>OZ030008.1:44517500-45102500 GCA_964023405.1 Apodemus agrarius | reverse complement strand
TTACTTTTAGTCAGTAAATATTCAAAAATGAACTGTTTATTTTATAAAAGAATTCACACTCTGCCAAAGACTTCTGCACTATTGAAGATAATCATTTATTCCCCCTCCCCCAAGACTTCTCTGTGGGAAAAAAAAATCAAGGCAAGAAGAAGATGGACTGGGGCCTTTAGAAAATGGGCCGAAATCTCCACTCCCTAATCTAAGGGCATTTCCCATACCTAAATCCAGGACAAGAATTGTTCCAATTTAAGAAGCTTTATAGCTTTAAAATATTATAATGTTAACATAAATATTAAAATGTTAACATTTCCTTGGTATTCAAAATAAAAGGTTTTTCCAGGGAGAATTTATCATGAAGAAAAAGCTCCCTAATGTCCTTCTATTGACCACTGATACTGAAATGCTGGTCATAATGCCTTACTCAATACCCAAATGTATTCCTCTTTACACTGGGCCTGATGATGCAAGCCTGTAATCACAGATACGCAGGATATCAAAGCAGGGCGGTCACAAGTTCAAGGCCTGCCTGGGCAACTTAGTGAGACCATGTCTTAAAATTAAAAACTAAACTACAGACAGTTTGGTGGTGGGGTGCTTGTTTAGTATGCATAAGGTCCTACACTGGGAAACTCCACAAATCACTTGGAAAGAGAATAATCTTGCATGGAATTACTTGCGCTTTTCCTGTATCCTAATGGTGAACCCGTGGAGTAGCAATTTAATTGCTTGCTACACTCTGATATAAGTGGACTCATAGACTTTCATTTTTATTTCTGAGTCCTTCGAAATGGATGCTTCAGAATGCTTGAACAGATCAGATTGGACTCAACTCTTAGCTTACATGCTTGTCAACCCTCCCTTAGATTCCAGTCTGGTGAATTCTCAGTGTTGCATTCTTTCTTCCTTTCTGTTGTATCAAGTGTAAGCTCCGTTCCATCCAAGTTACTCAGTTGTGAGTGTTTTCGTTTTTTATTTTGTTTTGTTTTGTTTGAAACATTTCAACCATTTTCCCTAATAACACCTTTGTGGCTACCCACCGCAAACCCTACAACTGGAAAACTTCTTTTCCCTGTCAATCTCCTGGGGAAAGTAGCTAATCAAAGTCTAAAAATGAAGCGGCCCATGTGTTATTTTAGGGACGCTCTGCCCCCTCACTCACATATCTCAGTTGAAATAGCAATTAGAAAGACATCAGACAGAGACACAAAGATTCCTATACACTGAAGACCTTCACGCTGTCAGATGTATGTATGATATCCTTGTGAGTTAAATTTAGCACTAAGAGCTCCAGTTTCTCTCTGAGACGTGTAAAAACTCATCTATCCTGACAGTTCCCTGTTGGCCGCACCTCTGAGAAGTCAATTATTCTCACCAAAGCCAATTTTAATTTATGCACCCTACATTGCCTCTGAATTTCTATGTGACTTTTAAATGTGACTTTTAAATAGAAGATAGAATATCTACTTTAAGGACTATGCTTTTCTGGACAACAGTTGAAAACTCTGACCCTGAATCACCAAAAGTTTCCTAAGGAAACAGGTGTTTTCATTACATAGCCTTCACTAAGAGGTCAAAGATCAATTATTCTTTATCTACAGGGACTTCTGTGGCACTAGGCCAGGCACAGTGGATGGCAGGAAAGGTGAAATTAATTAACCTGTAGTTGATTGACTGCAGAAAGGCCTCCTGGTATGGTTTGATTGATAGATCGTGCAATCCAGAGGTAATGACTCTTCCTGTCTTTTCCCTGCCCTTGGACCCAGGCTGGCCTTAAGGTGTGAGCCTTGGCTAGTCGATGAGGTCACTCCATTCCAGTTGCTACACAAGGGAACTGCAGCACCACCGTGAGAACAGCCTTACCTTAACCTGTGAATGGACGAGATATATTTCTAACCTGAGCTGACCTCATTTTTCCAAGAGGAAAAAAAAAAAAAAAACACCAGACGAGCAATGGAGCCAACCAAGATTAGCTAAGCCATCTAGCTAATTGATCAGCATCCGGCACCAATGGGTTACTGCCCTTCGCCAAGGTCAGCCATGCTAGCCCAAAGTGCCCGGAAAACTCATTTTAAAAACTTATCAATATTCATAAAGGATTGTTGGTTTTAGCCACTATGCTGTGGTGTGATTCAGAAGGTACTAGCTGGAATGAACTTTTGATTATAAGCCCACTTGAAGGAGCTTGAGGAAAGAGGAAATCATATGCTCTCATTTCTAACTTATCCTCTGCCATGAGCTTCTGGTCCTAAGCCTCCTTTCCTCTCATGGCGCCTTGACTGTGAGAGTCTTCTAAGTTTTACTCTTGTGTGTTATATTCTGCTCTAACATAAATACACAGGTTCCTAAAACCTATCATGATAGAGTTTGAATCTTTGACTTGGTTGAGCATTTACTGATTTTTCTAAGACACATGTTTGTACCTTAAGAGCTGAAATTCTATAAAGGTGAGCTGACGAGTTACAACTACACTCTAAATAGTCTCTGAAAGTATATTTTTAGAACAAAAAAAATCCTATCCAGTGTCCTCTGTGCTTGTTGTTTTGACATTTTAGACTGAAAGTAGAAGTCAAACAAATAAATCTATGAAAACCAGCATCCCAGATCTCTAGTCAGATAGCAGAGCAGAAGGCATGTCTGAGCAAGCCAGTGATCATACATAGTAGGCTACACAGAAGGACCACAGCTGCTGTACCATGCAGCCAAGCGACTTTTCATACAGCATGCTGGTCAGCACTGGTCCACATAACAGGACACAGGTACTCTGAGACCCAGGTCAATGCTTCCTCTAATAGCCAACTAAAAGGACATCCGAGCTGAGACCCGATGTTCTACTTGCAGAGGCAGTGGGAACAAACAACCATACCACAAGTGACTATGCCTTACCATTATTCTTTCTGAAAGCAGTCCCTGGGACTTGCCTGCCTCAGACACCCCAGCTGCTCACTGTAACCCCAGGCATTTCCAGTGTGCAGCTGCAGTTGGCCCCGCCCCTCCCTACCAGCGGTTTTCAGAAGCTGTCACTGAGCCCATCCTTTTCAGCTGCCCTACCCTAGCATCCCCGCCAACGCTCTCACACTGAACTTCATACAGGTACAGCCCAAGGAGTCTCGGGTCGAAGCCTCCACTTGAGAAAACAAACAGGTAACAGAACAGGTAAGGACCAAGAGCAGTGCTACAACATGGACTAGTAGGACCCCCCCCCCCAACCCCGAACCTGACAGCCAGAAAGCCACATGCAGGGGAGGACAGTGCTGTGGATTCCATGCTCAGGTGGCACATTCCTGCTATGGGAATTTCACTCCATTATTCACAGATGGTGGTTTTGTATCTGGTGGGCTGGACAAGGGCACCCAACCCAGCTCAGGAAAGTCTAGTAGGAAGCGGTCTAACCCTATGCAAGTCCTCAGTGAGACGCACAGATGTTTACTTAAGATGGCTGAGCCACTCCTTTCCCTTTGCCTGAAATGATGCGAAGGAAAGACTTAACATTGTGAGGAATCACAACATCCCACTGAGAAAGAAACAACTGGACCAATATCTTCTATTTTAGGTTACTACTGCTCTGTGCATATCTGTCTCTATCTCTGGCCCATCCTACCCTCTGTGTGTTTGCTCATTTGTTAGTTAGTTTGTATGCATATTTTGGTTACATGCTTTTTTATTTTTTGCTTGCTTTCAGGTTTTTTAAAAATGATTTAGTAGTTAAGTTTGTATGTTAACTGTTAGGCTGCAGTGTTTCAGTTCTTAGTATACACCATAATAGAACCAGATGACTGGGCCTCCTCTCCTGAAGAAACAGAAACCCTTTCTCTCTTGTATGTCTCTGAAATAGTCTTCCCACATCCTCACACCTGGACCACATGCAGTCCTCACCATCCTTGGCCCCACCCCCACCCCGCCTTCTATCCCATCTGTCTCAGACTTCAGCACTGACACTTTTTACTCTAAATAATCTAGAAGCCTTACTTTCTCCAACTAGTACCCCAGTGCCGCAGTCTCTGACCCTTAACTGGGTCACAAGTGCAATGCCAAAGGTTAGACCAGAACTGCCGATAATTAAATAGGAGAAAATTCACTTCCTAGTGAAAATATATTTCTAGAAGGACACAAAGAAAACAAAACAAATAAACAACAACAGTCATATCTCAGTGTAGATGGATAATCAAAATGTAGCATGTATATACAATGGAATTTTATTCAGTTGTAAGGAAAAGGGAAATTATGACACTTGCCTAAAATGGCTGAAACTGAAGAGCATCCTATTGTAAGTCAACCTAGGTCAAAGAGAGAAATATTGCATGTTCTCATTCGTGCACATTTAGATGGGAGTGTTTGTAGAAGCCTAGAAACCAGAATAAAGTCCATGAGAGGGGAGAGAAACAAGGAGGCGGCGAAATAATAGAACATATCTGGTGTGGAAATGGAAGCAGAAATACTGTGGGAAGCAAATGGCTTGAGATGGGGGTAGAGACAAGGAGACGAGGGTGAAGAACAGATCAGTGGAAAACAGGGATGCGTGAAAAGCCAGAGGAAAACCTGAAAATGGATAAGCTCACAAAAAACGGAAGTGCCCTGCATGGATGCATAGAACTGTTCCCAGAAACCACGGGTTGTTAAACCTCAGCACTAACAATGGGCTACCACACCAGCCTTAGTGAGGAAGCCTCCGAAGCCTCCATAACAACACAGGTATTTGCTGTTTCCCCACCACACATAGATTGTTGAAGGCATCATGTACTTTGGTCACTGGAAACCAAGACTGAAGACTCCTTCCTGCTGGCTAGCTTTTAGCTTTTCTGGAGAGTGAGATGCAAGCGACTAGTCAAATGTGTGACTCCATTGCTTTTGAATGGTCAAAAGTCACACAGAGCATGCAACACTACAGACTGAGCCGGCAAAGTTCCCACTGGTGCATTCATGGTAAGTTTATAATAGGGCAACCAGCTGCTCTCTGATTGGATTAGAGGCCCAGTCCACACAGGAGAAAAATCCATGTTTGTTACTGTAAACCTGTCCAAAACCCTGTGACTGGGGAGGTCATAGGCCCTAGTCAGGAAGGTACTGGTATTGTTCAGCTAAATGGGCATGATGTGTCTATCAAATTGCCACATAAATAGTTATGTTTATATACATAGATTAATACCACCATCGACTTTGGTCAGAGCAGCACCTTTAAATACACACACACACACACACACACACACATACATTGCTCTTTATTACTACAATTTGTATTAATTTATATTGATTTCTCTTGACAGACAAAATGGAGGTCAGTGTGATATTTCCATACCTATAAGTAGTATGTAAATATGTATAGTATGTCTAGTATTACATTCTATAAATAGTATGTGTACTGGCTAGTTTTGTGTGTCAACTTGACACAGGCTGGAGTTATCATAGGAAAAGGAGCTTCAGTAGGGGAAGTGCCTCCATGAGATCCAGCTGTGGGGCATTTTCTCAATTAGTGATCAAGTGGGGGAGAGCCCCTTGTGGGTGGTACCATCTCTGGGCTGGTATTCTTGGGTTCTATAAGAGATCAGGCTGAGCAAGCCAGGGGAAGCAAGCCAGTAAGTAACAACCCTCCATGGCCTCTGCATCAGCTCCTGCTTCTGACCTGCTTGAGTTCCAGTCCTGACTTCCTTTGGTAATGAACAGCTGTGTGGAAGTGTAAGCTCAATAAACCCTTCCCTCCCCAACTTGCTTCTTGGTCATGATGTTTGTGCAGGAATTGAAACCCTGACTAAGACAGTATGGAATGATTAAATCCAAGCCCCATCATGTACCCCTCTCTTACATATGCCTACCCAACCTCTACTAACCATTATTATATAGTCAAGAGGACTTTTCTTTTTACTTTCCACTCTATGAAAAAGAGCACACAGGACTTGTTTTCCTACGTTTGGCTCATTTAATTTAATGTCCTCCGCTTCCATTTTTCATTTAAATAATGAAAATTATTTATGATGACTGCACAATATTCCATTATATACATACACCATGTTGTTATATATTCACTAATGGGCATCTAGAAGAATTTTACATCTGAACTTCTTGGTTCCTGTGGTTAATAGACAGTAACCACAGGCATATAGATTTAGTACCTTGGATTCATTGCCTTTGCGTATATACCAGAAAAGGGATTGAGGACTAGGATATGGTAGACCTATTTTAGGTTCTTAAGGGATCTCCATAATGACTGCACACCATCACATTCTCCTCAGTAGCTTATAGGCTTCTTTTCCTTCAAATACTCTTGACCATTCGGGGGTTTTGTTTGTTAGATTGTTTGTTGTTGACTGATTGATTGGTTGATTGATTGACTGATTGATTGATTTTTAAATTTGGAATTTTATAAATGAGTATTGTATTTGCATTGTTTCTCCTTCTCCTTTCTCCTCATCTTCCCATACCCTGACACATGCTCAAATCCATGGCTTCTTTTTCAGTTATTTTTGTTAAATGTATACATACACGGAAATATATGAAGCCAATCTATACAGCTCTTTTCACAGTGAGCAACAATCACTGCGGGAGCTCAGCTCTGATCAAAGTGCAAAAAAAAAAAAATTTAAGAATTTTAACAGAGTTGATTGACATAGGGCACAAATCAATTCACTTCCACACCTCACCACCACCCCTGGGTGTCTAAGCCACGTTCTTACTTTTGCTCCCTTTGGAGAAACCTGGTATCTCCTGTGTCCCAACCCACTCTTTCTTTGTCAAATTGATGTTAATTAAGTCACTCTTCTATGTCTTGTGGGAGGTAGTTTTAAATGATCATGTTAGTTTACATAACAACGTGAGACAAAATAATACAATTCCTTTAATTGGTTCATATGTTAGTCAGTCAATCATTGTGATTACTGTAAGTAACAAACATTCAAATGGCATCACAATGAGCATTAATATTGCAGTCACAGATCTGGATGTCAACTAATGTCTATAGGGCTCAGTGAGAACTTTGTTTCTTCACCCTTTACGGGTTTTTCCTTTTCTTTCTTTCTTTCTTTCTTTCTTTCTTTCTTTCTTTCTTTTTTTTCTTTTTTTTTTACTGAAATTCAAGGAGAAGCAGCAAAAGGCCAACAGCTGTTCCATTTATCCAATCACTCAGGCCTAGCCTGACTGGCCACATTGAGGTCAAGCCTCCATTTACCTACCACCTACTAACTGTCCATAGTCAATCACAGAATCAAAAGGCTACCAGGTCCACTGCATCCTCAACCGAAAAGATTTCCAGTTCCCATATCCAAAATGGGTGGTTTGCAAAGCTGGTGCCCTTTCTAAATAAACCCCTGAAGGACAAGGTCTCTCTCCCAGGCCATGCTGGCTCCCCATGGAGCTGCCCAGCTTCCAGATTTCACCACAAGTGGATTTTGGCTTGAACAAAGCCCATGATGGGTGGCAGCAGATGCCAGAGACTTGGGCTCTCAGGACAAGCACTCTAAGTTAGTAATAAAGCATTCCATGAACAGTGTCATGCTTTAAAAATAAGCCTTTGCTCCACACAAGGGTGATGGCCTTGCTGAAGACATTCAAAATGCCTCGTTTAAGATATTCATGTAATTAATTTAGCAAGGAGCCACGGCCATGTTGGTTTTCCATCCCATCTCCTTGCTCTATTTCTGTGCAGAATGCTCTGCATAGGCCGGGGACACAGTTGTGACATGTATACAACTCAGGCACCTAAACAAACACAGCCTAAAAGAAGAAGTCTGCACGCAGACGGAACCTTTGAGCAGCTTCCTTCTCTGACTATTCCTTTGTTTATTCTCTGCTTCCTCCTAAGGGGAGAAATGTCAACCTCCGTCACAGCATTTCATTGGGGTGATGCCACAGGACATCAATGATAAGAGGTGTCTATTGTGTTCTCTAATCTCAGGCTCCCGTTAGTTATTCTTTTTCCAAAAAAAAAGAAACAATGAACAAAATAATCTTATTTTGTATCCAAGCCTGAGTCAGGGGGGTGGAGATGGAGCTAGTACACATATATTACCCAATACTTTGTAGTAGATTCATGTTTCCTATATGAGAAACCTGAGAAATAGGTTTCAGTCAGAAGTGCACAGACAGATAGCACAGCCTCTTTGGCTCCATATTAACTGCATAATTGAACGACAATCGAATCTATTGAGTCATGCTTAATCTTGGTACACAATCACATTCCAAAGTTCCTTGTCAAACTACTAGGACTCAATAGGATATCAAAGGTAAAGATGATATTACTATTATTAGTATTACTATTACCATTATTATTACACAAAACAATAATTCTGCTTATTTGTCTTTTCACCCACGGCATTTATTTAACCAAACTGGTTCATCCCACTGCTTCCCATCTGTTTCTCCAAAATGTATTTAAAATATCTGGGATCCAGACAGATAAACAGAACTCTCTCTGGAAGCTCAACTGTGAGTGTGTCAGAAGAATGTGGGCTGTGGCTCAGCTTCCAGGCCATGTCCTCATTTCTGTCATGAACTCATTCATTGGGTCCAGCGTTCCTCCAGTCAGGCATTCGGTGACATCAATGTTCTGTGGTTAAGAATAGACATGGGTTCATCTCACAGTCCCATCATTTCACTACCTTTTAAATGCTTAGAAGAGCGACTTTGTGTTTGTGGTACCATTTTCCATGAAATGAGAATACTAAGCCCTTCTTCACAATATTCTTATCAGGATGGAATTAAAAATCGAATGCCATGAGTCTCACTCAGTCTGTGCCCATTCAGAGAGCTGCATTAGAAAGGGCTTAAATTTCCTACATTATTTATATCCTATTCTGTAAAAACATATAGAGGCTTCTTGGCTACTGTGGACTAAGTGTTTCATCTCTTCTCTTCTAAATCCATCTGCTGAAGTCCAACTCCTCATTGAAGAGAACCCAGATAGAGGGTCTCTGGGAAGCATGATAGATAGCCTTGGCCTTTCCCTTAACTGGATTTTAAGAGGTGTCTAGCACAGGTATGAGGCACCTGAGTGTGTGTGGCGGCACTTCCAGAGCAGAGTGACCTGAGGCACGGTCACTTCAGGGAAAGAGCTGTACTGAGTGAGTAGGCAACGTCCAGAGTCGTGCGAGCATATGCACACTGGAGGAAGGTGGCGCGGCCGTGCATGAGCCTGCTTTCTTTTTGAACATGTGCTTTGGTAGGCCCTACCATTATCTGCTAACACCAGGTGCTCGCCTCCTTGGCTCTTCAACTTGGAGTCTCACAGGTGACTCAGGAGTCTTTAGCACCCTTCATGCTAGACTGGGATTCCTGAGGCAATTAGCTTCTTGGATGGGGCAGTTAGCTGGCCACCCCTCCAGCGTGCACAGCAAGCCAGCTGTTGTTGAGCTACCTGCCCCTCCCCTATTATGTAAGCTAATAAAATAAGTCATCTTCGATTATAGATATATATTCTCTCTGTCCTAGCAAACGCTAATACTGGAGGTAATTAGGTTATAAGTGTACAGCCTTCATGATAAGATTAGCAAATGCCTCTATCAGAGGAAGCATAACCAAAGCTTGATTGGCTGTGTGAATGAACAAGAAGATAGCCATTTCAGCTATCATCAAGAAAATAGACCCTTTTTCTGATTTCCAGAGTGGTTGTACCAACTTACAATCTTGCAAACTAGTACAACCACTCTAGAAATCAGTCTGGCAGCTCCTTAGAAAACTGGGCATGACACTTCCAGAGGACCCCACTATACCACTCCTGAGCATATACCCAAAGGATTCCCTGGCATGCAATAAGGACACATGCTCCACTATGTTCATAGCAGCCTTATTTATAATAGCCAGAAGCTGGAAAGAACCTAGATGTCCCTCAATAGAGGAATGGATACAGAAAATGTGGTACATTTACACAATGGAATACTACTCAGCAATTAAAAACAATGAATTCAGGAAATTCTTAGACAAATGGTTAGAATTGGAAAATATCATCTTAAGTGAGGTAACCCATTCACAAAAGAACACACATGGAATGCAGTCACTGATAAGAGACCAGAAGCTCTGAATACCCAAGATACAATTCGCATATCAAATCATTCCAAAGAAGAAGGAAGGAGAGGGTCCTGGTCCTGAAAAGGCTTGATGCAGCAGTGTGGAGGAATTACCAGGACAGAGAAGTGGGGGGTGGAGGATGATTGGGGAACAGGTGGAAGGAAGAGGGCTTATGGGATTTATGGGAAGGGGGAACCGGGAGAGGGGAAATCATTTGGAATGTAAAAAAAGAATATAGAAAATTTTTAAAAAAAAAAAGAAAGAAAAAAAAAAAAGAAAGAAAATAGACCCCTACTAATTCTGGTAGGGATACATGGGAAAAGGAATTAGAGCAGCCACTATACATATCAGTATGGTGATTCCCCAAAACAATGGTTATATGCTTAATAGAAATTAAGTCAGTATACCACAGATGTATTTGAATATCCATGTTCATTATAGCACTACTGTTCATAATAGGTAAGATATGGAGTCAGCTAGATGTTCATAAATAGATGAATGAACAAAGAAAATGTATATATAAGTACATATAAGCAATGAGATTACTTCTTATCCATAATGAAAAAGGAACTTATTTCCAGGGGAAAGACAGACTTGAAGACTACAATGCTAACTGAAATAAGCAGACTTAGACAAAATTACATCTCTCGTATGCATGATACATCATATATATAATATGTTATATATATATATTCATATGTAATACGTAGAAGAAGCAGGACTGGTTTTGATAGAAAGGGACCAGCAGAAAAAGAAGAGAAATAAGTAGGTTATAGGAACAAATACAGCCAAAAAGCATAATACGTATACATGAAAGTGTTATAATGAAAACATCATTGGGAATGATGAATATATGTTACTTATTAAGACATTTTAAAGGTGGCAGCCACCTGACCACCAAGAAGATGGTCAGTACCAGACATCAGATGAGCTGGCAATCAATTGGCTTGATCTGAGCCTTTCCAATCTCTGTGGGAAATATGTCTGCTTTGAAGGCATTATCCTCTTGTACGTTCATCACAGAAGCCTGAGCATAGAGTGCCAGTCCACTGAGGGGGTCTTTGAAGAATGTAATTTCTACAGGCTGAACATTGAGCACTAGAGAGCTTGTTCCCTATCCAATGAGGACAAGCAGTTTGAAACATGGGCGATAAGACAGAGTGCCTCTCACCATTTACTCCTAGGCAAAAATGGAAATCAGCTAGGTACCTGCTCTCTGGTCCACATGATCCTCCCCGTAGTTACTTTCATAGGTTTGCCCTATTGATGGTCTTTACACACTTAATTGGACTTCAGCTTGTTCCTGCCTACATTCATTAACTATCCAAACAGGGCTCAAAATGCCTGGTCCCCTGAGAGCATTCAGCAAGTTGTCTGAGAGCCAATTAAGTCATCATTACCTAACGGGGTGCCAAATCCGAGAAAAGGTCTTTAGGACGGCTGCCTCGCTGGTGCCGTCTGCAGCCTTCACTGGGGGAGCAAATGGACGATGAAATGAGGCCCAGGCTGTGACTCCAGACCTACAGCTCGGCAGAGGTGTCTTCTTTATAGCTCCACTGCCTGGGACAGGCATCTAATATTGAACTGTTCAGAAGGAAGTTGAGATGCTGTTCAGCATCTCACAGCATTGTATTGTATTTTAGCCAATCATAAGATCTCCAGAAAGTTTTATATGTGCTGGCAGGAGTGCTGGGGAGTTTCATAACCTGCTACCTATGGAACTGAGAAAACTCATTCAGACAAACATTTCAGTGTAAAGATGTTATCATGCAGCCAATATCCATAACTATCTGATCTTTTTCATAGAAGCCCCTACTACCCATGGAACAAAAATGTTTACTATTGTCCACGTTTCTAAAGTACAAATATATTAACAGACCTCAGGAAAAGAGAAAGAATGATTAGTTCTTTAAAACCAGTGACAGTTAATGTTAATGGGACAGAAAATCCAGACGTTTGTAAGGAATCTATGTTTTCATTTACTCACTTGAGCTATTTAGAGGAGTTCCAGTTTCTTCTTGCTATTAGATATTCTCCATTATTAGACAATGCCATCTGTTAGAGTCATATGCTCACTAGGACAAGAATTCTTTCTCACTTTGAACCTGTACTGTTGACAGTTTCAATAATGTGTTTGTAAACTGAGATGTCTTCTCATGCTTAATAATGAGTCATCTGTCTTCCTTCCATATGGAAAGGAATTCAGCAGTGATATCTTATCAAACACACCATATGAATTAGAAATATCTATCTCTTGTACTTGACCCCGAGTCCTCATCTTAGATCCAGAGTGCGGTGAAGTATTTGATCTTTTCCCCAATGCCTGAGATACAGTGTATCCTCAATAATACTTATTAACCTAGTAAGTGAATTTACAAAAAGCTATACCAATAAATTGTCTTTGTTTCCAAACCTCTAAAATTTGTTCTGTTTAGAGGTAGGCTTCATTAAGGCAGATTATCATGCATAATAAGATACAATACAATCTGTGCATTTATAAATAATAAATAAATAGCCTTGGTAGCCACTGCTAGGAATTGTAAGAAGATAGAATCTACCATTGCTTCTCATTGATTATCAAGTGGCTCCAAGTTCATTCAGCTATGACCTGATCAGTGCATTCTTCCTAGTGCAACATGAGTGTTCCTCCAGACACTTCTCCAAGTATAGTCCATGAGCACTATTTTGGGGCTTGTCTGGAAGCTACAGCATCATAATCTCCATTTTAAGAAAGGAGAACCATAGTTAGATCTTAAGGTCATAGGCTTCTGTTAGCAGCCAATGCCCAAAACACCCAAATCCCAAAGCCCCTCCCAGTTTATCTGCCTTTCTAGGTGGATTCATAGTAGAATGGAGACCAGAAGTCCCTAAATCTATTTTTTCCTCCAAAAAGGGTTGTCTGAGAAAAAGTAGGTGATTTTTGGTAGGATAGCATTTTAAAAAGATTAGCCTTTTAGGAATTGTAATGTGTTTTTTCATGTTGTATTTTCTTAGTGTATGTGTTGGAGGGTGTAGTTGTTTGAATTGGAATGTCCCCCACAGAGTCAAGGATATGAATCTTGGTCTAGAGTGAGTGGTATTATTAGGAGGCATCGCCTTATTAGAATAGCTCTGGCTTTGTTTGGAAGAAATGTGTCACTGTGTGGGTGAGTTTTGACCTCTCAGATGCTTAAGCTCCTCCCAGTGTGGCACACAATCTCCTGCTGCCTGCAAATTACAATGTAGCTCTCAGCTCCTTCTCCAGCACCATGTCTGTCTGGATGCTGCCATGCTTCCCACCATGATGAAAATGAACACAACCTCTGAAAGTGTAAGCCAGTCCCAATTGAATGTTTTCGTACATAGGCAATGCTAAGGTCATGGCATCTCTTCACAGCAATGAAACTCTGAGTAAGACAGATGGGTGTATGTGTGCCCTGCACACACACACACACACACACACACACACACCACGTTAGAGAAGGGTGTTCATATTTCTTTCTCTATTGGGCTCCACTTTTTTCCTTGAAGCGGGTTTGCTAACTCAATGTAAGAGTCACAATATCTACTATGGCTGGCCAATGAAGTCCCAGGATCTACCAGTCTCTGCTCTCCAGGATTGTAATTAGAGATATGTGCATGTCTAACTTTTTCTTGGGTGCTGGGAATTTGACCTCAGGTTCTCATGCTTGCATAGCAAGCTGTCTCTCTCCCTCTGAGCCATCTTCTAAAGCTTTGTGTTTTGTTTTCTGTGCCTGCTCTACTTGGGTTCTCCTTGACATCATGAAGTAACTCTCTGCTTGATCTTTGCACAGAGTGCTTAGGAATACTTGGTTTTAGTATTTTATAAAGATGATAACCATAACGATGATGACAGGGTGCTTATGTTATGCTGAAAAGGCTTTAAATGTCTCCTCAGTATAATTCTCCTCAATCTGCACAGAATTCTAAGTAATCATGATTTCCAAACCAGGAACCGCAGAGCCCTAGCCCTGACTTAACACAGAAATACATGGGGAGGCAGCTGAGTGGAAGGGCAGAGCAGAGCCCAGGCTCTGGCTTAACATAGAGGATGGAAGGGAGGCAGCTGATAGACAATACAGGAATTAGGATAAATAGCAGAAATCTAAAAGCACTCTTACCTTGATCTTCTTTTACATATGAAACACACGTTTTTTTCAATATAAGAATCTTAAGTTTAACAGCATAGATTAATGTGAGCCTATAATTAAGGGGTTTTGGAATATTTCAAAGTAAGATTTTTTTTTTTTTTGGTTTTTTTGAGACAGGCTTTCTCTGTGTAGTCCTGGCTGTCCTGGAACTCACTTTGTAGACCAGGCTGGCCTCGAACTCAGAAATCCACCTGCCTCTGCCTCCCAAGTGCTGGGATTAAAGGTGTGCGCCACCACCGCCCGGCTCAAACTAAGATTCTTAAAAGAAGTATTGAAGGGATTGATAAATTTTTGGCTTGAAGCATGTTCTTCATTCCTGGAGGTTGGTAGAATGTATTTGCATATTTCAGATTCAGACCTAGGTTTTAGCAATACCTAAAATATTATGCCAAGGGGAATGCCACTACTGATAGCATTTGTAAATTAAAGGCCAGGAATTATTGAAAGACTCTGGAGAGCACAATTAAGAAAGACTGTGGAAGAATCTCCTTGTATGGCTACTTTCTAGAAAGGGTGGTTTAAAAAAATCTTGTTGGAATGTGTTAAGTTCAGATTGTCTAGGGTTGAAGGAATGTACTAGATGCTTTTTAGTGAAGTATTCCATTACAGCAATTCTACAATTTTGAGTTTACATTTTTATTCCTGGGTTGGAAGTTATTTCAGTTCAGAATTACAAACCTGGCAAGTTGAATTGTAATGACTCCAAACCCAGATTTCCAGGCTTCTTTCAATTCCTTTTGCCACACTATGGTCTGTGATCCTGTCCATCCTTAGAAACTCTCTGGAGTATGAAAAAAAATCAGAATTATATTCATTCAGATATGTGTGTGGCAGATTTTCCAAAGCCAAACAAGAGACTCATTCTGTGTGGTCCTCTAATAATATGACAGTGACACTTCTCCCACCAAGTAGTGGGTCATGTGACCCCTCCCCTTAAATCTTTTGTGATTACCTTCACTAGTAAAATATAGAGACAATGATACTACTAGGTTTTCAAGTTCCAGCCATAAAAATGGCGTTCACTTCTGCCTTGGTTTCTTGGAAATTTTGGGCCCAACCACTGTACTATAAGAATGGCCAAGCTATGTGGGAAGGCTACATACAAGTTTTGCCGCCAACAATACCATCTGAGTTCCTGGCCAATAACCAATGACAACCACTTTAGCAAGCATTCAGATACATCCTGCCTCAGCCATGGCCAACAGTAGCCCACTGGGAATAAATAGCATACTTTTTGTGTCTTGTAGGTTCATTGGCTGAGGTCTCTAGAACAAAGCTTAAAATGAGTAAAGGGTCTAAAAGTGTAAGGGTGACCAATACAGGAGCCCTCATTAGGAAACAAAGCTTATAGAAAGTAAATGTATGTGGTTTTGTTTATTTGTTTATTTGCTTGCTCGCTTGCTTTTATTTTTGTTTTCGATCTGGAGACATGGTTCCTCTGCATAGCCCTGGCTATCCTGTCCTCACCCTGTAGACCAGGCTGGCCTTGAATGAACTGAGTCCACCTGTCTCTACCTCCTGTGTGCTGGGATTAAAGATGTACACTACCACTGCCCAGCTAATTTATGTTCTTATATAGTGAGCTTTTATTAGTTTTTTTTTTTTTTCTGTTGCTGTAAGAAAATACTTTGACCAGAAGCAATTTGAGGAAGGATTACACTGGCCTAAGGCTTCAAAGGCCTAAGTCTATAATGACAGACTCAGCGTAGCAGGAGGAGGTGGAAACTGGCTGATCACACTTCAGCTTCCTGTGTATACCAGAAACAGAGAGAGCAAACTGGAAGTGGTCCAGGATATAAACTCTTGAGACCTGCCTCCAGTGATGTGCTTCTTCCATAATCTTCCCAAATAGGGCTGCCACGAGGAAACCAAGTGTTCAAATACATTCATCTATGGAGAACATTTCTCATCCAGATCATCATAAGATTTAATAAAGACTAGAAAGTAACATTATAGAACAAAAAGAAGATTCTGAGCTAAGGGTACTATCCTGGAGAAACTTTATTAAGATGTGTTCAGAGGATTCTCAGCATCCTTGTCTGAAAGACAAAGACTCTCCTTTCCTCTGAGTAATGACAATCTTGCATAGTGTCTTAGAACATACCTTAAGGTAACAAACAGGGCAAAGGAACATAAGACTGACCCTCCTGTCAAAATCGGTTTTGCTTTAAAAGCTCCATGTGCCAATGTACTCTGTTTAATGACAGCATGTCCTGAAGTCCATCAAGCTGTGGAACACCTTACTACACAGACCCAGTTAAGCCTCAGAACAATGACAAACAATCAGAAGATGCTTGTGATTATTTTTCAGCACTCATCAGCAGATAGAATACCCAATAACTAGTGCTAACTAGGCAGACCTGTGCTTCTGAATGGGCAACGAAATATGCTTCCCTGAACAACCACCATATCATTGGCATTGATGCTATTAATTTCATACCATGAAGTAATAGCTTTCACTTATGAGGCCTGTTGGAATTTGCCCATGAGCCAAACATTATTCTAGACTAAAAATTAGTTCCTCTTTCCGACTTCCCTGTTGTTGATTGAGACATCGATTTTCTAGTTACTTGGAGATTAACTCTAATTCCTCCATTAATTATTCAGTTATTAAGATCTTCTAAAACCTCATACTTACAATGACTTCTGAATTCCCATGTTAATATTTTTCTAGTAACAGTTAACTTCTGTCCCTTCTGCCTCCACATTCATAGTCTTAAACTCTGCTATTAGAATTGCCTTCTTCAGTATTATAGCTGTCATGACATTTTTTCATGAATGTACTATGTCAGAAACATAGATGAGCACGCAAGTATTTTGTTTCCTCAATATCAGAATGTATTTCATAATGAATTCACAAGCTAAGTTCCCCAGGACCAGCCTCAGCTTAGAGAGAGGTTCTGAGAGAAGGGGTGTGTCTGAGAGCACAAAAACAAACAACTCGAAGTCTAAACATGGGTCCAAGCTGGGGGTCTATGTTCCACTTGAGACAGCTTTCCAGATTGCTTTCTCTCTGTTCTCCTTCCTCTGGAGATCTCCAGATAGCTCGCTCTCTATTTTCCACTCGAGACAGTTCTCCAAGCAGTTCTCTCTTGCTATTATAAAAATAAATTCTCTGGATAGCTCATCTCTTGCAGATTATAAGCCCAGTCTTTTATTTTACATACCAATCCAGTCATCTACTCTAAATTCCCTTTTGATTGTCCTATAAAGATCATCCTGTAACTCCAGCCCCTTGATTCTTAAGAGACAACAAGCACACACATTTTTTAACATTGCAAAAGAATTCAGATATACCTGCCTCTGTTAAGCACAAACAATAAACTAGCTGTGTAGGACCTACTCTGAAATTACCATTCTAGCGCACCTGGGCCTAACCTTGCTCTGTCCCAGGCTGACCCTGAACTCAGGAATCTGTCTGACCTTGCAAACATAAACACAAAATTTAGATGGGTGGAGTCTCCTTAGATTACCACTTCTTAAATCTCTTTACCTTACTCTGTAGTATCTTTCTGACAAGTTGACTCACAGCCCAGCTGCTTTTGTTCCTTTAGATTAATGAAGCCCCTCTTATATTATATCTTTACTTTTTACATAGTTGAAAAATTATATATTTTTGAACTCATGTTTTTAAGAGTTCTTTTCCATAGCCTTAAGAGTTGTCCTAAGGGTCCCAGAGTTTACAGTATTACTGAGACATTAGCCATACCAGATTTGTGCTGTCTCTAATTATTAAGTCACTGATGTTAACATGGAGGACATACCTTGAAGGAAGAACATAAAAATATGTACAGAATTACGCAGACAAGCCTTATGCCCACAGCAGCCCACGCTGTTCCAGATGCAGGAGCCATGTCATTCCACCCCTACCAAGGCCATGCCAGACTGGCACTAAGTCACCTCAACTGCCTACAATTCTCCCAGTAATTTCAGCTTCTCTTAATAGGTGACTGTTGACAAACACATATCCCTTTATGATAGTCTTAACTACTAATATTAACTCAGATCACATAGTATGTATACACAGTACATGCTACTCAGTAATTATATCTATAATATCTGTCTGTCTGTGTCTCTGTTACAGAATGGCTACAAAAAGCTAAAGAGGCCATAGAAGAACTTAAGCTCAAAGAGGCCTTTTGAAGGCAGAAGCAGGATGAGAGACACAAATAGGGCCTCAGTGGTAAGTAGAGGATTTAGAGAAATAACTCTGCTGGAGGCTGCCACAGAGCCACACTGCAGGTTCACAGGTTTGAGCCTAGCCTCAGAGATGACCTTATCGTGGTGAGATCCAGGACCAGGGAGTTCATAGGAGCAAAGTGTAGAAACAAGCCCAGACATATAAGCAAGCTATGAAACAGATGACAATTCAATTTGTCCTCATAAATGTCTCAGCACTGGCTAGCTTCCTCTTGATAGATGTTCCCCTTTCACAGTCTAGTCTTTACAATAAGTTCTCAGGCCTACTTTTCCTAATAAGACTTTAATACACCTACCTGTTCATGGTGTCCAAACCTCTTTGGCTTGGGAAAATGGCTATGATCTCAAGAAATACTGGTGAGGATACAGGGACAAGGGAGCACTCAATCACTGTTGGTGGCATTGCAAACTGATGCAGACACTATAGAAACCAGTGTGGAGAATTCTCAAAGAGCTAAAAGTAGATCTACCACATGACTCAGTTATACTACTCTGGTTTATGCCCAAAGGACTCCTACCCCAGAGATACTTGCTTACCATGTTCATTACCACTTTATTCACACTCGCTAGATAATGGAAACAGCCATATGTCCTCCTACTAATGAACGGATAATAAATATGTGATACATAAACACAATGAAATACTGTTGAGATGTAAAGACAAATGCAATTCAAAGGTAAATGGGTAGAACTGGAAAGTACTGTGCTGAGTGCGGTAACCCGGACCCGGGAAGAAAAACACTACGTTTCCTTTTATGTGTATATCCTAGTTCTAAGACTTCAGATGCAAGTTTATAAGCTGAAGGAACAGCAGAAGCCAGCAAAATACAAAAGGACTGCAGGGAGGGTGAATAGGAGGTAGGGATGGATAGTAAGCACAAGTACTAGGAAAAAAGGAAATGGGGAAATGGAAGAAGGCAGGGATGGAATGAATGAGACTAGGAATACTTGAAAACTCCAAATGGAAACATTATTCTACATTACTTAAAATACACGCCCACATGTCCATGTGGGAAAGTTTAGATAGATAGATAGATAGATAGATAGATAGATAGATAGATAGATAGAAGTGTGTGTGTGTGTTTGTGTGTGTGTGTGTGTGTGTGTGTGTGTGTGTGTCTCCCAGAACCAGAAGGTAAAACCTTATTGCTGAATACACTACATACCTTGGACACAGTATTTGAGGAATGGATCTGGAACTGTCCAGGAAGCCTCCTTCTTGAAGACTAGCTCTCACAAAAGGCACTATGCAAGCTGCCAGCTTGCTGACAGCATTCAACAGTCTTACCATATGTAAAGCCTGTGAACCACAGCAATGAATGGCTTACCAATATATCCCTAATGGTGGCACTTACATTTTGTGAGTAACCAATGTTTACCTAATTGCATCTAAGTAACACTAGATAGAAGGAAGTTTATGTCTGGTAATGTAAACCTACCCAAATACCCAGGACTGCATATTTCTTTATTTTAGTTTAGCAACTTGTTGGACCTGTCCACTGTCGTTAGATGGATCACAGAGAGGCAGTTGCTCTAAGAAAGAAGCAGCTATAAGGGTTCAAGCTTACTTTGTATTATTTCTTATCAATCAGGAGGTTAGTCCGGGTTTGTTCACATCTTGAAGTCAGTCCTCCAAAAATAAGTGTAGACATGCAAGATTGCCTGAAGCCTAGCTTGAAATCAGCACACTATTCTTTCTTCTTGATTCTATTCTCCAAAATGAACCCCATGACTGTTTCATAGTGTGAGGAAGTGACATTTATAGATAGGAGGTCGTTAAACATTGCATTAAAGCTATAAACAGAAAAAGAGTAAAACCATTTGTATATTCTGCTGTTTAAAAAAACTTAAAATGTTCATCTAAGCCACATATAGCAGCACAAACCCGTAATCCCTGCCCTTGCAGCAGAAGTGTCAAAAGGTCAAGGTCATCTTCAGCTTCATATCAAGTTTGAGACCAATGTTTCTCAAAAAGACAACAAAAACATTCATCTAAGAAGAAGATCAGATCTATGCTCCTACTTTGATCACTTGTATTTTTCTCTTTTGTCTTGACTCATACAGCTAACTTTTCTTATATTATTCTCTATCTTTTGCCTTATTATAAACTCACTGATTCTACACAGTGTTCCATGCAGACATTTTCCCATATCTTTCCTGTCTACATATCTCTCCTGTCTACATTTGAACATGAGTTATTTGCCCAGCCATCAAGAACAGCATTCACGGGGCTGGAGAGATGGATCAGAGGTTAAGAGCACTGGTTGTTCTTCCAGAGGTCCTGAGTTCAATTCCCAGCAACCACATAGTAGCTCGCAACCATCTATAGTGAGATCTGGTGTCCTCTTCCGGCCTGCAGGCATACTTTCAGGTAGAACACTATATACATGATAACTTTTTAAAATAAAGCTCTTCATATTCTCCTTTTCTCAAAAGCATTTGTAAATAAGTAGGGGCCCTAGGGTGTGTAACAGTGAAGGGGACTGGCCTATTGCAAGCAAGCAGACAGCTTGTGCGGTCTCTCTGTGCTCTTGCTTGTGGATGTATAGTGACAAGTTGTCTCAAGCGCCTGTTGCTGTGACTCCCCCAGACAATGGACTGGGACCTGGAATTTTTAACAAACCCTTTCCTCCCCCAAATTGACTTTTGTAAAAGTCTTTTTAATTTTTCAGTCGCAGAACAGAAATAAAACTAGAATAAAAATTGGTAAAGGAGAAGTGGGGTCACCTTTGATAAATATGACTGTCTTAGTTAGGGTTGCATTGCTGTGAAGAGACACCAGGACCAAGGCAAGTCTGATAAAGCACCATTTAATTGGGGCTGGCTTACGGGTTCAGAGGTTCAATCCATTATCATCAGGGTGGGAGCATGACAGCATCTAGATAGGCATGGGACTAAAGGAGCTGAGAGGTCTACATTTTCACCTGAAGGGGGCTAGGAGAACATGAGCTCCTCCGGAAGCTAGGAGGAGGGTGTCAAAGCCCACCCCCAAAGTGGCACAGTTCCTCCAACAAGGCCACATCTACTCCAACAAGGCCACATCTACTCCAACAAGGCCACATCTATAATGCAACTCCCTGGGCTAAGCCTATTCAAACCACCAGAATGGCCATATTGCTCTTTGGAAGAAATGTGAAAGACTTTGGACTGGAAAAGGCACTGAGTACTGTGAACAGAGCTTCATGGGCCATTCTTATGGGCCTCTGAGGATAAGGGTGCTGAGAATAATGCACACGGTGAGAGACCACATTCAGAGGGGAAGACTTTGTTGAGAACTAGATACAGGCTACGGGTGTAATCTTCTGACTAAAAACCTATGTGTGCTGACCCGAATGGGGCTGAGGAATCAACCGTAATTGATAGAAGAACAACATCACTGAGATGAAACCTTTTGTGCTTGATTGGGAAAAGGGGGTGCTGCTCAGGCCATGGCTGAGGAATCAGCAGTGATTAGTGAGAGGTCAGCACCACTGAGGAGAAAGCTTAGAACTTCACTGGGACAATAAGAATTTGTTTCTCAGGGTCAGCACACAGCAGTTTTGATCCAAGAAAGCCAGGCTACATCTTAAGCTGGCAGCAGACCTGGGCAATTTTGTATGGATCATGCATGTGGGATTGGTTTTTAAAAGCATGAAAGATACAGGATTTCAGGAAAGTAGCTGAGGCCAGGCCTCATAGGCCAGGATGGGAGTCACTGCAGAAGACTCATAGGTCATTTGTTAAAGAGCAGCCTCGGTTGCAATGAAGATCCCAGGATACTGGAAATAACAGGATCATGGACATTTGCCAAGGAGAGCTACAGGTATAGAACGTGGATGGATAAGAGGGAAGCCATATGAGTTGCAGATGGCAGAACTGAGGACATGGGAATGATAAAGCTGTTTGAATGCCACAAGAAGAGTGTTGCATCCATTTCTTGCAAATAATTTACTAAGCAACAACAACATCAACAATAAAACCCACGAGCCCTATTCCTCAGAACGTTTCAGAGAAGTACCAGTTTTTACCTTTCTTATCTGAGACATTATTTCCTTTTCTGATCTGAGCCACATCAGTAGTATAGGATTTGAACCTTCTTCCATAGTCAATGCCTCCATTGACAAAATAATGAACTCTTTGTTGAGCTTCATTCTAAAATGTGTCCGTGATAATGATTTACCTGCCATCTTCCCTTTCAATCCTCTGATGAACTCTACAGCCAGTTCAGTGATGAACATGCAACTCATGCTCTCCTAATAAAAATATGTCTTTGTGTATTTATTATTAGAATTCATCAAACAAAGAGCACGTTTTCTCCTTCTTTGTTCTTAGAAGCAGATCCTTGCCATTGACCAAGGGCCCAACCACATGAAGAAACTGACTAGGGCTGTGGTCCTCAACCTGTGGGTCATGATCCCTTTGGAGTTAAACAAACCTTTCACAGGGGTCACCTAAGACCATCATAAAACACGGGTGTTTATTTTACAATTCATAACAGTTGCAAAATTACAGTTATGACGTAGCAACAAAAATAATTTTATGGTTGGGGGTCACCACAGCATGCAGAACTGTATGAAAGGGCCCCAGCATTAGGAAGGTTGGGAACCACTGCTCTAGGGCATGAAGGAATGAAGTCAACACCCAGAGAGAAAGGTGAAAGAATGAGAAAATCTAACAAGTGCCAGGTCTCTGTTTCAACTTCCTCCCCACAGCTCAATTTTATAGACAATAAATCTCAAACGGCTATTCTTGGATGTCAATTTGACTATATCTGGAATGAACTACAATCTGGAATTGGAGAGCTCAACTGTGATCCAGATCTTGAAGCTGGAAGACCCAAGTTTCTGACCTGAATCTTGGTATGGAGATCTTGAAGCATAGCAGCCATGAAAAACTTAGACCCAGGCAAGGTAGTATATGCCTTCAATCCCAGGAGACTGAAATCTCCCAAGGAGATCTTCCTAAGGAAATCTCTAAGTTCGAAGTCAGCCTGGGACAAAGAAAGTCCCAGATCCAGGCGTGGTGGTACATACCTTTAATCTGGGCCACACCTTCTACTGGAGGCCTACATAGGGACATTGGAAGAAGAAAGATTCACTCTTTTTTTTTTTTTTGACTGCTTCCACTTACTTGCCAGCACATCTGTTGGAACCTACTTCTACAGAAGACCAGTTCAAACAACTATGCTTGTGGGACTGAGAAACTACTAAATTCTTGGACTTCCCATCCACAGATGCCCTTTGTTGGGTTAGTTGGACTACAGACTGTAAGTCATCACAATAAGTTTCCTTAATACGTAGAGACATTCCATAAGTTCTCTGACTCTAGAGAACCCTGAGTAATACAAAATCTGTTTATGCCAGATCCAATTAAGTTTTTCTCACTTATGAGCAGAGAGCTACAACATATGTCTGAGGCATATCCTTCAGCATCTTTCACAGTGCTAAACCCACAATGAGTTACCCAGTAAATGCATATTAAATGTAATACAAGTAGTACTATGACAAGAATTTTTAAATGCAGACAATACCGGTGTTGAGAAAGTAGACAGCAACTGAGATTCTCCTGCAGTGTGGATCGCAATCAAAAGTAGCATTGTCATTTTGTCTTTATATCTAGAAAAGTTTGATATTCATTTATATGTCAGGACCCAGAAGTTATTGGGGCATATTTACAATAGCAATAAGATATATTTTCAACAAAAGACAGATGAAAGAAAAATATTCAAAGTAGTCCCAAACTAGACACAGCCCAATTTTTTACCAAGAGGGAAACAATCAGCATATAAATAAATAAATAAATAAATAAATAAATGGGTGATAGATGTTAGATAGATAGATAGATAGATAGATAGATAGATAGATGCAAAGATACATGCAGATACACAGACAGATTATTAGTACAATAGAGTTTGTACTCTATATCCACATATTCGGCTGCTACAATTCAAAAATACTTGAAAATCTATAGCACTGGTACTGAACTGTACAATTATCTTCTCCTTGTGATTCTTCCGAAGCAATGAGGCATATCTACTTACCTTATCTCTTTATATGGAGATGATCTAAAGCATATGGGAACATGAGCAAAGGTCAGGTGCAGATGTTAGACCTACTTATATAAAGGATTTGTGTATCAGTCTGTACTCCTCAGTATCACTGGGAAACCCTGGAACTAGTCCCCTATGGGTAACAAACAATACAACCACAAGAAAGGTTGATCAGTGCTAGTGCCAAACTCACAAGCACAACACTGAGCAACAGAAGCCAAACACAAGGAGAACACACTCTATGGTCCTATTTACAAAGGACAAAGAAGAAGAAACTAATGTTCACTGTTGGAAACAAGAATAGTTCCCATCATGGTTAGAGAGACTTTACCAGATGAAGGAGTTCTGGAAACTATCTCTATGGACCTGCCATGTATAAACTTTCATTTATTGAGCTTCAACAGAGAGTAGATTTCAAGAAACTGAAAAAATAAATTTGTGATACTTATTTATTTATTTATTTATCTATTTATTTATTTATTGGATAACCACACACTGGGCCTCCCTCAGCTTGGTTCCCATCGTGCCCTTTCTGGGTAGTAGTGACAGAGGAGGTGAGAACTGTATAAAGAGCAGCTACCACATAAAAGAGCAAAACCATGAGAGGAAATATGTTTGTGACAGAGGGAAGTGTGTTCCCTGAATTCCTCCATCTGTCACACCATATGCAGCCTCTATCAACACCCATTTGCTGTGTTCAATGAAGGACATTTCTTTCCTTGCAGAGAATAAATTGTCCTTATCAGATCTTAAGACAACAGTTGCTTCAGTCTTGACACTCTGGAAATTGGGTCATTCTGTGGAATAGATACAACAGAAACACAGCTGGATCCTTGGCTTTTTAAAGCCCCCCAAAGTCACCTGGAAACATAGATTCCAACAGTTCTATCAAAGTCCACCATCTCTGCTCTTGTTCCTGCTCTTGCTTTCCAGTTTTTTGCATTTATACTTCACCTAGATTTTAACCTCTTGCTTCTTGTTGCTTTTAGATAGTATATAAACACTTGCTAAGTGAGGTGATCTCCCTAACACACCTACAGTAATCTATTAACTCCAACTAGCCTAATTGTTAACTATCAACTCTATTTGTTTGATCTTCAACCATATTTGCCCAGAATAGGCTCATCTCTTGTTGTGCTTTGAATAAGAATGGATCCCATAGACTCATACATTATAGTACTTAGTCCATTTGAGAAGGTTTAGGGGTGTGACCTTGTTAGAGAAGGCCTGGCCTTGTTAGAGAAGGCAGGGCCTTGTTGGAGAAGGTGTGGCCTTGTTGGAGGAAGTGTGTTGGGCTCTGAGGATTTAATAATCCAAGTCATGCCCAGCGACTTTCTCTTCCTGCATCCTGCAGATTCAGATGTAGAATTCTCAGCTCCTTCTCCAGCACCATGTCTATGTATCAACATGCTTCCCATTATGCTGATAATGGACTAAATCTATAAAATTGTAAACACACTCCCAATTAAATTCTTTCTTTTATAAGAGTTGCTACTATCATGGTGTCTCTTCAAAGAAGTGGAACATTGACTGAGACATCTCTACACATCTATTTAGTTTTTGAAGAACCAGTGTTAAAAAGACATCATAACCATTTGGGGAAAGGCAGTCCAGTGACAGGCCCAACTGGGGATGTACCTCATGGGGAGACACCAAGGCCTGCCCTATTACTGATACTATGATGTGCTTTCAGACAAGAGCCTAGCATGGTTGTACTCCGAGAGACTCAACCAGCAGCTAACTGAGACAGATGCAGATACTTACACCCAATCATTGGACTGAAGTCAGGGACCCCTATGGTTGAAATAGGGGAAGGATTGAAGAAGAGGGTGATCCCATAGGAAGACCAGCAGTCTTAACTAACCCAGACCCCTGGGAATACTCAGACACTGAGCCACTAACCAGGCAGCACACATGAGCTGGTCCAACACACACACACACACACACACACACACGCACACGCACACGCGCACGCGCACGCGCGCGCGCGCACACACACACACACACACACACACACACAGCAGAGGACTGCCTGGTCTGGACTCAGAGAGAAGATGCATCTAATCCTTAAGAATCTTGAGGTCCCAGGGAGGAGAGAGAGACCTGGTGATGGGGAAGCATCCTCTCAGAAACAGTGGGGAGGAATGGGATGAGAAACTGTGGAAGGGGAGACTGGGAGAGGAGGCAATGGAAGAATTGCACATTTTAAAAAATCATAACTATATTAGTATAAATCTCTGCTTTCTAACCATTTGTAGGCTTTCTTAGTTGCCTACAAATTCTGTTTGCATACCACAGTTAGTTCTACCTCCACTTTACTGCAAGAATAATTCAAGATTTCTATTCATTCTCTCATCTCAGTACCTCCCCATGCTTCTTAGTTCTGTGACTGAAGACCCCTAGCTCTATGATAAGGTAAGATGCTCCTCCATGGGATGTGCATTATGGAGCCTGTGAAGTCCCACCAGGGCTCACACCCAGAAAATCCCAAAGCTCAGGAGTGCCCTCCCCCACCCCAGGAGCCCATGATTAGAAGAGCCCCATGCTCAGTTTAATGCTGTCTTAAAATTCTTAATAATTGTAAATAAGCCTCCAGTTCACACTGTGTAGTGTCTGTGCAAATCACACAGCTGGGGCAGCCTCTTACCACAGGAATATGGCATTCATACCCCCAGAAAATGAGGCTTTTCATTATTCTCAAGGAAAATTGTTTCTTCCAAGCTTTTAGAAACCATTATCCTATTCCCTGTAACATACTTTTTCCCCCATTTCTGGTACACCATGTTCACAAAGTTAAACAATATCACTACCTGATTCCACTAAGCCAAAGCACAAACCTGAACCTTTGGCTTTCACTCCGTTCTTCCCTCCCACCAAGCCCTGACAATTACCAATCAACTTCCTCATTCTATGAGTTTCCCCTGTGTCAATCAGATGGTGATAGCCCTCGCCTTTAATCCTAGCACTTGGGAGGCAGAGGCAGGCAGATTTCTGAGTTTGAGGCCAGCCTTGTCTACAGAGTGAGTTTCAGGACAGCCAGGGCTACACAGAGAAACCCTGTCTCAACTCCCCCTACCTCCCCCAAAAAGTTTACAAAGTCTCTGTTTCTAAATATTAAGATCAGGCTGTGTTCTACTCTAAGTAATTATATATTGTGTAAAAATGGCACTTTTTTGAGACTCTACCAGGTTCAGGAAAGACTCTCTTTTATAAGCACCCTTTACTCTACTTTGATTATAAATGCAGAAGTAAGAACAGCTGTGAACCATTGTGGGCACATAAACACTACCAGATGTCTAGCACCACCCATAAGACATAGACTTATCAGTAACCCATTCCTAAAAGAAGATTTAAATGCACCAAAGTTGATTATAATCATATGAGCACCTGTATCTACTAAAATCCAATCAGGGAAACCAGGTCTAAACCTACCAGAGTAAAGAAAGGAGGACTCATCAGGAAGAAGAAAATACCTAATGCTGCCTGTTACATAATAGACCTGATGCTTTAAGAGGAGCTTCTTTTAAAGGAGAAGCCTAGGGGAAAATAGACCACCACGCCTGTAGACTGTTCTTTAGAACAAAGTAATGGTAAGCCCCTGCTATAATGGATCATGGCACTCAGACCTCGAGGGGAAAAATAAGCCAGACTCCCACCTTTATTGTCAAGGGCAAAGGCACCTTTTTTTTTAACCTCTGGTCCCATTTCGCATCTTCGTCCACACTGAAAGTCATGTAGGATGAGCTACATGTGGTATGTAACTCCTCAGAAAATTGGGCATGCCACTCCCAGAGGACCCTGGCATACCACTCCTGGGCATATACCCAGAGGATTCCTCTGCATACAACAAAGACACATGCTCCACTATGTCTCTCTCTCTCTCTCTCTCTCTCTCCCTCCTCCCTCCCTCCCTCCCCCCCCCTCTCTCTGACCCTTCAGAGCCTCATCATTGCTGGCTAAAGCATGATGCTCCACTTTTGCTGATCCTCTCTCCCTTCGAAGCTGACCTCTTCTGTGGGTCCACGTCTCACCCTACAGTTAGGGTGCTGGGCAGAAGCTGGCCTCAAAGGAACTGACCATACACGGTTCAGGGTGTGGGAAAATGCAATCTACGATATCGGAGACTGAAGCTGATGTTTCCAAGCTCCCGGGCGTCCAGTTGCCACTGGAAACCGCATGGAGTCAGGAATGGGCCTGCAAAAAGAAGCCCAAGGCAGGAGGCTCCCAAAGTCCTGGACATCCAGACGGACTTTATCGAGGGAAATTGGGAATGAAGTGGGCCTGTGGGCTGAGGATGAGCCTGAGGGGAGGGGAGGGAGGGGGAGGGTTGTGGGAGGAGGCCGGGGAGAGGTGGTTAACTCCTGCTTAGCATATCATCTAAAGTCTAACTTAGCAGCTGTTGTCTGGGAGCCCAGGGGACCTTCTGAAAGAGGCTTAGGCCTAAAGGCAAAGGCCTTCTTCATGCTCCCCATGATGATTCTTAATTAAAGAGACAGTTCTTGGTTCCAAACTGCTCATTGATTGTTCATCGTGGAAAATGGATGTGTACCAGAGATCAAATACGCTTTGTGGGGAGCAATGTCCAGGAAGGGAAGAAGTTTGTTGGCTAAACCCTCAGAGCTTCTAGAGACCGCATTAGCTTGGAGAACTCTGTTCTGGGATACGTGACCTATGGGATCCAGACCAGGAATCTAGCAGGGAGCAGAGAACCATCTCGGGTGGACACCTGGGTGCCAGGGACTCTGAACCTGCTCAGCCTTACCAAGTTTCCTAACATGATCCACTGTGCCACACACTGCCTTCTGTGTCATAAGGCTCTCCTCCTAAAAGAGGCATGCCTCATCCCACAAACTTGCCAGGTTTCTCTGTCTTTTGAAAGTTAGAACACTGAAATAGCAGTGACCTTGACAACCTGTTATCTGGCCATGTGAGTAAGGGACCAGTAGGCAGAAACCCCCTATCATTATCATAGGAGCGTCAGGTTGACATATTCCTCATTATTGAGGGAGTTGATTCAAATTGCTATCTGTCTGTCTATGCTTTTGTCCATCAGCTTTGCCATCTAGAGCTGTTCCTGATCTTCCTTTCCAGGGCCTCTTGGAGGTGCATCTCACTACTGCAATTTGACTTGACCTTATCCCAAGATGAGGCTCAAATCTGTGACTCTATAGTTTTACTCTGCAGCATAATTTCCAGAGGACCTCTGTTACTTCTAGTTCTGAGCCTTCAACAAAATTCTTTAGTGTGCGTAGTAGCTTCCAGCTTCCAAGTCTCAGATGTATGTGCACTCTTTGAACTCTGTTGCAATCTCTTTAACCCTCTATAACTTACATATATATACATATATAGGCAAATGTACTGTTATCTGTAATGTGTGATCTGAGAGCTAACAATAGCGAAACAAAATGACCTATCTTTGCTTTAACCAACTTCAGAGAGAATCGGGACTATTTAGCAAATTCCTGCCAACTAAACTAATGTACTCTGTGAATTTATTGTTATTCACTAAACTTTGACATTGAAGAATGACATGGGCTCCTCACACTAGACTGACCTGCCTTCTTTCCTGGGATTCAGATCTATATGCAAATGTCTGTCAAAAATAATCTTTACTTGGAAATCTACAAGTTGATTAACACCCTAAAACATCTTTTTAATAAACCTTGAGCCTGCATCTTTATGCAGATTCTGCAGCCCAAATGAGGCCATGATGCCTCCATGCAGTTTTCCCAAGGACAGAAAGTTGAGAAGCAGTTTGTAGCTGACAGTTCTCAAGACTGAGCAAGCCTTTCCTCGGCTCACTTGTCTAAACTGGCATTTTGTCACAGTTGTGAAAGGCTGGCTGAAAAAAACACACTTCAGGAATCACTGTTACCAGCACACAGGATATCACACTACTCGGAACAAACAGAAATCTAAGGCCAAAAAAACCTAGGCTTCTACCTGTTATCTCCTATCAATGTTTCATGCCACTAGTTATCTGCTGGTGCTGTAAAATGAGGATCATTTTGAAACCACATTAAGTTGGTACTATAAAGTACTTAGAAGCATGCCTAGCACAAGGTAAGTACACAATAAAAATCTAACTATTGTCACCATTTTTTTTTACCAAAATCTGCCCTCCCCCTCATTCTTCTGGTGTGTAGAGTCTTTCCCCTGGATGAGTCATGCAAAATCATCCTTTTTGAAGGCAAGAAAAATACTAGAAGACATGTTACCTACACATGCCCCATATTTTTTGATGTTTCAGTCTAAGTTGTTGGAGATAATCTGGTCATTCAGAATGATCCTGTTTCGCCTCCGTCAGAAGGGAAGGAAATTGAATTCCTCAGCAGTCTCACCAGAAAGGTATGTAAGACTAAGTTGGCAACAGATATGTAGAGTCTAGCTCAACCTCTGACTCATCCTGAAGTCTTTCCACATACCAAGGCACTTGGGGACCTTCCAAGCAGTGTCTGAGGAAGTTACTAGTTAGTAAGAAGACACACTTCAGTGTCTGTGCTTCACTGGGGACGGGAGTAATGGCTTCAGTGGTCTATGGCCTAGCTCTGTGGGATGTTACTATATTGACTCGTTGGCTCACAGTTGCCACAAACAAATAAACAAACAAATAAACAACCCCAAACAGAAAAAGTTATTTTAAATATTCCAGCATTTGGCAAAGAGTAAGGTTAACTGTAACTCCAGAAAGTTTTTAGTTGCAGGTCTGGGATCTGAGATCATTCTGTAAAATGTATTTCTTCTGAGGGTCTTGATTAAGAAAGATTGAAAGTCACTCACTGAACATGCGAAGCAAATGACTTTGGGAGATTAACCAATCCATAGGGCCAACCCTAAGACATCCATACTATAATCTTACATGTGAAGGCAGGTTAATTGTTCTTTGGACCATGAGAAGCTCTGAGCAACAATACCATGTGATTGATATGCCTTAAAAAAAAAAAGCTGTCCGTGGAGGAAGGGCTCTAGAGTGGTTTTGCTCTGTCTGGTGATAGGAAATAGATCTTGCTCCTTTGAGCTGTGCTAGTAAGCAGCATCTTTAGAAGGTAGCCTGCTCAGCGGGGCTGAGGCAAAGGTGAGGTAATAATATCTCTGCCTCCAGCTAGGTCAGAGTGTGCCAAGAGTCATAACCAAGGAAACCTGTATATTCAAAACTGTTCCAGAGTGTCTTTCAAATAAAAAATCCTTTTGCGGTGGAAGAGCCAATAATAGAGGACTCAACACATCAACTGGGAGGCTACAGGTAGAAATGGATTAGAGTCCTGGCAACTGTGCTCCAGGACTGAGTCCTGGAGAATGACACACAACGTGACTCCTGGTACTTTAATAACCTTAGATTTTCTACCATTGGAACTATAAAAATGCTTTCTTTTTGTTTTTGTTTGTGTTTTTGTCTTTCATTGGCAAATCCAAACAAAGAAATCCCTGTTTAGAAGAACAAAATGTCCCTATTTCCAATATACTGCAAGTATTAACTAAAACAAATACTGGCTATGACAGCACAGGCCTTTGTCCCACAATTTCTATGAAGAAACCTGATAATGAATGGACTACATAAAGGATCGCTTCTATTAGCTTTGCCAAAAAGTATCCAAGGAAACACACTGCAGGGGGTTTTGTTAATAGAGATTCAAATCCCACAGTCATGTTCAAGCACAGCTTCTGGCTTATCTCTAATAGGTCCTCAAATACTTCTATAAATCTTGTTATTCTAGATGCTGTGCTCTCAAACTTTGGACAACAACTTCTACTAGTAGAGGAGCTCGATGTACCTCCTCCCACTTGAATCTAGACCAACCTTGTTGACTTACATACAGTCCATAGAATACAGCAGAAGTAATGCTGGGAACTTGAAGGGCAGGTCAGGAAAGGCTGAGCTACTTCTGTTTCTTATGGGATGCTTGTGCTTGAAGAGCCATCTCTATCAGAAGGGTGGTGTCGGAAATGCCATGTAGAAGTGTGCCCCTCAATTTACTCAAGCATGGGTGGACCTCTTTGCACTACAGGAACTCTCTGGGATGTACAAACTTGCACAAATACAGCTCAGGCCAAGACTGACTTCAACCATATGAGAAAATGTTAGACCAGCCCACCCCACATTCTAGCCCATAAAACTGTGAGCAGAAATAAGTGGTGATCTTAAACTGCTAAGTTTTATGATAATATGTTACAGGACTGTTGAGGCAAAACAAGGTTGTTGTGATTAATGAGAAAACACTAACAGGAACAACCAATTTCACTTTAAAAACCACCTCTGCCAAACTGAACTTTGAGGACAAAAGTTTTATCTGCATCATCCCTTCCTATGCTCAGGTTGCATGCCATAGAAGGTACCAAGGGTGTAAGTGAAGAGTGTCTGTACAAAAATTGAAAAGCATTTATTGCCTTTATAATGTCAGATAAATTGTCAGTAGTAATAAAAATCAGATAAATGCAATTTTACCAACGTCTCTTAATTTGCTTCAGGTGACATTTTCCAGTTAAAGCTAAAATCAAATACATTAATTATTGCTATTTCTAATTACAGAGACATCAGCAGAAGAATGTATGCAAGTTTGTCTTAGTCTAGTTGGCATCACCATGGCAGAATTCCTGAGAGTGGGTTTTCCTTAAAGAGGTTTGCTTGACTCATGGCACTTGCCTCGTCTTGAGAGCCTTCTGGCTGCAACCGAAGCTAGTAAAGAAATGAGGTAAGCAGCCATGTGTAGAAAGTATGGACTAGCCTCGTAACAACAGCTCATTCCTGCCAGAGCTAACTTAATGAGACCACGTGAATCATGGCCACAGGAGGTGCCACAGCACCTTATCATCTTGCCCTGGGCTTCATAGTTTCAATGTTCACCACTTCAGCATGGCCACACTGGGGTGGGGGTGTGATCTGAACTCATAGAGCTTTGATAGTCATGCCATGGTAAAGAGGAGGAACAATCCTTGCTTACCAAGTCCACTGCTCTGAGGTATACTCACCTTCTGTTTTAACCTCTAGTCAATAGTTTATTTTTCAACAGATTCCCCCTCGTTAAGGCTTAAGGGCCATCAAGTTATTCCTCTTCCAAGCCATGTTGAGGAAAACATATACATGTACACAGTAAAAATTTGAGCCCATATTTACAAAGAGGTTCCAGGAAGTTTACAAAATGAAGCAACGTGTCAAGCAGCACATTTAGAAACTCATAGAGCACTTGAAAGAACCAAAAGAATGATGCTTCCAGAAGTGCAGGATGGAGTCTTGGCCACCACTGTGTAAGGACATGGTCATGAAGGTGCTAGGAGTTAAGAGGGAAACAGAAGCATATCAGAATGTGGGTCCAATCTTACTCTCTAGCAATTTTACCCTAGGAATTAAATCCTAGGATAATCTGTATTTGTGCAAAGCAGACAACATCTACAGCACATGATGCACAAATACAAAGGTCATTCACAATGACTGGAAAACAGCTAGTGATTGCCCAAAGAAGACATTTAGGGAATGGGAGTAGGGGTTGGGGAAGCAGGGAGGCCATCTTACCCGGTGTGCTAAATAACTCGGTTGGTGCCTATGTATTTGCTTCCAAGAGATGCTTGCAAGGGCTCAGTGATATGACATGGAATTCTCTTCTCTAATGTGACCTCACCCAAACCCCTCCACTGTTTCAGGTCTTCCTCCCACAGGGATACTCCAGAGCCTCCTGCTGCTCTTGTCCCTCTGCCTTCACACTGATTGGAAGATGGGAACAATGAAGTATGGCCGCCATGGTTGGCTTGACCCATACAGAATTGAAGAACCTCAGAGTGGAGGTGGATGCTGCTTCCTTTCCGTGTCATCTCTCACTAATGATTTCCCTCTTCAGAAGATCTATTTACGGGGTACCAAGCAGTAGAAAGTGAGACACCCCCTTTCATCCCAGGAGTTAGTCCTTGGGAGCTCTTCTCTCTCTCTTTTTTTTTTTTTTTTTTTTTGGTTTTTTCGAGACAGGGTTTCTCTGTGTAGCCCTGGCTGTCCTGGAACTCACTCTGTAGACCAGGCTGGCCTCAAACTCAGAAATCCGCCTGCCTCTGCCTCTCAAGTGCTGGGATTAAAGGTGTGCGCCACCACGCCCGGCTAGGAGCTCTTCTCATTTGGCTGAGGAAAGAGAACCAGTATCTTTCCCACATCCTTCCATCTTTAAATTCATCTTGGATACTGGTAATATTAGTCCTAATATCTCTAGAAAACTCCAGTAACATTCTTATGTGTGCCGTAGTAGGGAAGCAAACCCTGGCAAGAGTCTGGCAGCTTCTTGGATACAGCATAGTGTCTTCCCCTCTATTATCTCCCATTCAAAGACAATGGTGAACATTTTCTGCTCTCTTCTCATGCACATGTCTGTGTCTTTATGGGCCTCCTTGGCTTCCCTTTCCAGACAGTGGCCTTCATAAAGGAAGGCGTGTGTCTTACCATCCTTAAAAAAGTACACACATATTTCAGCGAGCAAATCCAATTGGAGAGTGGAATTTCACTTCCCCTGACGTCTGTACTGCTAGCATTGGTTTTGATGATGTCAGTTCTAGACAGAATGAATTACATAAACGCTCCTGAACTTGTTGAAATGTGAATTGAGAGACAATGTATTTAGGAAAACGATGGCCCAGACAGAAGCACAAAGGGAAGCTTTGATCTTTCTAAAGTCCAGATGTCTGAATGAAAAGGTTTGCTTCCTTGGGCATGAGTCCAACGAGACATATATCTATTAAAAACTGAGTATAAATTTAATATATGTCAAAATCCAAGATAGATTTTTTTCAAAGATATATGATTCATATGTGAAAAATCTATAAATTTTAATTGGTGTTTAAGAAGTCTTTTTTAAAATTTACTACTAGCTGGGCGTTGGTGGCGCACGCCTTTAATTCCAGCACTTGGGAGGCAGAGGCAGGCAAATTTCTGAGTTCGAGGCTAGCCTGGTCTACAGAGTGAGTTCCAGGATAGCCAGGGCTACACAGAGAAACCCTGTCTCGAAAAAACAAAAACAAAAAAAAAAATAGTTTACTATTGGATTCTTTCAAACCAAAGACTTCACTGATATACACATACACAGACACACACACACACAGACACACACACACACAGACACACACACACAGAGACACACACACACACAGACACACACAGACACACACACACACACACACACACACACACACATATATATATATATATGAACATATGTGAAGCATGAATATGACATACATAATACACACACACTAAAAATCAGGGAAAAGCTTAATGATGTTCTTTGCAAGGTTGGCACTGAGGGCAGCAGAGCCCAAGTCAGCCAGTTCTCCAGGCTAGACTCAACTGTCAAAGGCAACCATCCTAGCTTCTAACATTGTAGATTATTTTAATCTATTTTGTTTTGCTTTGTTGTGATTTTAAGAGACAAAGTCATTCATTCTATGTTGCCCAGGCTAGTCTTAAAATCCTGTCAGGCTCCTTCTATTCTCCTTTTGTGCAAGTAGGAGTATAGGAATGCGTCACCACGCCCTATAATGTTATCTATTCTAGACTTTTATAGAAAGAGACACAGACATCATGTGTTCTTTTGTCTGTTTACTATTTCTAGGAAATTAGTACATGTCACCAGATATAACTGAGGTTTGTACAATGTCATTGTAATATAGCGTTCTGTTACATGAATGGATCAAGCTTTGGCCATATCTCTATTAGTATTCTTAATTATTTTATTATATATCACCAGCTTAATAAGAATTTGAAGCATGGGTCAGAATTCATTTTATTGAAAATGTTGAGCACGTATTATAATTTGGGTTGAACTATGGGTTCTATTTTCTGGTCTCTTATGGTGGAGAATCTGATTGGCAACTACTTTCTCTCAAGTTTTTTTTTTTTTCAGTGCTCAAAAAATGGTCTTACCTCTACTATGTTAATGACCTTCTGTGAATTACTAAGTTATTTGGCCAATCACCATTGGGTCTAGCATTTAAATTGTCAGAGGTCCCTACAGAAGGCCAGTTTAAAACCAGGAAAACATTCTGCTCATAAATTTGACTAAGAACCAGCAAATACAATCTCTGATTAACTCTGACATTTTAACAGACAAGTCCTCACAGAGATTTACATCTTGCTCATAGACTAGTGCAATACGGGCATTCTGGACTTCTAGAATACTCTAGAAGCTCTGTTTTCCTCCCTTTTGTGTTTCTTCCTACTCAAAGTTGGTTACAATGAGGAAAACACCAGACTGACATCTACAGCAAGACCCTGTCTCTTAAAAATTTAAATTGCTCTATCATGTTGGAAGTCAGAATGATTACCTTTGAGTCTCGAAATGCTGGAGAACTGTAATATTTCAAATTTGGATGTGCTTCTCAAAGTGTTTGCAAAGAAATTCACCAAGCACAGTGTATGTATTAAAAATGTTATAGTTATCATTTGTAATATATATATATATCATTGTGATGGCTATTTCTGGTTGTCAGCTTGACTACATCTGAAATAACAAGGCATAGTGGCCATGAAAAGCTTAAGCCCAGGCAAAGTAGTACCTGCCTTTAATCCCAGGACACAGAGGCAAGCAGATCTCTTGAATTCATGGCCAATCTGGGACAGAGCAAGTTCCAAATCCAGGTGTGGTAGTACATACCTTTGATCTGGGCCACACCTCCTGCTGGAAGCCTACATAAGGAAGAAAGAAGGGTTCCTTCTTTGCCTGCTTACACTTGATTTCCAGCACATCTGTTAAAACCTACTTCTTCAGGATTCCTACATTGTGGTAGCGAGTTATATGGACTGAAGACTATAAGTTCTAATAATTAATTATGCCTAAGTGATAGGGCCTACATAAAACCCAGGGGGACAGTGTTTGGAAAACTTCTGGAGAGGTGAAGGAGTTAAATTGCTAGAGGGATAGCAGCTAGAGAGGGCGTGAGAACTCTGAACTCCTTCAACATACTTCACACTCTTTGTTGTATCCTTTATCAATAAATGGATAAATGTGAGCTGTTTCCCTTGGTTCTCTAGCACCAAGTGCAAAAGGGGAGCAGTAGAAGGTTAGGCTTATAGCATTGATCTACGGTAAAGGGTATCATTTCTGTTCCAGTGGTAATTGGTGTCTAGATCTATTGACAGCCTTATGGGACTGAGTTTTCGATCCATAAATCCATATGATGCTTTCCACTTGCAGACTTTACAGCAAGTGGAAAGCATCATAATTGAACTGAGTTGCATGACACCCACTGAATGCACAGTAGAGAGGTAAATAATTTGCTGCTGGGAAGAAATAATCATACATTCTGGTGACGAGAAGTGAAGTATTCTATGTTGAATGGACTATGTGAGGATAGAAGCTAAGAAACTCACTTTGGTTTTTTTATGTATCATTAAAAAAACAGGGGTAAAACAGACCTCACCTGATGGTATTATGTAACTAAGGCCTTTAGATGCCCAAAGGAGAAGTTGGCATTGGAGAATTGGCTCCAAAATCTTAACAAGAATTGAGCAGCATCACATTAGACCTCAGCTGGACGTTTGCATCTTTCCTCTCTTTGACTGCTTATAATGACACTAATATGTCAGAATTAACATGACTGCATCTAACATTGTAAAACTACTGTTTTATATCATCTAGCCATGTTGATGTAGTTAAAATAATATTCATAGGTTATAGTTCTGTCTGTTGCGGCTGGTGTTTCTGCTATGGAACAAATTCTTCCCAGAAGTCTTAGCAGCTTAAATGATCTTATATTGCTGTGGCCCAGGAGCCTACTAATTCTGGAGCCTGGCAGGGACTTGTGAGATTCTCTCAAGTGATTGCAATCAGATGTTAGCCAGACTGTAATCATCTGAAGGCTTGGTTGGGTTGAGTATCAGGGCCACTTCACACCAGTGGTTGGCGGTGGGTGGTCAAGGCTATTGGATGGACTTATCTTGAACTGCTTTCTGGAGCTCCTGCCCGTAAATCTCCAGCAGGTTGAGCAGAGGTAGCTGATTTTCTTACATGGTGCCTACCTTCTGCCTTCTCCAGAGTTGACAGTTCGATGAGAGCACAAGTAAAGAAGTAATATGCTATGGCCTGGGTGATTTTCTGGGAGCATGGGGTGGGCTTAACAAGTCATATGCCCAGCCAAAAGGAAAGGTGAAGGATTGGACCTCTCTTGATTAGGAAGGCTCTCAAAGAGCTTCCAGCCATTTTACAAATTGTAATGACAATGGTTGAAATTCGTTAATTGATTGTCTTCCTTATGTTTTCTGCATCTGTACCAAGAGTGGTACATGAGGTAGTAGGCACATAAATCATCAGCTTTGTAATAAAATTACAAAACTGCAATTATTACCAAAGAAGTCACAGATGTTCCCATGTAATGAGATCAGTTCTTATGGACCTTGTCCCTCTAAATCTATACCATAGACCTTGTTTTTCTGGGGGGTGGGGTTGTGTGTTTTTGTTTGTTTGTTTTGGGGGGGTCTTTTTGTATTTTTTTTGGTTTTTTTTGTTTGTTTGTTTGTTTGATTTTGAGACAGGGTTTCTCTGTATAGCCCTTGCTGTCCTGGAACTCACTCTGTAGACCAGGGTGGCTTCGAACTCAGAAATCTGCCTACTTCTGCCTCCCAAGTGCTGGGATTAAAGGCGTGTGCCACCACTGCCTGGCTACCAGAGGCTTTGTTATCCACTACTTTACTGAAAGTAACAGGACCCTAGAAATTTTGTAAGGTCCCATCTGTGAACTTTCAAGACAAATTTTGATTTTATTTTTTTCTGGTTCGCTGTCCAACATTTATTTGTCTGAGAGTCTAGAATTTCAAAGAGTTCCAGTCATTTCAGAGACATCAGTAGCAAGTGTTTGGATGCTTAGAGATTACCTCTGGCATCCCACCACTCTCCTGGGATAATCTGACCCAGAGGTTTGGCTGGGTATTGTTTCAGCACCAAAAGAATGAAATCTCATAGGTGAGCATTTATCAGCTTTGTACCTGCAGTTTTAGTTAGCTGAGAATTTAAACTGTTCAGAAAAAAAAATGTATGTAATGAACACATTGAGACTTTTAAAATCATTATTCCTAAAACAATGGGTAGTAGCAACTATTTGCATAGTGTCTATGCATTATTGGGTATTGTAAATAATCTAGAGATGATTTAACACACATAGGAGGATATATGTTAGCTCTCTGCAAATATTCCATTTTATATAAAGACCTTGCGTATCTAGGGATTTGAGCATCCATAGGGGTTCTAGGAACCAATTCTGGGGCATGCTGGTGTACGGCTACCTACTACTCTTCTGATTAATGAAAACTGAAAATTTAGAACTGAACCAGAGTTGAGCTCCTGGATGAGGAGAGGAAATCTTATTCTGTGGACACAGAATCCTTACCAGTTGTCTAAACTGAAAAAGCAGAGGATTAATACGGATTAGAATGGGAAGCTCAAGCTGCTAGGTGTGTGCATTAAAAAGACAGCTCGCAAGGAATGTGGGGGGGGAAAACCTCTGGGAACAAAACTAGGGTGGCTCATCGCCTGGTAAACTCACCTGGTTGCAAAGACGGTCAGACTGATTAGATACACCTGAGGGTGCTGTGAGACAACCAGGAGAACCAGGAGTCTGTAACACTGATTTCCTGTTGGGGAGCTCGCAGGAAGACTAGAAGATTACAGATGGAGAGTTTCTCTAATCCCACTCCCAGGCTTGATCTACTTACTCCCCTTCAGTACATACTCACAGGCTGTTTTATCTTCTCTTTCATATCCTTTGTGGCTACTGTAAACTTAAAATTCTGGTTTATCCAAGTGGTCCATTATCTTTAACTCTAGTTGGTCAGTTCCATGATAGCAAGATCTGGTGGTTTTTTTTTTCCAGTATATCCTTATGCATATCAGGAGGTAGGAAACTACATTGCCCACTGAACACATTTGACCTATGAGCTAAAGACAGCTTTACCTGTTTGAAAAGCCTCAAAACAAAAATGGTGTTCATAAAGTTGAAATCACTTAAAATTGCAATTTTGGTATTCATACAGAAACTTTCATTGGCATGTCTTCTTTTAGACAAGAGCATTAATATTAAATAATACTTTAGATGGAGTCCTTATATCCCACAAAGTCTAAAATATGTATTATCATTTACATGAAAGGAATGCTAGCCACAGAGATAAGCAGCATGGCCTCTATCCACGTTGGACTACTATCAGAGAAAGTTTTCCTAAACTTGTGGCTGAAACCTCATGATTAAAGTGATTTTGATTCTCTACACATGGAAATATGAAAATAACTACTATCTGTTGTCTATAATGATAAATGCTATAAAAACAGAAACTTCTGGTGTCCCCATGAGAAAGTTATTGAATAGAGATGTATTACTATTGAGATGGGAAGAACGTAGGCTGGGCTTAGCAGGACTCTGAACTTAGGATTCATACAGCTCTGCATGCAAATCCAGGTTCTGTCATCATAGATATTTCCTTGTGAAGTATACCATGGTTAATGCAGAACCCCCAGTTTATCAGACTGCAAAGACGAAGTGTTGGTGGAGTGCTCAGCCACCAGTGACACATCTACATTACACTCCCTTCTCCTCCTAAGGCTCAGGGGCCATGGTGGAAGAGGATGTTAAATGATGGTAAGAGCTAGGAATCAAAGAGGACAGGGGCTGACCAATGATTTCTTGATAGCACAGGACCACTGTAGTCACGAAGTCACTGTGGCTGATGTTGCCTACATAAGACCTGTGCAAGATCAAGCCAATTCACACTGTAGCATGGAGGGGTGAGGGGCTCACAAACCCTGCCCTCCAAGAGCAGAGGACCTATGGACATTAGATGAGGAATGTCAGAGAGCCACTCTTCTTTAAGGTGTGATCCCTGGAAAGTTGTCACTCCAGCATTTGCCCCAGTACCCGTGAATATGCAGGCAGCAGAAACTTGGTCTTGGTGAGTTCTTTTTTCAAACAGAGAGCACACAGTGGGACCAGGGGTGGGGGAGTGGGGTGGGGGGTAGGGGGAGGATTCACCTGACAGGAGCTAGGGCAAAAGTTGGGATGAAGACAATGAAAATACAACCTATTAATCTATGAAAATCTCAAAGAATTAATAAACATTGTATTTTAAAATAGTAACGACCAGACCATCCAGAGGTGTCATTTTAGGCAAAAGCTTCTGAGCCATGACTAATCTTTTAGTAAAATGGTGCTAAAGTTATCCTCCTTATAGGATGTTGTGGGTGTTGATTGGGATATGACAGCCATCTTTAGAGAGTATCTCCGCACTTGAATATTAGTTCTATAATGACTGTTTTCGACTCAAACACTTTCTGTGTAGCCCTTTCCTACCTTCTTTCTGTAATTACCTGGACACAGCATGGTCAGTTGATGCAAAGCCTATCTCAGGCCAATTGAATTTCCCCCTGAAATATTATAGAATATGAAATAGAAGCTCTATTTAGTCCAGCCAAGATATGTATACTGAAGACTCTTCTTTTAGTTATAATAAAGGTAAAAAAAAAAAAATTCCAAAACGAGCAGAATGAAGACACCATAAGACATTAATATAGGAATATCAAAGAGTCTCTGTCCACAGGGAAGCCCTGCTGAGTCTGGTCTGCACAGCAGCCGCCATTCCTTGATCATGGGTTTAGTCTACCATCATAAGGTCTGCCCACAATCCAAGTCCATCTTGGAGGTGGCTCCAAGCTCCTGATACCTTTAAGTCCCCCCAAAATCCCTATCCCTTCAGGTTCAGCTACAGAAACGAGGTGTGAAAGTTCCCTTTATTCTGCTATTTGTTCTATGCATTTGCTACATGATACAGCCTCTTTATCTAGAATCTTCTAGTTTTACATAGAGATCGTTGGTCCCCATTGCATAAAATCCAAATTTGGAGATGTTCGAACCTAGTAAGTGGCAGGCCTTTTGTCAACAGACACACACGGGGCACCTGATCCAGACTGACAGCAATCCGTTGAGCGTGCATCCTCATACCTGAGCTCATCTCACAGTGGTGAAGAAACAGCGTTATACAACTTAGGGTTGTGTCAGGAGCATGTGAGGAAGAAGCCTGAGCGCACCCTCACTACGAGTGTGTCAGAGACGACCTGACAACCTGGAGAGACTGCTAATGCTCTTCCTGTTTCTCAGTTTCATCCTTAAGATGCAGCCTGGCTACCTCTCGGCAGTGGTGCAGAGAGAGAGTCACATACAAATCTGTCTTTAAAGAACTCGATCTAATGACCTTCTGTCTCTCCACATACTGACTGAAACAATATACAAAATCCATAGTGTAATTTTTTATCTATGTGATGGCTATTATGGTAAAAAAATATTTATTGGCATTATTTTTTTTGTTTTGTTGTTGTTCTTTGGGTTTTTTTTTCTATATTCTTTGTTTACATTCCAAATGATTTTCCCTTTCCCACCCCCCATAAGTCCCACAAGCTCTCTTCCCTCCACCCGTTCCCCAATCAACCCCCTACCACTTCTCTGTCCTGGTAATCCCCTACAATGCTGCATCAAACCTTTCCAGGGCCCTCTCCTTCCTTCTTCTTGGGAATGATTTGATATGTGAGTTGTGTCTTGGGTATTCAGAGCTTCAGGGCTAATATCCACTTATCAGTGACTACATTCCATATGTGTCCTTTGTAAATGAGTTACCTCACTTAGGATGATATTTTGCAGTTCCAACCATTTGCCTAAGAATTTTATGAACTCATTGTTTTTAATTGCTAAGTACTATTCCATTGTGTAAATATATCACATTTTCTGTATCCATTCCTTCACTGAGGGACATCTGGGTTCTTTCCAGCTTCTGGATATTATAAATAAGGCTGCTACGAACATAGTGGAGCATGTATCCTTATTGCATGCCAGGGAATCCTCTGGGTATATGCCCAGGAGTGGTGTAGCAGGGTCCTCTAGAAGTGTCGTGCCCAGTTTTCTGAGGAACCTCCAGACTGATTTCCAGAGTGGTTGTACCAACTTGCATTCCCACCAGCAGTGGAGGAGTGTTCCTCTTTCTCCACATCCTCGCCAACACCTGCTGTCTCCTGAGTTTTTAATCTTAGCCATTCTAACTGGTGTGAGGTGAAATCTCAGGGTTGTTGTGATTTGCATTTCCCTAATGACTAATGATGTTGGACATTTCTTAAGGTGCTTCTCAACCATTCGAAATTCTTCAGGTGAAAATTCTTTGTTTAGCTCTGTACCCCATTTTTTAATAGTGTCATTTGGTTCTCTGAAGTCTAACTTCTTGAGTTCTTTGTATATATTGGATATTAGCCCTCTGTTGGATGTAGGGTTGGTGAAGATCTTTTCCCAATTTGTTGGTTGCTGTTTTGTCCTTTTGACAGTGTCCTTTGCCTTATAGAAACTGTAATTTTATGAGGTCCCATTTGTCAATTCTTGATCTTATGCTATGGAAGTTAATACCAACAGTGTGCTGTTTGTAGATACATATCACACATATCTTGACATGATGCCTGGCATTGACTTCAGAATAATCCCACCATGAACTTAATAATTTGCTAAGATTTAAATCAGATAAGTGAACACCATGGTATACATATACTCAAGAAGCCTATAAAAATCCCAGCCTTGCAAAGGAACTGATGTCACCATGTCAGGAGATTCAAACAACCAAGTTCATACCTACCAGTACAGATACTAAGGGGAAATGTTTCCTTAAAGAAACAGATAAATCAGGCTTGACTCAATGATCATTATTGAGTCTGGGTCATGGTTAGGTGGGAGGTATGGTACTCTCTTTTTTCTGCTGAAATTTACAGAAGAAAAAAATAAGACTATTTTTAGTAGTTGGATTTAAATGTATGAATTTATTTAGATAAAACTCCTAAAAAGCTAGGTAGTTATGCACACTTAGCCAAAACCTTAGAATGTTGTATTCTTTTAAAATAAAATAAATACCTCTTTTGTATGGTAGACTGTAGGTAACAGAGAGAGAAATGCACTAAATGTAATTTTTAAAATTATTTTAATTTGTGTGTATGGGTATATGTGCATATGGGCACACATACCTGTGTACATGCAGGCATCTGTGTAGATGGGGTGCCACCTGTGTGCAGGTGCACTCATAGGCCAGAGGAGGCTGTCTAGAGCTGGAATTATAGGTGCCCGTATAGTTCTGAGCCACCCTACTGGGTGCTAGGAACTGAATGAACTGGGGTCCTCTGAAAGAGCACCAAGCACTCTAAGCCACTGAACTATCTCCCCCAGTCTGTCAAGTAACTATCTCCCCCATTTCAGGACTCCTTCCCCCTAAAAAATAGATACAGATTTGCTATTCTGTATTAGAAATTGAAGCTTTTCTCCCTAAACAATGGTGACGTGTGATTCCAAAGAATATTTGGAAAACTACCAAGAGTTCATAATAAGTGGAGTAGCTCGTTGTTTCCCTATCTCTCACTGGACAGACATGGAAAGTGAGTCTGAGTATAGCTTCAGCACTGGAGAACTGGAAAATCACCTTGGACCTCGGGTAAAACAGCCCAAGGTCAAAGATGCCTCTCGTCCAGGAGGATATTCTCAGAGAGCTACATGGGCACATGGTGCAATCTGCAATCAGTTAAGGACTGTCATAGCTGGCCGGTTCAAGGTGCTGAAGGAAGGAGATAGCCAACTGTATTTATCGACGCGACTGTCCGTTAGCTTTTGGTAGCTTTCGGTCAGGAAGACACAATTGTTTTTGCTATCATCACTTTACCCTTTAGCTCTGCGGACAGTTTCAAGGCACAAGCTGTTCTTCTGATTCACTTTTATCTGAGCAGTGACAAGCAGTTGGAGGATTTGCTTGCCGGCTGTATTGGAAAGCTTTAAGCTGTCTGCTTGAGAATCTGCCCCCACTGCTCGCCCATTCCCCAAATCCTTGTGAACCTCAACATACTTGCTCCCTTTCCAAATAGCATTCCAATGACAATGGACTATTTGGTGCTTTCTACCCATATGTCCTTTTGTGGTCATTAAATTAGCCTCTGGATATCCTGTCCCACTAATTGCTCTCCATTTCCAAACAACCCTTTGTCCGTCTTGTGTTAACTGAGTCCTATTGCAGGATGGGCTGGGACTTAGCTAGCTTGAATGAACAAGTAAAGACACATGTCTGGTCTTCCCCCGTCCTCTTCTGGGGACAGCATGAGATGGCAGAGATTTGAGGTCAGAAGGACGAGGTGGATGGAAGAGGTAGAAAATGGAGATCCTGGAAGCTTCTAGTCTTCTCTACTCAGTAGAGGCAGCTGGAGAAAGAGGCAGCCTTGGGGTTTGAGGCAGATAGCTGGGGGTGGGGCAGGAGAGGAGGAGAGGTTCCCTGCCTTCTGGGAACCTTTACTGCACTCACCCAGGGCTGCAGTCTCAAACTCCAAACTCCTTTCAGGCTGGAAAACTAAGAACCTGTGCTTGAAGCAATGATGTTTCCTAAGCTGCATGGTAACACTTAGATACTAAAAATGTATCCTAGAGAAAGGGCAAGGCAGAACTGATACACTGTGGCTTCTCCATAGATTCACCAGGACATTAAAAAAAAAAAAAAATCCAAGTAGTAGGTGGCCACTCTACTATATGGCAGGAAATTCATCCTGAATGAAGTATAAACAAAATAACCTTGGCCTCTTGGCACATGAACATAACCACGTTATCATAGCCATTGATAAGAGTGAGCATAAGGTAAACTCTTAGGTGGGGGTTCTCTGGGGCTTTCCAGGGGTTTTTACGACTAGCCAAGTCACTGTGGTTTTCCTAAACACCTGTCAACTATCATCTTGGACGGTGGCGTGCACTATCAGGGATCTGACCAGAGCACCGGATCACACAGCACAGCCTTGATAAGCACTGAGTAAAAAGAAGCTGAGATGTCCAATTGTTCTGTTATCATACAAAAGTGTCCATGACCTTCACTTTGAGAGGCAATAGTCTAGCTTCTCCCCAACCCTCTAGCAACATATCAAAAGAGGATAAAAGCTGGGTCTGTAACTCATCCACAGAGGCTCTCACTTAAAGTACACAAGACCTTGAATAGAACTGCCAATGCAGAGTACAGCGGAGGGAAACTCAGAGAATAAGAAAATTAGCACCATAAACAAAACAAAATAAAAACATGAACACAAAGTAACCGTGCCAATAGAGAGACATGGTAATTTTGTTCAGCAGTGGCCCGTGCCTTCTTTGAAGAGTCCCTGATGCTTTTTTGTGAAAAGAAGAATTCTGGTCCTCTGACAGTGATGAGCAAAGGGAGATTTCCCAGCAGGAGACTACCAGCCAAATTTTAGGCTGTTGTTTGCCTGCTTAAGACAGAAACTATCCCCTCCTGCCTCCCAGGATCTAATCCTTTAAGCTTTCTGCTGGCACTAGAACAATGTTAAGCTTTGGGTTCAGGCCCTTTGGTTTTCCTAATCCATGGGAATTTGAAGATGATGAACTGGTGGAGTGCCCGAAAGTTTCTACCACGTAATTGGAGCCCAAGAGGGAAATAATTAGGAGAGAGCTATGTAACTCCATCAACTCTTCCGGAAGCCTCTGGATTATGTAATTCCCTTGCTGTCGCTTCCCTCCTCTGCATGCCCCATTTTTGCCTCAGAACAAGAACAAAAACAAGACAAAACAACAGGCAGAAACAATCGGCCCAAATAACTGGTTCCTTGCATTTGGTGTGAGAGGTCTGATGGGGAAAGAATTCAAGCTGATGAAACAAAAAAGAGGTTAGGTTTCCCTGGCCACTCCCGCCCTTGGCCACCCCTGCTCAGAACAGCTGACAGCTATGCCATCAGGGACATCTGGCCTGTTCCTTCTAAGATGTGCGGGGCTGGGTGGCAATGCAGTCCTTGTTTGTGGTGGCGTGGCTTCTAGGTGGAAAGTCTAAAGGTAGCACTCACTTCCTTGCATTTCTGCTTTAACTTTTAGTGTAAATGCATATCCATTAAGAGAATGAATATCACGTATTTCCTTGCATTTCTGCTGTAGCTGTCAGAATAAATAGGTATCTATTAAGAGAATGGACTTCTATGGGTTGTAGGGGAAATGGGTGTTTTAGGAAAACCTCAGAAAGTCAATTTCTATCTTTCTAGTTGTCAGAAGCAGTGAGCCAAATTTGCACCATGACCGTGAGAAGAAGAAACTCTGAAGAACTGGTCAAGGGGCCAGTGAAATAATGGCTGTTCTCAGACAAGGACAGGGGCTGGGAGTGGAGCTAAGTGGTGGAACAGAGCATGCGCATACGCTTACAAACACACACACACACACACACACACACACACACTCACACTCACACTCACAAACAGCTCTTCCTAGAGCTTTTCATGCTTGGACCCATTTCACCTTCACTTCTTTCTCTCTTCCTTTCTGACACATTTTATTACAACAAACTTGGTAGAAGCCTATTTGGACACCAAAGGAATTGTAATCGAGAGCCATCCCTCATTTTCAAGGCCAAAGATCTCTAAGGCTAACTGGCCAGTTAGAAGAACAGAGAGTTGCTGTCATGCTCTATTTTTCTATCGACAGTTATGGCCTATTGACAATAGCTAACATATAGAACCAACCTATCAATGTGTGAATGCAGGAAATGTACATGTGCATGATGGAAATTATTCAGCCATGAAGAAGAATAAAGTCTTACAAAATGAACACACAGATCAAAGTAGAGGATAGCGTGTTAAGTGAAATAATCCAAAAGCCAGATGCAAAGGACAAGTGATAGTGTTCTATTTCATATGAAGAAGTTAAAAAAGAATAGTTTGGGCCCAAATGCAGAATAGTGATTAACAGAGACTGGGAAGGAGGGGCAGGTTGGAAGAAGAGAGGTTGGATCTACATGAATGTGCTAAGATAGCACATACTGAATCCCATGAGTGTGCACAGTAAAAATGTTAACCAAACACTTCTAAAATCACATGCGTGGCACAATTGTAAGAACTGCTCAGATTTCCCTGTTTCCAGACTCTGGAAATCTCACTCTTAGGGGAGGCATGAGGAAAATATTATATCCTCCAGAAAATGCTTTTGGGAAACAATTCCCATAGATATCTCACTACCACACAGTTCTCCACTCTTTTCTGTTTTCTCATTCTTCAACATACAATTCTCTAATTATTGCTGGATCTAGGTAGTATTTTCCTGGTAGCCATTGTCTTTCCATGTGAGGAAGTTGAGTCCTTGCCATCATGACTTGGAGAAAATGCACTTTAGAAACTTGGTTTAGAAACAGGGCATGCATCTCACTGGGTACAGGCTTATTTTGCAGAAGGAAATTTTTTTGAAGGTAAGAGAAAGAGAGAGAATGAGAGACAGAGAGACAGAGAGACAGAGACAGAGACAGAGACAGACAGAGAGACAGAAAGACCGAAAGACAGAGAGAGACAGAGAAAGACAGAGAGAATGCTCAGAGCCTTCAGTTAGGAGGAAGCTATAAGCAGAATTCATCAGAGAGGCTGGGAGGGGGTGGGGGAGGACTTTGCATTCTTGCATATGGTATATTCTGAGTAATTTAGCAAATTATTCTTAGATTGAAAAACAGAGCCAAGACCCTGGCATATGGGTGGCTCTTAAGAACACCCCTCTGAGGCAGTGTGTTTGTGCGGCTTTCTTCCAAGCAGTTGGCAACAGATGTCTGTGTTTGTGGTCTCCTCAGTGGGAGACGCCACTTGTGCCACCTGCTGATGCTGCTACTATGTAGACAGACTTCATGGACAGGCTTGATTGAGTGTTCTGATTGGGGAATTTCCTGGAAGGTTCCTGGCAGCACAGGTGGAGACAGCCTCACTTTCAAATTTAATCTATGCACAGGAGGAAATCAGTGAGCTCAGAAGAAAGAATTGAAAGAATTATTACCAAGCATGCAGAGATTCTTGTAACAATGTAATATTGCTGTAGGAGCCATGAGGCAAGGGCGCCAAAGAGACTTACTTCTGCTCCGATACGCTTGTCTTTGGATCTGTGGTCTTTGGCGTCTGTTTTTTGCTTGACCTGGGCTGGTAAATAGCTTTGGCTGTTATTACTACGGTCTCATCTGTGCCTCTTTTCCCATTGACCTCTCTAATATCCAGCCAAATTCAACAGTGACATCTCAAGGAAATTCTTTACTCTGTTCTGACCCAGATTTCCACCATCCTCTTTCATTTTGTTCTGTTTCGGGGGGTGGGGGGAGGCTGTTTGGTTTGGTGGTAGTGGTGGTGGTAGTAATGGTTTTTACTGGTGACCAAGACAGCTCTCAGGGAATTCATCTGATGGAAGGAAATCCTCTTCACACCATAAAAGAAGAAACCACTGCTCTGAACACTTTTATTTCTTGGTTTCTTTGATGACATATTATGCTAAACAAACTATCTCAAAATGTAGTGGGTTAAAAAATGACAACGTGTGAGCTCACGCTCTATGAATTAGCAACTCTGTTGGCTCAGCTGCAGAATGTTCCAATCTCCTCTAGATTGATTCAGACGTCCACAGCTTGGTGTTAGTTGGCTGGCAGGTCCCATATACGGGGATGTGGCTAGACTAAGGTGGTCTCAGTTACATATCTCATGGTTGGTTCACTGGAGTGTGGTATGAGATGTTTTTCATTCTATTGAAAGATCAAAAGATCACCTCCTTGTTTGTGTGTAGCTTAATATATAAGGAAATGGGAGTATTTGACCCGCTGAACGCTCACAGAACTCATGACATTTCCACTGCATTCAAAATACCAGAGAAAGAAGAAAGTTAAACAGGCCAGCACAGCATAGTTTAACACCTTGCACACCAAGCCCCCTCTTGTGACCCAGCCCAGTGCCTCACATAAATGTACCATGCACACACAATGTACACACTCTCCAAACAATGTGCAAGCAACTGCAGAGCCTCTTGGTCCCCTGACCTGACTCTAGTTATAGGTACTTCCACCTCTGAATGTTAGTATACATTTCCTCAGCCCTAATAACAAACATATGTCAATGGTTTCTGTTTAAGTTTATTCCCAGCTTACCTTTTATGAGGAACAGAAGGAATGAACATGTTTAGGAAGTTCAGAAAAATTGTGTCCTATAGCTCACTTTCAGGGAAATTCTCCAACTTACCATCTTATGTCTATTGGGTGTACACATGGTTAAAACCAGGTGCATTATGGAACAATGCATGAACACATATGGCCTAATCTATTGATCAAAATGGAGGACCACCAAAATAGTATCCACACTCTTTCTTCTACTGAACCCCATAAAAGAAAATGCCAAACAATAGTCAGGGCCCTTAAGTCATCTCACTCTTGTGGCCACCTGTTGTTCTTACCAGTGCATCCCTTTGTAATCTATACTATCACTTTGCTCTGAATTAAGTTTTCTTGCTTCTTTTCTTAATCTCTGTGAGCCTTTATCATCAATTAAGACAGGCTGACTCCATGACAGGCTTCAAATGGGCAGTTCAGGAGAGGAGGCCTAAATCTCTCTTTCCAAGCCCAGGCAAGTCAAGGCACATCGGTTACTAAAAAGAAAACAAAACAAAGCAAAACAAACAAACAAAAAAGAACCTCAGGCCTCAGGCAGGCTAGCTAGTTAGCCCTGCCATTACGCCTACAAGCCCTACCCTGGGGGCTTGGGGGGCTCTATCACAGTAGATAAAAGACCCCAACATTCTGGACTTCTGCAGAATAAAACACTCTTTGCTTCTGCATACTATTTGAGTCCGGGTTATCATTCTTCAGTGAACCATGGACTCTTACAAAATTCTTTGGATAAGATGCCAAGAAGGCCATCCAGAGGCCACCCGACTGCTCCATGCACTCCAGCCACTGACACCAAACCCCAACACTATTGCTGGTGACAAGATGTGATAACAGACAGGAGCCTCTCCTCTGAGAGGCTCTGCCAACACCCGACTAAGACAGATGCAGATACTCACAGCCAACCATTGGACTGAGCTGGGGACCCCAGTGGAAGAGATAGGGGAAGGGTTGAAGGAGCTGAAGGGGATTGCCATCCTATAGAAAGAGCAGCACTATCAATTAATAACTGGAACCCTCAGAGCTAAGTCCCTTAGATCCAGAGATTAAGCCACCAACCAAAGAGTATATATACATTGGTCCATGGCTCTTACTTGGACTGCCTCACCTGACATCAGTGGGAGGGGAGGCACTTGGTCCTGTGGAGGTTTAATGCCCCAGAGATGGGGGATACTAGAAGGGTGAGGTGGAGTGGGTGGATGGGTGGGGCAGTCTCTTAAAGGCAAATAAATGGGTGAGGGGGGTCATGGAAGAGAGACCGGGAAGGGGGATAGCATTTGAAATGTAATAAAATAAAATAATCAACTAAAAAAAATATGTCAAGAATCTAGAAATACCTGACCTAGACCTTGACTACCAGTAACAAAAAGCCATGGCAGAATGAGGAGTTGGGGAAATTGATCTCTTAATGACAGATAAGCATAGGGAGGACTGCAGTCCTAAGGCTCAGAAACAAAACGTGTTGACTAGAAAACAAACAGCCTGGCCACAGTGCAATCATTTCCCTCACTCCATGGGCTTGTCTTTTAAGCCTCCAGGAGAAGTTCAGAGAAGCAGGGTGCTCAAAATAATTCTATCTTCATAAATCAGCTTTCTAGACTATTTCCTGGGGGAAGTCAATTTCCTAGATGGCCCTCACAGCATGTAACTTCTTGGAAAAGCATCCTTACTGACAGGCAGAGTCTCTCCGTTATCCTATTTTCCACAGACTGCAGCTTACTGCAACTTCCCTTACTGAAATCAGGCCGAGTGGCCTACATTGTAGCACAGAGTAGACCAGTGGGGCTCACATCTTGGGAATCCGAATCTGGAAACAAAGTGACTAGGGTAGAGAGGAGGAGGACAGCCCTGAGCTCAAAGCCATGTTTCAGTGATATATGGGCTCAGAATCTATAACGTAGCCATTACAAGATGGCGTCCCATGGATCCTATTTCATTTATGAAACATCATGCACTGTTTTAACTCCCTTTTTCCAGAGTCTTAGGGTTTCTGTTGCTGTGATAAAATACATGACTAAAAGTAACTTCGTGAGGAAAGGGTTTGTCCCGCTTACACTTCCATGCCTTAGCCTATCATTGAGGGAAGTCAGGGCAGGAGCTCAAGAGGGAAATTTGGAGGCAGGAACTGAAGCGGGAACCGTGGAGAAGAGCATGTGATGGGGCTGGTTTTCGTGGCTTGCTCAGCCTGCTTTCTCATATAACTCAGGACTGCCTTCTCAAGAGCGACGCTGTACACACAGTGAACTGGGCCACTCTGTGTCAACATTAATCAAGAAAATACTCTAGAGACTTGCTTACGGGCCAACTTGGTGGGCACATTTTCTCAATTGAGGGTCCCTCTTCCTAAATAACTCTAATGTCTAGTTAGAGTCAAGTTGACCAAAAAAAAAAAAAAAATCAGGACAATTGATCTTTGTCAATGTAATAAGCCACTACAATACTATTAAACCACAGTGTTTCCTTATATTAATATCAACATCTCAATATGAAACACTTTCCAACCTTTACAAGTATGACGGTTTTTAAAAATGCAAACACTTCAAGAGTTCAGTCTCTTTAAAACAGCCCAAGTCTCTTTTAAAGTTCTAAGCCTCTATAAAATATCACAAGCTTCTCTATCCAACGTCTATTAACTGTGGGATCCTAGAGAAGTTTTTTTTTTTGGATTATTTTTTTGGTTTTGTTTAAAAAAAAAAGCCAGGGCAGTGTTATAATCAAATCAGGGCAAAAGCAAAGTTCAACCATGTTAAAAGGTCAGAGCTGGGCATCTGAGATTCCCTCACAGCCCTCTGGACTCCAACAGACCTACCTGACTCCACTTCTCTGCCACCCATAGGTCACATAGCACATCTGATAGATTCAGCCTAGTGTCATTCCACAGCTGCCGCTAGCCTTAGTTGTCACCCCATGGTACTGGCATCTCCAAAGGTCTGGCATCTGACCCTGATGTATGGTGCCAAGACTCAGCTTCTCACCATGACCCCTTCAATCCCGGGGCTGCTACTGCAACTGAGTCTATAACGTAACCAGTGGTCTCTCCCGGATTTTCATCGTGCCAAACATCAACTGCTCTCCACGATCCCTTAATGCTTCCGAATCCAGTACCATGGGTGTCTCTTATAAATATAAAGTTTGACTGTCAGCACAAGGTACAGCCTTGTCTGTCTATCATAGCTTCTGTGTACTGACCCTGAGGAAATTCTCTCAAAGATTTCACCTCAGTGATGCTGATCTCTTCTTAATCACAGCTGATTCTTCAGCTTACCTGATCAGTTTGGTCTCAGTAAAAGTTTCATTTTAGCAGTTCTGATTTCTTGTTCGCTGAAACATATTCTCCAGCTGCCAGAACCACAGACTCTTAATTCAAAATGTTAAGTGGCCCCGGAAGAGTCTTTAAAGGACTCGAAAGCTTTTCCACAAGCCAGGCCTTGCCCATTTCATTATCATCAACATTCTTATGGAGAACTCAATGGCTCCAGCCCAAAGTTCAAATTCTACCACAGTCCTACACGGAACCACGTGGTCTGCCACAATAATCCCAATTGTCCCGGTACCAATTTAATCTCCTTTAGTTAGTGATTCTAGTGATGCTGGGCTCAAACATTGCAACAAGAAGCAGTTTGAGGAAGAATGGGTTTCTTTTATCTTACAACCACCCTCAGGTCACAATGAGGAAAGTCAGGGCAGGAACTCAAGCAGGACAGGAAAATGGAGGCAGAAACTGAAGCAGAAGTCAGGGAGGTATGCTGCTGACTGGCTTGCTCCTCATGACTTGTTCAGACTCCTTCCTTCCTCCCTCCCTCCCTTCCTTCTTCCCTTCCTTCTCCCCTTTCTTTTTCTTTTTCTTTCTTTGTTCTCTCTCTCTCTCTCTCTCTCTCTCTCTCTCTCTCTCTCCCTCCCTCAACTTTTCAAGATTATAATGTAATTACACAATCTTCTTTTCCCATTCTTCCTCTGAGCCTTTCCACGTACCCCTTTCTCATTCCCTTTCAAATGTCTGGCTTTTTTCTTTAATTGCTTACATATACATCCTTAAACATGAATGGAACCTGTTCATTCCCTATGTTGAGATTTGCACATATATGTTTTCAGGGCTGAGCATTTAGTATTAGATAACCACTTGGTGTGTTCTTTCCTAAAGAAAACGATTTCTCCTGCTCCCAACATTCCTTAATTGCCTGCAGTTCTTAATCTAGCATTAGGCCTTTTGAGCTTTCCTGCTTTCAAGTTAACATGTTTATCCGTGCTGTACTTGTTTAGGTAATATCTAGGCAGTCATGTTGTTTATATTTTATGTATGTAGCATCTGACATTTCTAAGATACACATTCTCACAGCAAACTTCCTATTCCTCTGGCTTTTATTATATTTCTGTGTATTTTTCCAGAATGATCCTCAGATGCAAAAATTTTATTGTAGATCTGTCACTTGGGACTAGGCTCCACAACTTTGCATATTAGCTGCTTGTGGTTTTCCATACTGGCCCCTGTTTATTGCAAAGAGAAATTTGTTTGACAAGGGATGAGAACCATAATTATCTGTGGGTATAGCAGTAAATATTTAGAATATACTTAGGTTCTCCTCCAAGATCCAAGACTTTACTAGCTTTGGCTACTTGGTTGTGTTTCCCACACTAGGTATGGTTTCCCTCTTATTAAGCAGATCTTAAGTCTAGAGATCTGTTGGTTACAACCAAGACAAGCATGCCAAAACGACATCCTTAAGGCTTTTGTGCCATGCCAGACTGGCCACTGCTGTGGTTCACAGGTTTAATAGCTGTGTAGGAGTATTGGTTGGTTCTAATTATGGTGCCTTCTGGTACCTTGAAAGCTAGTCCTTGGGGAGTAGCCTTTCAGGTCATATCAAGCCCAGGTCCTTTGTTCCCTGTGTTGGAAGTGCATGGCGTTGTCATTGAAAGGGACTTTCCTTCCACCTGAATTGCTACTCTAGTCACAATAGCTTAAAAAAATGGAAATAAAAAAATGTCCTCTAGCTGGTAAATAGATAACGAAATATGGCATATGCATACTTTGGAATATTACTCAACTAAACATAAGAATGAAATCATGAAAACTGGCTAATGAAATCATGAAAACAGGAAAATGGTTAGACCAAGAAAAGAGCATATTGAGTGAGGTAACCTAGACCAGAAAGTCATGCGTTTTCTCTCATCAGAGGCAGTAGCTCCAAAACCTAGAGTCACTGATGAAACTAGGAAAGGGAAAGAGCATGCTTGTGGAGGTGACAGGGAGCATTAAAAGGGGGAATGTGATGGAGGACATGGGAAAAACAGGGTCTCTAATTAGGGAGGAGGAAGGTAACTATTGAATAAGGTAGGGGGATAAAAGTAAGAATGTCTGACGTCACAGGAATCATACTATTACCTATCTAAAAGCACCTATAATAAATGTAATTTAATGCATAAATATACATATATAATTCAATCTGCTTCCTTATATGACCCACGGTCTCCTGCTCAGGACTGACAAAGCTCACATCAGTAATTAATCATGAGAATGCACACAGGCTTTCCCACAAGCCAGTCTGGCAAGGAAATGTTCTTGATTCATGTTCCCTCTTACAAAATGACTCTAACTTGTGTCCAGTTCATAAAAAAATAAACAAAGTAACTAACAACAAAATGAATGAATGAATGAATAAATGAATAAATAAATAAATGCATAGGTAAATAAATAAATAAATAAATAAATAAATAAATAACCAGGATACTAGTGTACAAGGCTTAGGCAATCAAAATTTCCTTTTTTCAGTCTTCTCACCAAATATCCCAGACAACTTGGCTCTACTGCCCTGTGTGGGAATGATTCTGAATGTTGTTTTAGAGAACACTAATATATACAGGATGCTCTTTGTTTCCAGATGAAGCTGGGGCAGTCTGACAGATGCCAAGAGCAATAAAACTGAAGTGGAAGATGATAAGAATGACAGAGACTTAATTGTAAAATCATGTAAACCTAGTCAAGCCATTGTAATGAAACAGAGGTGGAGGAGTACAGGCTGCAAACAGGAGATGTTCCCAAATACCAGTCTCCTGCCTCTACCTACCGGATCTTTGTTTGCTCCCATGGGGAGGAGGTACCTTAAGAAGAGGAGCAGGATGAGTGGATGGAATATTCTTACTTGCATTGTGGCCTTTAGTTCATTCTTTTCCAGAGCTTGAAGAATACCAGGTGGATGGGAGAAGAAACTCTATAGAAACACTAGATAGGGGTTCTGACCTATCCCATTTGGGCTGCTATTTAAAAAAAAAAAATGACACTAGACTGGATGACTTCCAAAGAGAAGAGAACTTTATTTTTCGCAATTTTGAGGGCTAGAAAGGGAGATCTGCTCTCTGGTTCACAAACACTGTCTTTTTACTATAGTGTCACATGGCAGAAGGGTCAAGGACTCTCTGTGACCTCTGTCCTAAGGACACATCCTATTTACAATGACCATCCTCCTGACTTACTTCTCAAAGGCCTCACACAACACCATCCATTAATGGGGGGCAATTTCAACATTCAGATTTAGAGAGGGTGCACACATTCAGCACTGAAACTCTGTACACTCATTTTGAACTAGTGAAATAACAATTCTCTGCTATGTTGCTTGCCCCACCTATATATCCTCAATGGACCCCCAAGTCACTTGTGTGGGGTCTGTTCCTGATAACCCTATCAGCTCCCCACCCCAAACAGCTGCTTCTCATTTTTTCACAGCTTGAGGGCTTTCTGTGAGCTTGGAGAATGAACACAGCCCACTTATAATACAGGCAGGAAGTTGGCAAGCTAATGGCCCTAGGAGAAGGAGTCCTCCAGAATTCAGAAACAAGAACAGCTTGGAAAGCCCTCAGTGGTCCAGTCTAAAGCAGGTTCTAAAAAGTAAGGAAATAGAAAACAAATGTGTTTTCCATAACACCACAGAGAGGTTCCAGTAGGATGACCCCAGTGCCACAGTAAGAGCCAGCTCAGCCTTCACTGGCTTCCCTTCATAGCTTTTTTTTTTTTTTTTTTTTTTTTTTAGGATTATCTCCCAACTAAACTACAATTATCCAAGACCTTTCCTCCATCTGCCTTTTCAGACACTAAGGCTAAGTGGAAAACCAGAATCTTCTTGCCAAACTCTTTTGTACTAAGACAACACACCAAACACATGTTGAAATGAGGAGAGAGAACACCATTTGAAATATCTTGGGAAAGAAACACAGATGAGCACAAGAGGGGCATTCAGGGCTGCAGCCCCACGAGCAGCGAGGTGAAGGTTAAAAGTTCGACCTCTTTGGGACACTTGGCTCTCATGCACCGAAATGTTTCATGCTATAAGACAAGATACTCTGTCATCTGCAGGAATTTGTCATCATAAATACAGAAACCGCAATGTCTAAATTATGAAAAAGTGACTCCCAAGCTCCTGACACCTGATGAACAAAGATGTCAACTCTGCTGACTCTTGGCTTCAGCATTGATTCTCGTTCCCTGAGGAGCGGGCGAGCTATTGTTCTTGCTTCTGAATTCTGTCCAGGAGTCTCATTGCATTCTTTCCCCCATGAAACGGCCTTGAATGGGCCTCTAGCCTTTCACAAAACATCAGAAAGATCCCCAAGTTACTTTCATCCTCCACCATCCATCATCATGGATAAGGCAGGATTCTAAAGGACAGTGGTAGAATCAATTGCTAGCTCTCAAATTTGTTAACTAGGTATAGATGGACTTCAAACGAGAATCTAAATACCTCAGATTCTGCAGTATTTAATCTAAAGTGTAGCTGTCCAAGTCAGAAACTTCCACCTAGATCAGAAGACTCCACCCTAGGTGGGCTAGGTCTGCAGAAGATTAACAGGGGCAAACAATTAAGGTCTGTTTAGCCTGCTCAAGGTTGGGAGAAGCGCACGATACAGTTTAGATTAAGGTTGATTTTATGAAGGATGGAACTGTCAATGTTGAGTAAATTTTTATGCATATATTTCTCATTGAAGAAATTGTGTTTCTGAAGCTAGAGATATGGTTTAGGGGTTAGAAGCACTGACTGCTCTTCCAGAGGACCTCTGTTTAATTCCCAGCACCTACGTGGTGGCTCACAACTATAATTAACTCCTGTTTCAAGGGGTGTGATCCCTCTTCAGGACTCCTTGGGTACTGCACATTTATATTCAAGCAGAACTTCCATACACTTGAAAGAGTAAACATAAATAAATTTGAAAAAAAAAACATTATAAAGAAGTTATGATTCTGTGCTAGGTCCCCCCCCCCTATAATTCTCGGTAAGAATTCTAAGATCCCAGTGATTTGAAAAGCGAACATTTATGGCGCGCTCATAGCCTGTATGTTGGCTGAGGTTTGACCATTCTCAACTAGTCTGGACTAAGCTAACCCTCAAAATGTGTGTTGAGTTTGAGTATGATTCTTGTTTTCTTGTTCTAGGAAAGAAGATAAATGAGCTACTCAGTGCTCTTCAACAAAAATCTAAAGGTTACCATGATGTATATTTAAAGTCACTGTATCAACTGGCTAGATTTAGCCATTTCACAGTGCATGTGGGCATGTATATGTGTGTGTGTATATATGTAAATATACACACACATATATAAACTTTATGTATATCCCATAAATAGGCACTATTGGTTAGCATTAATACACAAATTTAATATGCGAAGTGTGTCTGCATGCAAACTGTAAATATCAGGGCCACCCACATTCCATTGCCTAAAGACTGTCCTGATTGCCTCTCTGAGAATAGGCATACCAGTACTATCAAAAGGAGAGGCACTATACAGTCAAATGGCAAAGAGTACAAATATGTAATTCCATTATTTAGGGAGAGAGGAGAGTTGGACACCTTCCATAATATAGACATTTGTAATAATGTAGCTATTCTGTTACTTCAAAGTAACACAAAGTCACAATAAACCCCTGTGTCCCCATCAAACAGCTGCATGCATCACCTCCCTCCTAATCTTAGTTTCTACTCCTGTATCATTGTGAAACAAACACTGTGTTTTATGAGGGTCTTTTAAGGGATGTAAAAGAAACTATATTTTTATAGGAGATAGAAGAATGTTCAGATATCAAAGTGTTATATACCAACATGATGTGAAATAGCACAAATGCATATTAACCACACAGTCAACACTGCATGTTGCACATAGATGCTGACTCTGAATATCGATGAGTTTTATATTTTACTTCCTATCTAGCTAGAATAATGAATCACACACACACACACACACACACACACACACACACACACACACACGCCAATGCCCACTCCTTATCTAGTTCATTAGTCTCTGTGGCCAAAGAGGATGGGGATGGGGAAGAAGAAAGAGAAGAAATTTACAGTAAAAGGAGCTTAAGATACTAACCAGTGTGGGCTCTGGATGTGGGCTAGAATTGTCCTCCTTGGGGCCAAAGCTGTGTTTCCACAAGGAACTTTGCTCTCATGGGTAGAAACACCTTATGATTTCAAAATAAAAATTAAAAAGGAAAATGGCACAGAGGTACAAACATAAAAAAAAACCTGAAACAAAGAACGCAAATAAGAAATTTGTAAAAAGTATATTTAATAAGAGGAGTCGTCAGACCAAGCCGTTGTCATTGCGCCATTTTAACCCGTACTTAGGATATCATCTTAATTGTTGGCTAGCCTATGAAAGATGTTGTTAGGTTGTCTGGCCGATTTCTGTATTAAGGGCCAAGACTCACATAACGAAATTCCCCAGTGACTTGAACAACAGCAGACCATGTTCTCAGCGTTGTGGCTGCGTACAGTTACAATGCAGGCACTGGTAGGCTTGGCTCCCATGCAGGCCTCCCTCCTCAGTCACAGCATGCATGCACACAACCTCTCCTCAGATACATGCCTGCCAGGGGCCGCACACTCTTCCCGTAAAGATGTGAGCTGAACGTCGACCTTATTTCACCTTAATTACACCTTCAGAGTCACTCTGGGAATTCAGACTTCAACTTATAAATTTGGAGGGTGACACAATCCAATCTTAGCAATTACATCATCATTTATATGTACTGCTAATACCAATCAGATAATAAAATAGCTGGTGGACGTTAATAGGTCATCTTCTATACGTCTTATGTGACAGGAGCTCATCAATGTGTTTTAAATTAAAGTTATAGTAATCTCATTAGAACTGACAACATTACTGTTAGATAGGTGCAACATTTTTCAGATGAACAAACTGAGGCCCCGAGATGTTAAAGTGGTTGGGTGGGGTAGAAGGTAAGCTACAGGCAGCACAGTTAGATACTAATCTCAGATAACAAATAAGACATTTGTATAATATTTATCTTTGAAGAATTGCAAAGGACAGGCACTAAATGTTGCTGATCTGAAATGAAAATGTTACTGGGAATCAAGGCCCTCACTTGCTAAATCTTACACCCAGAGAGCAAGGTACATTTCTTCTTGTACAGCAACAGTGGATCATAAATTGTTCAAGAGAACTTGCTGTTTTCAAGGGATTCAGAGGGACTGTTGAGAGTGCAAAACAAAAGACTTGTTCCTTCCAAATACAGCAGCTCTCTTATCATCTCCACCCTGAGGTGGCCAATCAACATTCTCTTGAGAGAAACCCATGGATTCTCTTGACATAAAAAGCCAAGTTTGTTCTCCCTCCCAAGTGGAATGGGGGTGGGGGGCATCCTCCCTTGGCTGTTTTAGCTTGTTGATCTTTTTTGAGTTCTGTGGACTGTATCTTGGGTATTCTGTCCATTTATTTATTTATTTATTTATTTATTTATTTATTGGCTAATATCCACTTATTGTTGAGTACATACCATGCATGTCCTTCTGGTCTGAGTTACCTCACTCAGGATGATATTTCTAGTTCCATCCATTTGCCTGCAAAACTCAGGATGTCCTGGTTCTTAATAGCTGAATAGCATTTCATTGTATAAATGAACTACATTTTTCTATATCCATCCTTCTGTCATGGAACATCTGGGTTATTTCCAGCTTCTGACTATCACAAATAAGGCCACAATGAACATAGTGGAACACGTGCTCCTGTGGCAGTGTGGCATCGTTTGGGTATATTCCCAAGAGTGGTATGGCTGGGTCTTCAGGTAGATCTATTACCAATTTTCTGAGGAACCTCCAGATTGATTTCCAGAGTGCTTGTACCAGTTTGCAATCCCACCAGCAAACACAAGGGGTGAGGGAAGGACCTGGGAGGGAAAGGGGACCACGGGAATTGGGGGGATTGGGGATGAGGAAGAGCAGAACATCATCTGGTACTAGGGAAAAGGACTGAAACCTTGAAGGGCAGCAGAAAAAAATGGAAACAGGCAACCTCCCTGGGAGGAAGGAGGGTCAGAGGGACCCTCCAGAATGTATCAGAGACCTGGCAGGTGAGAGATTCTCAGGACTCAAAGTCAGGGACCCTAGATAAAATGCCCTACAGTGGAGAGAAGGAGCTTATAAAGCCCACCTCCAGCAGAAAGACAGGCAGAGTGAGGTATGGGGATGCCATCCCACAGCATATCTGACCCATCATTGTTCCTGTCTGAAAGAACTACAGGGAAGGAAATGGAGAGAAGCCCGAGGAAAAGAAGGTCCAGTGAGAGGCCCAAAGTGGGATCCAGCTCAAGGGGAGGTCCCAAGGCCTGACACTAATACCGAGTCTATGAAGTGCTCACAAAAAGGGACCTAGCATGACTGTCCTCCGAAAGACCCAACAAGCAGCTGAAAGAGTCAGATGCAGATATTTGCACCCAACCAATGGACAGAAGCTGCTGACCCCTGTGGTTGAAAAGCTGGAAGAAGCTGAGGAGGAAGGTGACCCTGTAGGAGGACCAACAGTCTCAATTGACCTAGACCCCCAAGCTCTCTCAGACACTGGATCACCAACCAGGCAGCATACACCAGCTGATATGAGGCCCCCAACATACATACAGCAAAGGACTGTTGGGTCTGGGTTCAGAGAAGATACACCTAACCCTCAAGAGATTGGCGGCCCCAGGAAGTTTAGAGGTCTGGTGAAGTGGGGTAGGGGGACATCCTCCTCGTGGAGACAGGGTGGAGGAGGTATGGGATGTAGACCAGTAAGAGGGTGGGCCAGGAGGGGGATAAAATCTTGAGTGTAATAAACAAGCAAACAAACAAACAAAGCCAAGTTTGCAAAAACTATTCTTTGTTAAGTAAAATTATTAAGCTGTTCATTTGGGGGGGGGGAATGGCTGAGATTTTTTTCTGTGTTCAAAGGAATATTTTGTCTCAAATTAGTCATTCTGAAACATTTTTCTTAAAGAATTTCCCAAGAATGCCTAGCTCCTTGTAGGACTCAGAAATACAGCTTTTAAACCCTGGCCAATGCCGTAGTCTGCTGAGTTTTTCCAAGTCCTTTTGGGTCTGAGGACATCACCATACACTAACTGGCATTTCATCTAGCACCGCTCAACCCTGCAAAGACAGAGTTCAGTAGCTACAATAGAGTATACATGTCCCAGAAGGATAAAAATATTTACTGTACTGCTTTCCAGAAAGGAATCTACCCACACGTGGTGTCTAAATGTAAAACTCTGTTTCTGATGTCTGATGGTGGAGCAGAGAAAGAAGTCATCAGGAAGTCCTTTCTGGGTTTGGAACTGGAAGGATTAACTGGGCTGATTGATTTTCTGTGATATCTTTTAATTACTTTCTGTCGCTTAGAAAAATTGTCTCATAAGGTAGCAAAGCTATTAGAGCATTCCCACTGAAGACAGTCGCATGGATTGCCGCCGGTAATCACCTGTAATTCTGGAGAAATGAACAAGAAATGAAGCTTTAACCCTGACCATCTATCAATATTTTTCTGTCCTGTTTACTCTTCTTTCCAAAAGCTCACGTTGAAGAAAAATCCAGTCATTTCTTCCCTGATTTCAGATCTCTCTGAGAGTCGATACTTTAGCTAAGTACAACAATCCATGTTAGAATTACAGATAAGATATTTTAGGACATCAGATGCCTACAACAGTCTAAGAAGGTTTAGAATGATTATTCCAGCATTGTGTGAAATCGTGTGGCAGGCAGGTTATGTCGATGTGTGTGTGTGTGTGTGTGTGTGTGTGTGTGTGTGTGTGTGTTCTAGTGTTGCCTCTTTTTTCCTCACTTTTTATTATTAGCTTGCAATGTTACATATTTTCTCATGACATTTCCATGCATACTTAGTTTCTTTTGACCCTCTCCCACATCCCCACCTCCAGTCCCCCCTTAAACCCTTCCACCCCCTGTCCCTGCTGCCCACATCCAGATCACGTGTAGTCTACTCCCTCCCCACTCCTCTCCCTCTACGGCTCTCTTCCCCTCTGCTGGTCTCCTTTCTAATTTCTTGTTCCCTATCCACACTCACCCCCACAGAAAAACGCACACACATAAGAGCTAGAAACCAGGGTCCACAAATGAGGGAGAATATGTGGTGTCTGTATTTTTTTGAGCTGGAACTATATAATTTAATAAAACATTTCCACTTCCAGTTTCCTGCAGATTTCACTTTTCCTTATAGCGGGATAAAGTTCCATTATGCTCATGTTCCATGATGTCCTTATCTGTTTACCAGTTATCTAACCTGATGCAACCTCTCTGCTGTGGTGAATAGGACAGCAGTAAGCAAGGCTGTAAAGTATCTTGATGGTAGGAAGGAGTCTTGTGAGTGTACACCCAGGCGGTGGTGTAGCTGGGTCATATGGTAGCTCTGTATTTAGCATTTGGGGACACCTCCACACTGATTTCCATAGCGGTTACCTCAGTTACACTCCCACCCATGGTGAATAAAGGTCCCTCTCTCCCCACACTTGTTTCAGAACTTCTCTTCTGTCTTCTGCATGATGCCCATCGAACTGGGGTGAAATAAACATCCCAACATAGTTTTAGTTTATATTTTCCCGATGGCTCAGGATGTTGAACACTTTTTAAAACATTTATTGGCTGTTACACTTCTCCTGAGAACTCTGTTTGCAGTTCCCGAGGCCATTTATTGAATGAATTATTTGGTTTTTGTTGATATTTGGTTATGTGAGTTCTTTGTATACTCTAGATATTAGTCCTTTTAAATGTATAGCTGGCAATGACTTCTCCCAATCTGAGTGTGTAGGCAGTCTGTTCACTCAGTTAACTATTTACTTCATTGCACAAAAACCTTTTAATTTAATCTAATTCCAATTATTGACTTTATTAAGTGGATGGCTAGAGTCCTACCTGTACCTGTATCTTAAGGTATTTTTCTTACTTTTTCCACTAGCTGCTCCAGGACTTGTAAATGGGTCTTTTATCCATTTGGAGTTAATTTTTGTGCAGGGTAAGAGATAAGGATTGATTGATAATTTGTTCTTCTCTCTGTAGATGTCCGATTTTCCTCGCATCATTTGTTAAAGAGCCTAACTTTTGTCCAAAGAGATGTCATATTATGACATCTCTGTCAAATATGAGGTCGCTGTAGCTATTGCTGCAGGAAGCCATGGCACTTGACTCCAGGCATCTTGATAAGATTCCTGGATGTTATAGGCTGGTACCAAAGGCTAGTAGCTGGTTCCTGGAGTGATGTTCCAGGAAGCAGAGGTAAGCTAAGCAGGGGAGGAAGGGTTTCGAAGCCTGGGCAGGTCGGGGTCCTGGTGTAGAGGAGTTGTGAGTCTAAACAAGCAGAACCAGGTTTGTTACTTTCTGGGAAGCCATGTAGGCTTCTGTTTATTTTATTTATTTATTTTTAAAGCTGAGAGAGCCTATGCTCTCCTTGGCCAAATCTATAATGATGATTTTCACAATGCTTTATTTGACTTATTGTGGAATTAATTTCCAGCATTTCATTTTGATTTTTCTCCAATATGCCTATGTCTATGCAAAAGACCTCTTTAGTATGTTGTATTGATTTCCATATTTCATTTAGATGTTTATATTCAACTTAATATTCATTTGGGAGTTTACTTCCTCCTTTGAATTCTTTGAGCCAACTTAGAATCTTTTTTGAGTTATTTGTCTGTGCTTATCCACTGTGTTGTCTTTTGCCAGTAGATGCTAACAGCTATGCCATGACAAAGTCTTGCAAATTACTTGTTCACTGAGGCTTCTCAGTAGTGCATCCCTCCTAGAGCCCTTAAAGAAAACCACCTAGGTTGTTACACCAGCTAATAGAACCCACTGCCCCCCTATCCCAAGACCAGATGCAGTAGTTCATTAAGCATCAGAACTGCACCACCATGTCATCTCAGTTGCTGACATGAAAATGCATTGTGACACTGAGGTTTGATAGTTCATTACACAGTTTTATTGCAGCAATAGGCAATCAGTAGGCATCGTGGGTATGACAGACAAGGCTTCCATTCTCCCAGATCCACATTCTATGGTGTGAGTAAGATAATAATAGATGAACAAGACAACAAAGAAATAAATGAACTGGATAAAATAGCTATTGGGAAGTAACACTGCAAAACCATCTCAGACACGTGAAGGGGAGGTAGGTCGGTGCTTTGTGAACAATGGCTTTTCTATTCTATGGGGATGACATTTTGGTTATGATCTGAATGAGAGCCAGCCACTTACGAACAAGAATGACCCACACAAAAGAAGCTATGGAGAAGGCCCTACAGAAGGAGTGGAACTTTTGACTGTTCTAGAGACAGAGGGTAGCTACACTGGTAGTCATGAAAATATGCTGAAGTGACAACCATGTCTTTCCTTTTGGGTACCAGACTAGTAAAATGATGGGCTCCAAAAAATTTCTGCCCATGGGCTGGAGAGATGGCTCAGCTGTTAAGAGCACTGACTGTTCTTCCAAGCATCCTGAGTTCAAATCCCAGCATCCACATGGTGGCTCACAACCATCTGTAATGAGATCTGACGCCCTCTTCTGGTGTGTCTAAAGACAGCTACAGTGTACTTAGATATAACAATAAATAAATCATTTAGAAGAAGAAGAAGAAGAAGAAGAAGAAGAAGAAGAAGAAGAAGAAGAAGAAGAAGAAGAAGAAGAAGAAGAAATTTCTGCCCAGATCTCACTATGGGAGAAGGAAAAGGCTGAAGCTGAGTGCCAACCAGAGAAATAACACGTCCTTTGGAGGACATATTGTACTATTCTAAAGAAGCAGCAAAACACATTTTCAGGAGAAACTGGAGCTATTACTATAGTGTGTGAATGATAGGATAATGCCTTGACCAGTACTGCTTAGCTGTGCATAACTCTGTCCCTCCCTTGAACCTCATGTGGGAAACTAGAGAGAGACGGGGGAGGGCTGCTTCTGAGAATAGTTAGAGGAGAACGTTTATTGTAGCTGTGAGAGACAGCATAGTCAGAGGCATCTGGAAGGGTCTTGACGGAACTGTGCTGTAGGGGGATGGGAAACAAGAGAGAAAAAAGAAGACAGAGAGGAGCCATAGACAAAATGCCCCAGAGGCCAAGAATACCCAAAATGACTGAGATTTTATAGGTATCAGAGAAGCAGTGAGAAGACAAGCTCAGGCCCTGGAGAGTCCAGGGTATGGGTGGGGTGGGGTATGTCAGTCGGGATGACTCTAATAGGCACAGGGAGTTCTGGGAGAACTTTTCAGCAAGCTTCCATTTGGATATATTAGACAAGCGCCTCAGTTAGCCATCTGTCCTGAGTTTGACACATAACTGGGACCTGAGAAGACAAACCTTCAGGAGTCCCACGACGGCTTTCTCCTGCTTCCCAGTGTGGCCACACTGACTAAATCTCCTTTTTCTGATTTTTCAATATTGCTGTTTGTTTAATGCCAAGTCTGGCATATTAGGGCTATTTGGGCTCAGGCTCTGCCCCTAATAACTCTAGTAACAAGGCCATTAGGCTTGGAGTACAGGGAATAAAGAGAGGCATGTCAGATAAAACTAAAGAGGTAAAGGCCACATCTAAGCCTCTCCAAAGCCGCAAGGACACCAGAGTGGCCGGTGTAGAAGGCCACTCATCGTTTTCTTTTGTCTCAGGTCCAGGCTAGGCAAGGCCAACGGGAAAGCTTCGGGTAGAAAACAATTTAATCCTAAACATTTGATAAGGAAAAGGGTGGGGGACAGAGAGGTTCCTGTGGTTGGGGGATGGGAAGGAGTGAAGTAGGAAGGAGATTCCCCAAGGCTGGACAGGAAATGGAGGCCTGCAGTCTCCCATGCTGAGAGCCAAGGCCAGCCTTTGGAGAGGAGGGGCAGGACTTCCAGGAGACAGCTGCAAGAACCCCTGGGAGGCTTTCTCTAAAATATTGTGGCCTTGGCCTTGGCAATGATCCTTTGTCAAGGAATTGTAGGGAACCCAGCAATCTCCGTTTCCTATCTCAGCGCACGCTCAGACAAAAGTGTTGACCTTGGAAAGAACAGGGGGAGGTCTCAGAAAATTCCCTTCCCTGGGTCTCCTCTTCTCTACCCTGAGATCTTAGAAGATTCAAATGATCAGAGAAATGTCCAGAAACTCAATATTGCTCATGCTCCAGTCATTTGAAGTGTTTCCGCCGAGCCTCCAAAATATTACAGCAAGAAGCCAGACACATGTATGAAGAACTAAATTCTGATACAAATCAGCACAGCGGGCTCCTGTGAGGGCTGGAGTGCACAGCTAAGTGGTGGGTGGGTGGGCATGGGAGCCTGTCTGGATAACAGGAATGCTACCAGCCAAACACAGGCCAACTGTACGTTGAAGTTATTCGCGTGATGCCGCCACCATGGAACACCGATTCAGGTTCTTCTCCTGGATCCCAGGTGTAAAAAGAGAATGGATTTGAGGAAGGAAGTGGGGAGAGAAGAAAACAAAGGTTAGGTTAGCCCAGGCTATACTGCTGAGTCACATCCACAGCATGTTTCCTGTCCGATTGTTTCATGAAAAGAGCATCTAGGTTGTGACAAGTCTGAGTCAAGCACAGTGTGTTCCAGGAGGCTGAAAGTAAGCCAGACAGCAACAGGGTGGGAGGCTGAATTCCAGTGCAGGCAGGGTCAGGCCGCCTGAGGGGAAGGAGGCAGGTGGGCTGGAGCAGCGGATCCCTCTGACCTACTTACAGCCACCTCCACTTAACCCTTCCTTTCTCCTTAAAATCCACAATAAGTCCCCAAGATGCTGGGGCAACCTCTGTAGAAGGCACTTTTCATGATGAAACGTGGGGACAGCTTACTAAGGAACGTGGGCTTTTCTTGGCCACACCATGCCTGCTGGCCATTTGGGTAGATTCCTGGTGACTGTGTGTGGGCTCCTGAGGCTGCCCTCACCCCTGTTCCAGCAGAGAAGGAAACCCTCTCAGACACACTGTTCCATTCCAGAAATAAGGGACAAAGGGGCTTCCCTGAGGACACTTGGGAAAGTGATAGTTCCTCATGCCAGAGGACATAGTGAGGTGATTTTTCCAAAACATTGGGTTAAAGTTTACCTCCTTCTGTGAGTTCTCTGTCATTCTCTCTCTCTCTCTCTCTCTCTCTCTCTCTCTCTCTCTCTCTTTCTCCCCTTCCCCCCAACTCTGTCTCTTAGACAAGGTGCCATGACTCCCAGGCTGGAGTAAAATTCACTATGTAGCCATGAATGTCTTTCAAACTTCTTCCTGTCTCTGCTTCTGGGCCAGTATTTGCTGTCCTGGCCGGATCATTGATGGATGCTGGAAGTGGAACGAGAACTTTGTGCGTGCTAGGAGGCTTATCTCTTGGCCGATCTCTTAGCCTAGGCTTTCCCTCTTGGTCAGAGCCTCCTCTCTTGCTCTTCCTCCCCCTTTCACCTCAACAAACCAGCTCAGTCAGGCCCTGCTCACCTCGGACACTCCCAGATGCCTCTGGCTGCGCTCTTCCTTGTGTCCTCAGTAACCCTCCTCCCCCACCATACCTAGGAGCTGTCACGTCTTCCTTTTGATTTCTTTTTTTCATTCAGGAACAACTTGACAACTCAATCATACCAATAATTTGCTCTCAGGGAAAGAACTTGGGACCCCTGACTATCTGTGCACGAATCAAAAACTTCCCAAGAATTCTATCATCTCTTGTTAGTAATCAACACTGCAGAGGATGTGGGATGGGCAGTAATTTTTTTTAAGTCTATTTTGCGTATGTGAGAGACATAGTGATCAGACATACAGTGGATGCCTATCTAGATGGTAAAAGAAAATGGTTGCATTCAGAGTCCTGTACTGTGAATTCTCGGGCTTTGTTTCAGAACCACAAGGGCTGCTTAGAGGATTTTGTCTTTTACTTATGCAATGTGGAAAACCATTCTGCAACCCTAGCCTGGTGAGAGCAGAAAACGGATGAGAGGAAAACTGAGTAAAAAAAAAAAAAAAAAAGAAAAGAAAAGAAAGGGTTTTCTAAAAAAAAAAAAAAAAAAAAAAAAAAGCACCGCTCTGCCTCCTGTTGATTCTGACTTAAGTATCCTGCTTAATTTGCACTGGTGGTAAAAGCCATTTCCAGGTTTTGTGCAGCCTGCAAGCAGGCCACCTTCCCAGCACCGAGTCATCTAAGGTGATTACAAAAGAATCCTAATCTGCACGTCTGAAAGCCACTTGACACTTAAGGATGTTTCCCCGCCTGGTAATGGCAGTGGTTCACTGGGAGGGCTTGGTGTGGCCCCTCCTCGCTGTGGATGCCTGCCAAGAAGGCTCCAACTTCTGGCCTCTGCTGAAGTAATCAACTAATCAAGAGAGTGATACGGCCAGGGCTGCATCCTCGTTATTTCCTTAGTACTTGGTGTTCAGGACAAAGCACCCTCACCTCATGGGTGTGCTCAGAACAGGAGCCAGATGAAAATCCGCCACAGGAAGGAAGGAAGGGAGCCACTTTAGAAACGTCACCTGAATGCCATGACAAGTTACAGAGGCTTGGATGAGAATCCCAAAGCATCTTTGAAACTTTTTTTTTTAAGCCAAAGCTACCTCGCTGGCAATTCCCAAGAATGTAAGGAAGACTATGATGCTATCATGTTACCATGTGGCACACAATGATGTCTCAATGATCAGCTGCTTGTGCTGCTGTGAGCCGGTGAGGTTACTGTGGCCAGTGTTGCTGCAGCCGCCATGGTTGTATTAGTATTAGTATTTGTATTAGTACACTCTATGACAAAATCATACACAATGGCAAAATCAGCTAGGCACACATTTTGTTGAACTTAGCTCAGTCACTATACAGTGAGTGATGTGAATCGGATACAAAAAAGGGTCACAGCAAAGAAGCCAGACCCTCTGAATCCCCATGCCCCGGAACAGGAATGTCAACATTTCATACCATATGGAAGTTGGGGTGGGCACTGGTATTAGCACTCCCCACCCCCACCTCCACTCCTGCAAGTTTGCCTTGCCAGCCTGCTGTGGGGATTTCTGATTAGACTGTGGCTCGCATGGTCTAGAATTGCCTTGCCTAGAATCACCCTTTCTTCTGTAAGCAGCTCAGAGTCAATGATGGGCCTGTGTGAAGGCACAGATCTGGCTCAACCTCAAGTGATGCAACTCAGTGGGATGAGTCATGCTCCAGAGTGCTCTGTGATTCAAGCCTCGGCCAGACACTACCAAAGCCATATTCTTGCCCAGCTCACAGACTCATTCTGCTTTCTCTACAGACAGACAGACAGACAGACAGACAGACAGACACACACACACACACACACACACACACACACACACACACACACACAAATAAGCATTCCCAAATACTTGCCTCACGGTTCTGCCTGTAGGGGAACCAAACAGGGCATCACTGACTTCAGAGAAATAAAAAAAAAAAAAAGAAAGAAACTAATCTAAATATCTCCTGATTTTGGACAGTACAGTCCCTAAAAGTTTGTTCTCTTTTGTAATCAATATCTAGTATTAAAAATTCAAAGAAAGGTTTCCTATTCTAATCAAATTTATGAATCCCCGTGTTTTCCCTAATAATTAGAGCTTGCAATTTCCCGTCATTTCGCTGTTAAATTATTAACTGATTAAGGCACTTGGCATCTGCTGTAGTGTGTGCATAGAATGTTAGGAGACGAGACTTATGAGAACCAGCATCTCATGGCTATAACAAAATACCCAAGAAAATTACCTATAAGAATGGAAAAAGTTTACTTTAGCTCGGAGTTTTGGAGTTTTTTATCCTGTGTCAACTGGCCTTGCTGCTTTGAAAGCTTGACAAGATAAAACACATTATGTGTGTGTGGGGGGGGGGGTCGTGCTATGGAATGAACTGTTCACCTAATCATTGCCAGGGAGCAAAGAGGGGGAAGAAGATAGTGTCCCAATATCTTTCTTGAGGGAACTCCCCAGTAACCTACTAGGTCCAGTCTCTCTCTCTCTCTCTCTCTCTCTCTCTCTCTCTCTCTCTCTCTCTCTCTCTTGGTTTTTTCAAGACAGGGTTTCTCTGTATAGCCCTGGCTGTCCTGGAACTCACTCTGTAGACCGGGCTGGCCTTGAACTCAGAAATCTGCCTGTCTCTGCCTCCCAGAGTGCTGGGATTACAGGCGTGTGCCACCACCGCCCGGCTTAGGTTCAGTCTCTTAAAGGTTCTATTACCTTCCAATAGCAAGACCAATTGGTGAGTGAGCCTTTCAACACGTGTGCCTTGGGGGACGCTTATCTAAGCCACAGTGGACACCATGGGCAGGAAGGGTAGACATGTGCTGCATGTCCCTGTAGAATCAGTTTGTCTCAAGGATTTTAGAGGTTAAAGCAACTAGTTTTAGTTTAAGCTAAATGTCAATATGTTAGGGAATTGCATATAAATCTCATGAGTCTCTAAGAAAACAAGAGAGGGCTTTATCTAAACTGGCTTTGGTTCTTTGGGAAAAAGCCTTGGGGCACACACACAGATACACACACACACACACACACACACACCAAAAACAAAAACAAAAACAAAAACAAAAACAAAAAATCCTGGCAGTAAAAGATCTTCAAGGGAGAGGGACGCAAGCCTACTTTGTTGTCAGAGGCCCTACGGGGTTGCTTTCTACACAGAGCTTCTGAAAGGAAGCATTGAAACCTCCCAGAGTCCCCAGTCTGACTCAGCAGGGCTGGGGAAGGTCTGTGTTCTTGCTTTTCTAACAAGCTTCCCTGGATCACCCTAGGTGCTATTCCCAGATCTCTGTCTGAAAGGCAAAGCTGCAGAGATGCACTCTCCACATGAGCTCCCACCAGGCTCCAAAATACAGATTATTTTTTCCCAGCCTCTTAGGTAGATCTGAGGAAGGGAGGGGCAACTGCGCCCTGGCATGGGATCCTGGGAGCTGCCAGAGAAGTCAATGGCAGGGACGTGGGTTCAGTCCTACCTCTCTAAGCCTGGTTCAACCCTGTCTCTACCATCCTGTGAGGGCCTGAAGGAGGAATGTTCAAGCCCCTTATGAGCAGAACTGATGGTCGCCAGTATACTCAGGAAGACAGTCCAGTTAAGACACTAATGGGACAAGGACTTAGAATCTGCTTCTACTGACTCTGCACTTGGGCCTCAAGACACCCCTTGGATAGATAAGAGTTTGGCATTCCTGTCCTCACTTTGCCACCATCTTTTTTGTCTGAAAACTTTGAGGCTGATTCCTACTTAACTTTGCATGCAAGCAAGTTAATCATAGAAAGAGAACCTGTCTCAGAGATGGTGATATACAACTGACTAGACTTAAGTTCAGCTAGCCTACCTCATCTCTCTCTAGGATAGAAGACACTAGGATAAGGGTAACTAGGGTTGGTTGCTTTGCAACATCCTGTTTTCGATACCCAGCATGGCACCAGGAAGTCTCCAGTCACTGTCCTATGCCAGTGATCACTTCGTCTTTCAGGAGTGGTGCAGCCTGGTAGCCAGGCCACACCATGATGAGACTGAACTAAGCAGGAGCAACTACTCCTTGAGAGGGAACTGAAGGCACTTTCTCCCTCCACCCCAAGTGTGAATGACACTTCGAGCAAATGTGTGCTATTACCAGGGGCAAGGCCCTATCAAGGACTCCATTGACTTTGTCCCTTGTGAGTGGCATTGCCTTCCTCTGATAAGGCTCAGAGGGATGATAAAACCATCTTCAGAGGTCTTGAGTGTAAATGTTAATTGTATTTGTAGAAATGTCCACCGTAGCTTTTCTCCTCCCAGATGTTTATGGTCTACTAGAGACTACTCCTACTGAGTCTAGTTAAACCTGTCACCTTGATTTAGTTGTATACCATAAACTCATCCCCATGGTCAACTCTATATAATACACGGAGTTTCTGGAGTACTGTGTTTTCTCCATCAAAGAGCCCAGTTCGCCTGATCCCAGCTCTTCTGTGTGTTTGTGTAATTTCTTCCTGACCTCCTACCCATTTCAGATCTCTCACTGGAGCCATTCTAGCTGAGGTAGAACAGCTCTTGTGGGTGCTAAGTCGCCTTCACCAGTATCCACAGTGATAACTTCTCTAGAGCCACCTTACAGAATGAGGACTAAGACAAGAATCAACCAGAGGATGATTTGACCGAGGTTGATTGACTATTTATTCTTTTGAGACACTTAATTTGCAAGAGGAAAAAGTTCTATCATCTACCCATATCAGCCCTGTGCTTTAGACTAGGCCTAAACTAACATTTGTCCATTTAAAACTCTGTACTTTGTGCTCACCAATTGAAAATGTGATGTCACTGGAAATCTCAATGTAACATTCGTAGTTAACAAAGAGTTGTCCCCAAATGTTTGAACAGTGACAGAATTAGTGGACTACAGAGCCTGTATCCCAGTGGTAAAAGGGACTTGCTACTTGACGGATACTCCGTTAACGCAGCACACATGGTCGGCTACAGGAGGAGAGGACATTGCCACTGTCATTATTTCCTAGCAGACGGACTCATCTTTGGATAAGTCTTTTTGGAGGAGGTGAACCTTGCAGGAGGTGGAGAAAGACAGGGAGGATCTTCCATGAGTCTTTATGTTGTGCAAACCCACCAAGTAAACATCTTCTTCCAAGGCTGACCACTAACCTAAAGAGCTACGTGTGAAAGACAAAGCTGGCCCATGTTTCTCTGTCTTGAATATCACAGGGAACACACTTTAATGGTTACTGTGGAAAGAAAGAGCAGGATTGCACTGTGTATCCCTGCCAAGCCTGCAGCTTTCTATGTAGATCAGACTGGTCTCAAATTTAGACATCTACCTGCCTCTCTGCTGAGATTAGAGACACGCACCACTGAGTTCAGTATTTTTAAGTGGTTAATAGAACCTCTCTAGGTCTCTATTGAGGCTAGCCCTAGGTATGGTTTCTGTGCATCTGTGCTTCCTACTGTGGGCTTGCAAGCAGTTCAAGAAAGCTCTGACCAGTCCAGAATAGCATGGTGCTTGCTCTTGACAGCTAAATTGGGTGTAATTTTACTGTTACCAAACTCACTCAAAGGGCACAATTTGGTCTTAGTACAATATCAGAACAGATCACACACATCCAACTTGGGAACATTTCCTTCAGTCTCCATCTGTCCTATCCCTCTCTCCCCGCCCCAAGGAAACTCGGCAGTCACTTCCCGCTTCTCTTTCCCAGCCATTGGCAGCAGCTAATCTCTATAGATTTGTTTGTTCAGGAAGCTTCATCAGGAAGTGATATAAATACCACGGTCCTTTGTGACATGACATTCAAAGTTTATCCACATTGCAGCAGAACAATATATGCACAAAAATTAAATAAATAAATAAATAAATAAATAGTCAAAAAAACCCATTGACATAGACTTAGGATGCATGTTTTTAAAAGACATGCTTCTTATTGATGCTTGAAACAACAACTTAGTATAATAACTTCTACAATTTCTAAGTAGTGAAGGGTATAACCCATATTTAAACAGTACAGTCATAACTGACACATGACAGGAAAATACATCTAGGGTATTTACTGGTAATGAAGTCAGAGCCAGTTTGTTAGCTATATTCTTTAACGAAAGGAACTATATCAATTCAGTTAGAAATCACTGCAAGATGCATGTTTTATCATTCTTATACCAGTGTCCCTGAATTCTGCCCATAGATTCCCTAAAGATGCTTTGTGAGGAAGCATCTTACCCTGGTTAGAAACCATACTCCATGAAGTCAGAAATCTCCCTAGCAGGCCATCTAGGTTTCTTATACTTTGTCTGCAAAAATAGAGATTAAGGGGGGAACCGGGAAAGGGGAAAACATTTGGAATGTAAACAAAGAATATAGAAAATTAAAAAAATAAATAGATAAAATTAAAAAGATAGAGATTAATGGATATTTTGGAAGTTGTGATTAGTCAGGGTGAAATTCTTGGAGCTGTATGTGGCCTGAGGTAAGTGCTCCATTAATACCATTCTGATTGTCACCATCATTGGAACGGGCACACGCTAGCCTGATCTTTTCTCTAAAGGAGAACATGGTTTGTTTGTGGTATGAGATATGTGAGGACAGCTACAGTTGACCTCATAAAACACAGCGTGTTCAAGTGTTCACTGTGCTGAACTGGCAAGGCTTTCAGACTGGCCTCCATCAGAGCAGTGCGACTCAAAAGGATGAGGAAGCCCCTGTCCTGGTCCCTCACCACCACAGCAGGCGGGAGAGGAGAGCTGGCCCTGCCCCTTGCCTGCTGCACAGGGCCCTGCGCCTAACCTGGGAAGTGCAGTAGAGTGGGCCATGATGGCAAAGGTTTGGGTGTGCCAGGCCCACGGGCATGAGAGTGAGAGAGCTGCCCTGCCCCTGCTGGCTGAGGCCTTGGGAGAGCTAATCAGAGCAGTGCTGGAGAACTCGCCCTCAGTGTGGCAGAGCTGGCTGGCTGACTGACTGACAAGCTCAACTACTGCCCAGGACCAGATCCAGGGCTTTGAGGCGACCCACCCCAACACCTACCCCATCTACAAACTGCTGGCTGGTGTGAAAGGGCCGGTCCTACAAACCCAAAGCCAGAGGTTGCAGCTATAAAGAGACAGGAGATGGGTGGGGCTTGGGTACATGATGTAAATAAAGCTCACAAAGAATCAATAACAAGGCTTTTAAGACGGTGAGAAAGAACATGTGAGGCAGGAAAGGACAGCAAAGGAATTTTAGAAATTAAGCATGTGCCCAAAGATTAATTTTTAAAGAAATATACTAGTACTACTTTGAATATGAAGTACAGTGTCTGTCTTCAAGTGTTTATTGAAAAGGCTCAGCTTATCTCTGTGTACTTGTTTATCTGGGTCTGTTTTTACAAGTTCAAGGTATCGTAAGAGGCGTCTCCAAGTGAGAGGCGTAATATTGTGACCCACATAGAACCACTGAGCCCGTCCAATCTATGTCTTTCTCCATCATTTTAGTTATGGCTTCATTGTAAGAAATCTGTTCATCTTAAACTAGATTTCTTTTTTCCCCACTTAGTGTTGACTTCGATGAGTCTGGTTGCTCTCATGGTGATATTGTGGTACTAAACATAGTGTTGTATTTGTCTAGAAGGTACTCAATAAATGGCTCTGGAAATTAGCAGAAATCCCCTCTTGGCCTGCTCAGATGCCAACCAGGTACCAGTTTCTGGAACACACTGGAGAAAATTGAGCCCACAGAGGGGAGGCTGACAGAAGCCACTTGGCACTGAAGTCTGGCTGAACCACTTCTAGCTTTGCCGAGGTGAAGCTTCCTTTAGAGGAACGGATGTAACCACCTTTCCTCGCTGACTGAGCTCACTCTGTTAACAACTGCTGGCCTTGGCTACAGTGGCTGAGATGCGGCCATCAGACTGGGGCGGGAGCAGTGTAGGCATCCATCGCTTTGCAATGGTCCCCGTGGGTCCCCATGTCACTTCACCCTGGAAACTTGGTGATGAAACCAGTGCAAACCTGTTGGTAAATATTATTTTGGCTATAACAAAGGTGAGGCTAACGGGGAGGGAGGAGTTGGGGTTGAGAAGGTAAGGTGGTTACGTTTGTTTGCCAACACTCAGAGTCTCACACCTGGATTCAGATTCTATGATTTATAGGAGGAACATTGTCCTGGTTTGCTTCTCTGTTACTATGAAACTTAGGGAGGGAAAGGGTTTATTTAGCTTACACATCAAGACCACAGTGGAAGACCCCAGATCATGTCCAGTTGACAAAAGCTAACCAAGGAAAGTCTATTAAGAGTATTTCACTTAAGTAATTAAGAGAACTTACAGTGTGCTCTACATTCTAAAAAATCAGACTGGAAAACAATTGAGTAAAAGAGTGAAACACTAGATATCTAGGCTGCAAAAATAATTTAATTACTTACCGTGGGCAACATTAGTGAAATATGTGCAGGGTTGTTAGGATGGCTGTATTTGTTTTTTTTGTTTGTTTGTTTTGTTTTTTTTTATGTTTTAGACTCTTACTTTCTCATACAAATTCTATCCATCACAGGTATTGAGGATATGTTTTGGAACTGTCCACTAGCCAAGCTTTGCTTGAATAAAGCTGTGTATCAAACATCCCCCAAACTGCAGTGACTTCACAAAAACAAAAATAAACAACAACAAAAAAAACAAAACAATACAAAATAAAACAAAAACCCCTTATATTGTATTCATGGGTCCACAGTTTAATCAACCTAAGAGTAAAATATATTTATATATTCCCCCACCAGGATGAAGACCCAATGACATACTACTGTTCACACCTCAGATCCCAGATGCCAAGCTATTTTGATCATTCATACTCATTCTGAACATCTCGTTCTGTCTCATTGGCGAAAGCTAGTCATGGGAGCCAGCCTGGTATCAATGGGGTGATAAAGTGAATTGTCTGTGTATTGCTATGGTCATTTGCTGGACAGTACTATAGACAGCACAGGTCTCCTTAGAGTGATAAAGAGCTCAAGGCCCTGGCTCCAGCAGGAGCTTCAACCACAGCAATACTTTCTACCCCAGGCTTCAGTGATATGTAAAAGACATGCTCCATTGCTTGGCTGATTCCAGGCCTCTTGTTTTGTCAGTGAAGAATCTGTGCGCAAAGGGTACACGACTGGGTAAGGACTGGGGCTTGGGAATTCCAGCTCTCTTTCTAAGTACAGACCCTCTGACCTTGGTCATCACAAGTGGGAGAATGGTCTTGTACTGAATCCTAAGGCTCTCCAGATGCTCATCACATTGAAGGATGGCATCTTGAGCAGGTACCCCCACCTAAGGAGAATAGGCACTTGGTGCCATTTTGTGCATAGGGGGAGATGGGAAAGGACGCATTGGTATTGAAATACTGCTAAATTGTTGACTTTCCCTCCCCTTATCTCTTTTCCACCTTTTAAAAAGCCAAATCTTTCAGAATTTGGGAATGTATCTTCCTCCCCTGTAGAGCACAAGCTAGTAGAGCACAAGCTCTTGTTCTTGTTTATTTACTCCATGACTTCTTTCTCCCCTGTCCCCTGTCCCCTGTCCCCTCCTCTCTCCCCTCTCACCTCTCCCCTCAGGGTACAATAATCATCCTACCTTCCCAGGGGCAGGGCCTCCATGACTTTAATGCCCTTTCTCCCTATAACCCCAGGCAGCTTTGGGGGAGTATGTGACTTCAGGCCTGAAGACAATAAAAGTCCTGCCTCTGCTATCAGTAAAAGTCCATTTGCAGAAATAGGTGCTCCATTGGACAAACACAAAAGCGCTCTTAGAACCTGTCAAAACCATTAGGGTCCTTGGCTCTGGTTTCAAACCAGCAGAGTAAACAAACTCCGTTCCAAGTAGGAACTGCTTCTGCTGTCCCCTTTTAAGCTTTCCAGATCCAAGTTACAGTGTTTGGACCCGTCCGGAGTTTCCTCCTAGTCGATTTCCCTTTATTGTGTGCTCCAGATGGCCAGTGGCTAGTACAAAGACAAGCCTAGTTTAAACTATGACTTCACTTGTTTAGGACTTTGCCAGTTGCCTGTGTGTGTATCGCCCTGGAAGAAAGGTGTGGTCCCCGCATTGTTCTTCATAAATGGAGCTCTGCTTCTCTCTCCTGTTGCTTCTTTCCACACAGTGGCTCTGCTTAGGTTGACAATAGGAGCCCTCAGTGTCTATACACACATATCTCCCACCCCCACTGGGCATTCTTGACAGCCCACTCACCACATGATTCTCCACCCAGAAATTCAACAGCTTAGTGGTTAGCTTAGATGCCATGAAGCACAATGAGAGAAGAAAGGCAAACAAACACTCTGCCTGGTGGTGTCACTTTCCTTCACATGACTCTCCGTCTTTCTGCTTTCCTATGGCCTGAAATACTGACTTAAAAACACCTGAATATGGAAGAACTTTTTCTCTTCTTATCTCCTCACAGGATAAACAAGAGATGGGTGAAGACACAGTCGGTATCCCCAGTGATCACCCAAACTCTTCTCAATGGTAGGAACACCATAACTACTTCTGTTTCACTGACCCAAGCCAGTAGCAGGAATAAGCCTAGCCGGGATTGGGGGTGTGTGCACTGCCCATGAAACTTGTAGGAAGAAGAGGTACAGGTCCTTACCGTGACACAAAAAAGTCTACCCCAGAGTCTATTCCCTGACTGGAAATCACAGTGATTTCATCCAAGAATCTCTGGGAGCTAAACAAAATTAGTATTTTTATAAAGTTAAGGAAAAGCCATGGGCAATGAGAGTGAATCTGAAACACTTCAGCCATCAGGTGACCACGTCATAACATACGACTTCATCTTATGAGCTCAGGTGGAGCTGGGCTGTGGGGCCCTCCACTTACCTAGCAAGCCCAGACCCGGGAAGGGCTGTGCCCTCAAATGTGGCCTTCGAGTTCCTAGTGTCACAACTTTTTCTGAAGGCTTTCATGTCATCTTCTTTTCTCCAGTCTTGACTGTTTTTTACTTAGATGCATTATTCTTGCCATTTGTATGGGAGAACCGTGAGTCAGTTCTCAGGACATGTCCTGGGGATTTATAATCAACAAAATAAGGATAGAACCTGCCAATGACTAATTATGAGGAGTGGAGGGGTAAGTTGTCAGCTTTCCAGCTAAGTCTGATCCCATCATCCCCCTAGAACTGCAGTGGGAGAAGTAGGCTGTGAGTACTATGGAAACCATACATCCAGGCTCTCTGTGATCATAGCATTTTTTGAGTAGCATGACTATTTAATTCAAGAGATCAATATGATTAATTTTTATAAGACATAGTGTGGGTGAATATGACTGGAAGAGATTGCTTGGAAGAGATCACCGAACCTGAGATTATGACCTTTAAAAGTCAAGCCTGACTGCTATTTACGACACAAGGGCTAGAGAATAGTTACAGACAGAAGTGTTACAGCATACACACACACACACACACACACACACACACACACACACCACACACACACACACACACACACACACACACACACACTCACTTACTCACTCACATGCACACACCTCAGAAAAATCCTGTTTCTTCTGTCTCCAGAGAAAGAAAGGCAGATAAGGATAAAGGTATAGAGGAAGGGACGTCAACTGTTTTATTTTTACCAAGTCTTTTCCCAAGGGAAGACTGCTATTCTAACTCTAAATTCTATGCCCTTCTCTGTCACCATACATTCAATATTTATTTTTGCTTCTCTGTGTGGCTTTTGAGTGAGAATTCAAAGTATGTGATTTCTAACTAGGGGACCATGCGAAACAGAATCCAATATTGATTGCATATTCTCATTATTGGAAACCACCCATAAAGTGGGGGTAGATTGACTCTGTTCAGAGCAGGGACATGTCTGCAGGGCTCCTCCCCATGACACCCACCTTTGCATTTAAAGATTGTTTTACATCACACTTTTTGTAACATAAAGGATGCTAACTCACTTTTCTTTTACTTGGGTGAGTCTGAATTCTAGTATCAGCTCTTTTCTCATTTAAGAACTATTCATTTTAAAGAAGTTATGCAACCTCACAATGCCTGAACTTATAGTTGTTTTTACTGCGGCTTTGGAAATTTTCAAATAGACCTAAATGTAGAGAGAACAATATAATGAAAATGTACGTACCCTTCAGTTTGAATCTTGACCAAACCTAGGACAAACTCAAACTGAAAGATTTTCTACATCATAACTAATGAGTATGTTGTCAGTGTGGCAAGAGCATGAAAATTAATTGGGGGCAGACACTGGAACTAATCACAGATGAGAGCAGCAAAAGGAGATATGATAAGCAAATTCAAGATGGGACCCTCCCTTCGTTCCTGAAGAAGAAAGACGGCATTAGCTGAGGGAGTGGATGAAATTAGAATGGAATTTCTGATTCACCTAATAGTATTGTATTATTGCTAATTTCCTGGTGTTGATCTCTGTGTAACATAGGATGTGGGACCTTGGTGATATAGCACGCTGCCTTAGGAGAAGCTAAGCAATAAATATTGTGGCCTTTGCTGCTAGAATAAAATATTATACAACTTTTTTGAAATTCTAAGATTAATTTAAAGTTTTAAAACATGAAGTCTAAAGAATGCTTACTAGCATTCTGTCAGTTTCGTTTCATCTGTTCCTCCTTTCATCACTGTGTGTGCATATGTATGTGAAAGTGTGTGTATATATGACATGTGTATGAATGTGTATATATGTGTGCGAACGTGTGTGAATGTGTGTATGTATATGTGTGTGAATGTGTGTGTATATGTGTGTAAATGTATATATGTATATATGTGAGAATGTGTGGGTATATATATTTGTGTGGCTGCATTTATATGTGTGTGGATGTGTGGGAATATATATGTATGTAAATGAGTGTGTATATGTATGTGTGTGAATATGTGTGTATATATGTGTATGAATGTGTGTTATATATATGTGTGAATATATTTGTATATATATGTGTGTGTATGAATGTGTCTGTATATATATATATATGTGTGTGAATGCGTTTGTGTATATATATATGTGTGTGTGTGCACACACGTGTGCATGTGAGTGTGTGTGCATGTGCATGAACGTGTGTGAATGTGTGTGCATGTGTGTATATATTTTTTTGGTAAATGAAAGCAGAGTAAGTAGAAAATATCATCCTAAGTGAGTAACCCATTCACAAAAGAACACACATGGAATGCAGTCACTGATAAGTGGATATTAGCCCAGAAGCTCTGAATACCCAAGACACAATTCACATATCAAATCATTCCCAAGAAGAAGGAAGGAGAGGGCCCCGGTCCTAGAAAGGCTTGATGTAGCATTGTAGGGTATTACCAGGACAGAGAAATGGGAGGGGATGATTGGGGAACAGGCAGAGGGAAGAGGGCTTATGGGACTTATGTGTGTGGGGGGGTGGGGAACCAGTAAAGGGGAAATCATTTGGAATGTAAACAAAGAATATAGAAAATTAAAAAAATTAAATAAAAAATAAAAATTAAAAAAATGAAAGCAGGGTATAATTTTACTGTTTGATGTCTACAGATAATGGTTCTGTGACATGCTTGCAATAACATGAGCACATACAACACAATTAACTACTGTTTTTTTTAATACTTAATAAGCAGATCCATGTTCCAGGTCACCAAGTGCCTCCAAAAATGTCTATTATAGGTTTTATTCAACTAAATCATATTCCCAGCAAGGTGCCTATACTGCATTGTTTCCTATGGCCCTTAAAGGTCTTCATCTGACAGAGTCCCTGCCCCTCCTCCTTTTCTCCCTGGCATTTATTTTTGAAGAAACTGGGTCATGTTTTTTGCAGTTTCCCACTTTGCATTGGCTATCTCTAAGCCAGTACTTCTGGGTCTTTTCTATATAGAGACAATAGCCCTCACCTAAAAACACTTAAATGCCTTGGTGAGAAAACAGGAAAACCAGCCCAGCATTTCTAAGTGTTCTTTGGCAAACTCTGTTCGCCCTCCCCCCTCCTGTCCCCTCTGGAGGCTCCCCATGTGACTCTGAATGGTGGCCACGCACTTAATGTGAACTCATCATTAAATTTATCCCCACCTTACACTCAGGAGGATTAACAGATGCATTTTCACAAATGATATAAAAATAAAAGACCTAGCCCTAGAGAAAGAGGCCAAGAAGAGAAATTTGATTCCACCTCTAAAAATAGCCCTATGACCATAAACTCAAAGTATAAACTATAGACTAGCCACAGGTACCTTTTGCAAATCTGTTAGAAAGTCAGAATTCCTGGCTTCATCCCAACATGCTGGGTCATAATATTTATGTATGTACGTGTGGATGTGTATAGACATACATGTATGTATTTATATGTGTGTAAATGTGTATGTGATTATGTGTTTGTGTGTATATGTGTATGAATGTGTGTGAGTGTGTATGTGAATGTGTGAATGTGTGTGTATGTGTGAGCATGTGAGTATGTGTGAGTTCAGTATGTGAGTGTGTGTGTGTAACTGTGTGTCCGTATGTATGTGTATATGTGTGTATGTGAATCTGTGTCTATGTGAATAGGTAAATAAGTGTGTATGTGAGTGTGTATGTGTGTGTGAATGTGTACATTACATGTGTATGTGTGTGAGAATGTGTTTAGGTGAGTGTGTGTGTGTGTGTGTGTGTGTGTGTGAGTATGTGTGTGTGTAATTGTATGGTTACATGCACATGTGCATGTGTGCTTACAGGTCATGGTGCATTTGTGGAGGTCAGAGAATGACCTTTCTGTAGTTGATTTTCTCCTTTAATCATGTGTGTCCCAGGAATCCAACTCAAGTTCTTATGCTTGTCAGCAAGTGCTTTTTCCCTGCCGAGCCTTCTCACCAGCCCACCGTATACATTCAAACCACACTCTAAAAATGTGTGTGTGTGTACACTATAGACTGACAAGTAGTGACTTTAGGAGAGTCTGAAGGTTGCTTTGGTGTATAGACTCAAGGCTCCCTCTCTTTACTTCAAAAGGAAAGATTCTGTTCTCTGCCTAAACCACGGCAGCCTTACAAAGCTTTGTCTCTTTGGCCTTAACTCCTACCTTCTTTTAAATTCCACAAAGGAGCAGACCTGCCGGCCTTCCATAATGAACAGACACCAGGATATGAGCATTTACTTCCTGTCTTGCTTCAGGCTCTCCTCCAAAGCAGTGTTGAGAAAGAAATGAGGTTTCCTAGGAACTGAAGACAGCATCCAGGTACAGCGCCACGAATCCCTGCCTTTCACATGCACATGTTTAAGGGATGCCCTTCAGAACTGTTTGAGCATCGGTTTCCTTTGGCCAGTGTGTTCTGTGCACAGGAGAGCCTCTTATCTCACTTTAGAATGGAGGTGACCTTGCTTTGCTTCAAAAAGATGCCTCAGAAGGAGACATTGCAGAAGACCTTGGAGCTTACCGTAGAGCTTGCGGGGCGTTTTGACACTGTAACAGCAGTTAGGTCTCAGGGAGGGAGCACAGCGCTTCAAGTGCACCCAAGCTCAAGGATAAGGAGATTTATATCTTTGCTGTTAAGGAAGTTTGATTTTGTTTATACATAGACTCATGTTAAACATAGATAGGTAAGTTTGTCACTACCTCAGGCTCTGGAACTGAAAAGTAGAATCTGGAAACTATAGTTGTTAACAAACCAAAACAAAACACAAACTTACAATCACCCAGAGTAAGCTAAGGAATCTGAATATTAATGTAAGCCTCATATTTTTGTTCATATGAAATGACTAAGTATATATTGACTAAGCACATGTTTCTGACACCAAAGTATTTTGTAAATGGACCAAAGCCACAGCTTCACATGAAAATGGCACATAGCACTCCTAGAATGAACTAAAATGGCATACAGTGGCCCTGGTACCACTCAGGGTCATGTTCCAGTTTCTCAGTTTCCTCCTTGTGCAGTCGGCTTGTAAGTCAAGATCAAAGGTCCACAGGCTGCACCTGGTTTATTTGTCTCTCAAGTCTCAGATTATACAATGGACCCTATTCATTTTTATATTATTTATGAGCTGAACAAACAGGATGATTTACCGTCCAGGATTTCCTCAATTCTAGACACAGCCTATGACTTCCTTGTGATAGCTTGCACTGAACTCTCTGCGCATCGCCTCTTAAGAGATGAGGCAGATATTATATGATTTCATTTTTCTGTCTGGCAAGACTTTAGTACTGGGGAGAGGTATTATGGACCACAATTTTGTAGCTCTTGCCTCCTTTACAAATTAGTAAGTTGAAAAATCTGACGCTATAGCATCAAGCATGGCTCGGGAGGTGTTTAGGTCATGAGGTAGAGCCCTCATGACTGTGTTAGTGTTCTGAAGCAAGGGACACTCTCTACCTACTCTGTGAGATCCAAGGAGAGGTCTGTAGGCCACAGCAGAGAACGCTATCACCAATACCCTGAGATGTTTGGACCCCAACCCTGGCCTCTACAACTGTAAGAAACAAATGCCTAGCACAGGTAAGAGATCACCAAACCCTAAGTACTGGGTACATTATGGAGACCCCAACTGAGTAAGACAGGAGCTTCTTGGGTAGGGTGAGAGGGACTGAGAAAGGTGGCTGACGTATTGAAGTTCTCAAAGTCTCCGATGCCATGGTTTCTCATGGTATGCTTCTAATTCTCAAATCAAAGACAACGTGCACAAGAAGTTACCATGAAGATTAGATGCTTTTGAACCATATATTCACATACAGTTGATTGACATCCTGTAAACACTTATGTCAGCCCTCCTTCCTTAGCCTAATACAACTCAACCATCAGCTGAGATATGGACTATATGTCTAGGTTTCCTCTCCAGACATGAAGCTCCTCTGATTCATTTAACATCGATATGGTAGAAATAAAAAGATGACCAAAGTATGATCCCATGGATTGTGTCCTTCATTGTCATGCAAATTAAGTGATTTTGGGGGAACATCTGTGATGACTCCTAGGCCTCTCCAAGCATGAGGAGGCTGCTTGTGTGAGACTTCAGTCTGAAGGCTAACGGCATGCCCTGGCTCAGACTTAACTCTCAGCACTCAGAGAAGTGTTTAGCACAGTGCAGTAGACTACACCGTATGCTCCTGGTCTTGTAAGGAGCATCTGCCACAAGGTAAGTTCTCAAAGTGTCAGGCAAACTCAAGTTCATGTGTATTTTCCAAATCTAGTAGCTAAAGTCAATAGCTCCCTTATTGTGTGTCTGATAAGGTTTGCCATAACATTCCAGAGGGTTTTGGGAGCAATTCACTCCCAACTCATACATATTGAGTCTGATGAGATTCTAGCCTATCAAAGGGATGAAGGCATGTTCTTCAAAACAGTCATAGCAAATAACAGACTCTGAAGGTTTGGAGTCATTTCAAAGCTGCATGACAGTTTTCCATGGGAGTCGGATTGGGCTTCAAAGTCAACGAATATTCATTTGCCTCTGAATAGGCACATTCTCTCATGATGAATATAAATACAATCAAGGAGTAGTGGACCTTACAGTGTGGGAACAGGCAAGGAGCACAACAAACAAGGCAGAGTTGAAGTACAATATCAGAAACAAGGGTATCAGCATTCAGCGTGTGTTCTGTTCACTTTGCGCTATGCCCCTGGGTGGACTGGCAAACGATTGCTTTTCTTTCACTTACTGGCTTCCTGCCTTCCCTCACACTAAAGACAGGCTGACTAGGAATGCTCAGATAGAAAGACAGGATTGGTCCTAAAGGACATTGTATTTGGGAGACGCCCAGATACTTTCCCTGTTAACCATGAGAATTCATCAAATACCCCAAATCCAGTTTTGAAGGAGACACCACTTGAAAACGTTGGAAAATATTTATATAAATGAATTTGAAGATATACGGAAAAAAGAAAAAGAATAAAATGCAAAAATGGAAATAAATTTCTCTCCAATTTTTTTTTGTTTCAGAAAATCAGCTTTTATAAGGTACATACAAAGACATCAGAGTCTGTTCAAGCAAGTTCAATTGCACGAGGAAACAACCTTGACTAGTAATTCCCTACTTCAAGGTCCTACACTGAGAGTCAATTTATTGTCCTTCCATATACTGTATGACATACACAAAATTCTATGCACCTATACATTTACATAATAAATACTAGAGCTGCTGAATATTTCACTTTGTTATAACAGTATATGTAATAGCTATATATTAGCATTATATTTTAATGCTAATAGTGATACACATAAAATATTAAGTGCACTATACCCATCTGATTAAGATTTATAAGTATTAGCCAGGTGTGGTGGCGCACGCCTGTAATCCCAGCACTTGGGAGGCAGAGGCAGGTAGATTAATGAGTTCAAGGCCAGCCTGGTCTACAGAGTGAGTTCCAGGACATCCGGAGCTACACAGAGAAACCCTGTCTCGAAAAAAAAAAAGATTTGTAAGTATTACACAATACATATTATCAAGAAAACTCAGCCTTTAATACTTTCAAAAAGTTCTTTATGTGCATGTATTCTTACAAGTGCACATGTGTGTACAGGTACATATGTACATGTACATGCACGTATAGTTGGGTCAGAAGTTGAATTCAAGTGTCTTCCTCAATCGCTCTCCACATTATTTTTCAATACCAGATAGCTCCCTGAACCTGGAGATTATTGGTTAGGAAGGATGGCTAGCAAGTGAGCCCCAGGAGCCTCCTGTCTCCGATGGCGTTACAAATGAGTCAGTACTGCCATACTTGGCATTTTACATGGATGCCAAGGACAGAAATAAAGTCCTCAGACTTTCATAGAAAATACTTTACCAATATATAGGTCCCCAACTACAGGGTTTTTAAAATATATAAATGTTTTCTGTGGTTGCCCAGTCCTCTCAAAGATGGTATTTCCAGCTTCCTGGAGACAGCTTGAAACAAGCCTAAGTGCCTAATGACATCATAATAGGATCTCATTGATGACTTGAATCAGAGAAAGCAGAATAAAAATTTTAAATGCCAAAAATGGTTGGACAATCATTCTACTGACACAGCAAAGAATCGGCAAAATGTCTTTGTGGGTAGTATGGAGAAATATGAGCAAGTATGAGCAAATAGAGATATTGCTCTATCTATCAATGACAAGGAGGGTTATTAATTTTAAAGTCCAAGTCTTGATACACTTTTGACATATCACTTAAGGATATACAATTTGATTTAAGATAATTGCAACATTAAACAATAGTATGTTTAGCCAAGATACTGTAGCAGTTTCCGGAGGGGGAAAGTTGTATTCAACTATCCAGAAAATCATCTTCTTCAATGTTCCAAATTGTTGGGGTGGATGAGGGTGGGAGGAATCACATCACTCAAGATATGACATACCCAGAAAACTACCACACACAGCGACTACAGACGTCTTCTACAAGAAATGATGCAACTGGAGGATGGATTTAAATGTTTAGAAGTCAGGATCATCATAGTGGCTTGTGTCTACAATCCCAGGACTCTAGGGGAAGCTGGGACAGGAGCTTACTAGTTCAAGAATGGTCATGGGCAGTAGCAATGTTTTCAATTGTTTAGGAAAACATTTGGGAGCAGATTGCCCTATCACATATGGTGATTCTACCTTATTTATATTTTGAAGGATTGTCATACCTTTTTTTTCCGCAGCAGTTATATAATTTTGCATGATCAGAAACAGAAGGTAAGCACTCCAATTCTTCCATATCTTTTGTAACACTTACTGATTTATTTTTTAAGTAATAGCCATCTTGACTGAAGCATTATCACATTGTTGTTTTCATTTACTGAGGCACTGTTCACAATAGCTGAGGTGTGAAAATGAACTTAATTCTCCATCAACGGGTGAATGGATAGAGAAAATGTGCTATGACAGAATGGTGGAATACTATTCAACCTTGAAAAAGAAACCCAGCAATCAGGAGGAAGAAAGTACATGACTCTTAAAGACATCGTGAGTGAATTGTGTCAGTCCCAGAAAATCAGCTGTGCTTCATGATGTCCCTTACATGAAATATGCAAAGTAGCCAGATTCATAAAATCAAAAAATAGAATGTTTGTTCCAAGATCTGAAGGATGGGAGCAGGAAGGGGGAGGCCAAGTGAGAGCTGTTAATCCATGGGTAAGCAGTTCCAGTCAAGCAGGATGGGATAAGGTTTTGAGATCTGCCATACAGCATTGACCTCAAGTCAACCATAAAATACCACACTTAAAAGCCTATCAGAAGGGCAGACAGCTTGTTAATTGTTCATACTACAATAAGTATACCATGATCTATTGTACAATCTTATAATTATAAATCATGCTGATGAATTGTTTACTTAATATCTGTTTGCAGTTTATAAGTGATTCTAAAAGTTCGTATACCAATGGGAGAATTAGCTCAAAAAACTAAAAAAAAAAAAAGCATTTTAGCCATTTGTAACTATATACTGCTTGTCACCCTGCTCAGCTTTTCCCTTAAACTCCAAATAGCTACAGACCATTTATATTATATTTCATTCTTATTAATTAAATATATAATTAAATCAACATAATACATATTATAAATCAATGGATGTGGCTATGTTCCAGTAACTGTTATTTGGGGGAGGGGGTCCTTACTCAAAAACCATCTGTAGGCAGCCCCTAGCATATGGGGCAAGATGCGGTTAGACAGGCTGCTAGCCTCATTCACCCATGTCATTCTTCATTGGGCTCCAGACACGGCAGGTGCCATGCAGTGCCCTTCAACCCCACCTCTGTAACCAGGCGCACTTAGGTATGTTCTCGCTGGTAATGTCCAGTGTGATGTCATGTAACAGATGGGGTGGAGAGAAGAGAATGAGAAAAGCAAAAGGACACAGTTAAAAATGTTACCAAAGAGATCCTCGAAGTAACGGAGATTTCGGAACACTTATTAAAGCAGTTGTTGCCCCTTGAGTCCATTTTCTTACTTATTTTTTTAATTTAATATTTTTATTAGATATTTTCTTTACTTACATTTCGAATGTTATCCACTTGCCTGGTTTTTCCTCGGAAAAATCCTACCCCCTCCCCTTGCTTCTATGAGGGTGTTCTGCCTCCCAACCACCCACCCACTCCCTCTTTCCCGTTTTGGCATTCCCCTACACTAGGGCATCAAGCCTTCACAAGAACAAGGGCCTCTCCTTCCATTGATGTCCAACAAGGCCATCCTCTGCTACATATGCATCTGGAGCCATGGGTCCCTCCATGTGTACTCTTTGGTTGGTGGTTTAGTCCCTGGGAGCTCTGGGGTGTCTGGTTGGTTCATATTGTTGTTCCTCCTATGGGGCTGCAACTCCTTCAGCTCCTTCCGTCTTCTCTCTAACTTCCCCATTGCTTATACCCAAAAGCTGCTCCAAAATATAACAAGGACACATGCTCCACTATGTTCATAGCAGCCTTATTTATAATAGCCAGAAGCTGGAAAGAACCCAGATGTCCCTCAACAGAGGAATGGATACAGAAAACGTGGTACATTTACACAGTGTAGTACTACCTAGCTATTAAAAACAATGAATTCATGAAATTCTTAGGCAAATGGATGGAATTAGAAAATAGCATCCTGAGTGAGGTAAACCATTCGCGAAAGAACACACACAATATGCACTAATGCTCAGAATACCCAAGATACGATTCGCAGAACACATGAAGCTCAAGAAGAAGGAAGACCAAAGTGTGGGTGCTTCAGTCCTTCTTAGAAGGGGAAACAAAATACTCACAGGAGCAAATATGGAGACAAAGTGTGGAGCAGAGACTGAAGGAAAGGCCATCCACAGACTGTCCCACCTGTGGATCCATCCCATAAACAGTCACCAAACCCAGACATGAAGTGCATGCTGACAGGAGCCTGATATAGCATCTCCTGAGAGGCTCTGCCAGAGCCTGACAAATACAGAGGTGGATGCTCACAGCCAACCTTTTCTTTCTCTTAATTTGTGAATCAGCCCCTCCCCTTCCAGGAAAGCTGCTTTAGGATTTCTGCTGCCCAAAACATCCTCACAAAGCTTCCGTTTTCAGACGTGATGAGAAATCTGTTACATGCTGCAGGAAAGAAGTGACACCTCCCCCCCCCAAATGAAAAGAACATCTTAGAGGAACCTAAAAGGGATGGGGGTTTCTGTCATGGACCCCTCTGTGAGGTGTCTGAAACCTTCCAGGAACATCACATCTTATCTCTGACCTCTCAAGGAAATTAATGATTATAAGTTCTTCCTTTCAAACAAAGAATACTTTACTAATGACTTGTTGGGTTTTTTTTTTCTCAAAGCCACTAAATCTGATAAGAGTCCTCTGTCAGATTCTAGAATTCTGTTGCAATTAGAAAGGGATGGGCAGGAATGAGGCAAATACATGAATTCTCTATTTGAGGGACCAGTGTCCCCTGCACGAGTACACTATCTATTTGTGCCTCACGTTAAAAACTACCCACTGTTGTTCATGCTTTTCCTACTTCCTACTTCGATAAAGAATGACAATGCTATCTTCCTATTAGAAATAACCAGTTCAACAGCAAAAGAAAAGGTCAAAAAGATTAATAAGATTACCTGGGGCTACAGTAAAACTCTGTAATTTCCTCCCCATGACACTGTCTCCTGTTAAATTACACATTCTACAAGCAGGTGCCGGGTGGGGCATGGGTCACATGAATAATAATGCTCTCTGAGAGATGGCTGTGAGCTGCAATGCCCCCAATGCTTTTGATCAAGCATTCTGCACAAATTACTGAGAGGTATTCCATTCCTCCTAATCTGACAGATGCTTTGATCACTCCGTTCCTGACATAAGTACCAGCAGCAGCTGGAGCAACACGGTGTTCTAAGTACAATCAGGCAGCAACTTTCTGAAACTAAACAGAACTATAATCCATTTATTAACATGATTAAGAGAGAGCAATGAACTAAAAAAAACCTAGAAATGTTTGAAACATCACAATAGCACCCATGGTTGAAAACTACATCAGAAACCTTTTAGCCTTCAGTATTGCCATGACAGGAGTGGGTTCCCAGTTCTAATCACATTAAATACAAATAAGATGACTCTGTATTAAGGCTTATAGAATAATATCTTATATGAAACCATGAGCAATACTATAAAAATAAAAAGATAACTTACGTGTCATCCTTAATATTAGCAGTTCCTGGTTCCGGGTGTGTTAACCTGTAGGAGTTCTGAGGCTAAGCACCTGTCACAGCTCTCTGTGCTGCTGACCCTCTTGGTTTCTTGTTTGTCTTTCATTTTGTTTCAAAATCAGAGTCTTTAAGGGGAATCCTTTGTTCCATTGGTGTGACAGCAACGGCACTTGGGTCTGACAGAAGCACACTCGATGGCAAGATGCAGAGAGATGTAGGTATAGATGTAGATACAAATGTGCTGCCTGGACACAGAGCACACCTTCTGTGCTTTTGATATTGGGACATTTTTAATAAGTAATATCCTTTTCTACATTATAACTGGGATTTTAGCTCTAAGGGGAAATCTCATAAAAATTAGGTTACTCTATAGAATCAGCAATTTTATTCTCTAAGGGTATAACCATGTTTAAGAAAATATTCGAATCATAAAAATTGATTTTCTGATACAATTTTAGCGTTGTCTTGTACCCTAAGTTTTATTTCCTGCTGTGTCTCTTCTTAGTAGTTGTGTTTTGAGGTGATCATCTGCCAAAGCGTTGAATTGCTAACTGCATCAAAGACTTGACCCCAATTACAACAGTGTCTCAAAGCCCTAAGTTCATTTATTCACTTCCTATTGAGCTGTATATCACAGAGTCCAGTGAAGACAAAAGGATGTTTTACAAAATGTAAGCCACTAGCTGTAACAATCTAAAGAGACTACTTGTGCCTATAGATTTGAAGTCTGCTTATTCTTAACTCAAGGTCCTCTGTTGGATGTCATCAGATTAGAAACAATTTTCCTGTGCTTGTCAAAAATATAAATGACATAGAAGAGCATAGTATATACTTTTTTCTGTTAAATAAAGCTGATCAAAATTCTGTTAAGGATATTGAGATAATCAGCAACCTTTCAGTATATGCTCTAAGTAACGACACTATATTAACATCGAGATTCTTGGGCTTTGTTACTGAGCTGCAGTTAAGTGGAAGACATAGCTGTCTGTGTAGACGTGTTTAGAAACATGCAGGGAAAGCACTGTCAGCAGCACCCTGTCCCTTAGATGACAGGGAATTGTTTTTCATATGATCCATTCACATCTTTCATGTGCCTTAAGTCATCTCTAGGTATTTATAATCAATACTCTGTACATCATTGTTATGCTAGATTGTTTGGTGGATAATAAGAAAGAAGTCTATACTTGTTTAATATAGATGAAATTATTTGTGTCCAAATATTTAAATCCTGGGTTGTTAAATGTGCTCATGCAGAATTCAGCAATACAAAGGACCAAACCATAGAAACAGGAGAATGTGAGGAAGAGAGATGAGAGAGAGAGAGAGAGAGAGAGAGAGAGAGAGAGAGAGAAAGAGAGAGAGAGAGATCTGTACTGTAGACAAGAAGAGCAAGCCAATGTGACAACATGTAAAGCTTGGAAATGATGTGTGCAAACGTTTATATTGTTATTTGAGTATTTGATTTTTCAAAGTAAAAATATAAAAAGTAAAATGATAGGCAATTTTGATGATGGAATAATGTTATTAACAAATTTTCTTAAACAGTTTAATCTGTGGCATTTTTTCATTATGACTGTCTAGATTTTTAAAACAACATTTATAATGTAAACTCGGGGCCCACAGCTTGGTGTTATGTACAAAAACCCAGGAACGACAATTATAATTTCTACCTAGGAAACTCTGAGTTACCATCCACTGGGGTCATGGATGACCTCTTTGAGTACTATTGTGGGAATAAGAGATTTTATGATCCCTGTGGCTTACTTGAGAACATAGTCTTCTCCTCACTTTGGCTATCAATTGGTTTTAAGGGGGTATTAGCAATCCAGAAAGCAAAACCCTAAGATACCATCATCGGGGTATTCACAACAAAGCCTGAGAACCATACCTTCTCTGGAAGGCTGAGTGGCTCCCAGGGCTGCAGAGGAAGGACACAGCAAAGATCTCAGAGATGACAGAGAGCTTCTCAAGATGCTTTGAGGCCCAAGGAGAGCTCAGAAAACTGTCCATCAAGATGCAGCTGGCATAGCACTGCAAGTAATGGGTGCAGAAAGCAAACCAGCTTCTCGTTGGCTACTTTCAGAAGCAGGTTTCTCCTACCACCTGCACTGCCCACTTGTTGCTACCTAAAGTAAAGGTTTTTGACTATCCATATGTGGACTTATCATCTCTGATGGACATTATTCCACAGCTGGGCTAAGTTCCTTATTTCCAGAATACAAACATCACCCATTTGTTTTGTGAACCACCTAAGCACAAGCATTCATGCTGTGTTTTCACTCCGGAGAATACTTATAGCAGCGATGTGCTTTCTGTCTCTGCATGGCAGGGACACCTGACAGGCTCTGTCTGGAAGGACACTCCTACTGTCTGTGACGGAGATAGGTGAGGTTAACCAGCTGTTAACCAGCTAGATGTGTATCATGGATCCATGCCTTTAACTTAGTGGGAGGAAGAAAGGTCTATGCTTCTTGCTTTAACAAGCAGCAAAGGATAAGATAAATATGGCTCATGAGGAAAGGGCACTGACCACCAAACCTAATCACCTGAGTTCAAACCCCTGGAATATCATGCTAAAAGGAAAGTACAGACTCTAGCCATTTGTCCTCAGTCTTACACACTGAAATGGCACGTGTGCGCGCACGCGCACACACACACACACACACACACACACACACACTTGCACGCATGCAAACATACCACCCCTCCTCACCAGAATTGAAAATTGATGTAGTCATTGTCTGGCATCAGTAAGTGAGGATATGCTTAGCCTCATAGAGACTTGATGTGCAAGAGTGGTGGGCCCCAACCACTCAGAGGAGAAGAGGAAGGGGAAGAGGTGAAGGGGGAAGGATTGTGGGAGTGGCTGACTAGGACAGTCCAGTGAGTAGAATGTAAAGTGAATAAGTAAAAAAATAGTAATAATAATAATAACAACAACAATAAGGAAAATTGATGTAGCCACTATGGAAATCAGTGTGGAAGAATTCACCAAAAGCTAAAAGTAGAACCTAGAACCACTGACCATATGATAAAGCTATAGTTATTTCTTGGTTTATGTCCCAAGATGCCCTGAGACATTCCTTTGTGAATATGAATGAAAGGCCTATGAGGTAAACCTGATATGTGTATATATATATATATATATATATATATATATATATGTGTGTGTGTGTGTGTGTGTGTGTGTATACACATATATATATGTGTGTGTGTGTGTGTGTGTGTGTGTATAATATATATATATATATATATATATTATATATGTGTTATATATATATTACACTAACCCAGGCCCATATAGCATGGTCATAAGACCTTACCCTCAAACAGGAAGAAATATCTGCTAACTGGCTAAACACAAGAAAACAGTGGAGTTTCAGGGACATGTTAAGAAGCAAACCAAGATCTCCTAGAGGGCTCTGATAGGAGGTCCATCTGTACATTGAGTGGGGAATCTAAGGTTGGATAAAGCATTGTACTCTGCAGAGCTGGTGATGTGACTGCTGGCATGAAGGTGGTGTCAGGCAGTGAGTGGCACAAGTATAATACAAATCATCCTTCTCTGGAAACTCTGCAAGAGAATGAGCTAATTATCTAGTCAACTATGGCATCCTGTTACCTAGAGGGTAGAAGTACACAGTTAGAGGGTGTATTTTATAAATAGACCACTGATTACAGTAAAGAATAGACAATAATTTTTCTGTCCAATGCTGATAAGAGCCCCTCTCAATTACAATTATCAGGATATAGCGGAATGCTCCCTTCCTTCTGAGCAAGCATGAGCTGCAAATGCTGTACTTGAAAAGCATTTGCTCTTACCAAAGAGCAAGAGAGCGATTTGTCCCTATTCTTCCTACATCCCGAGTAGTAGAGGTCAGAATCAGACTTCCCAGGGATTCATCTTCGATCTTTTGTACGTTCTGATGGACGCTGTTAACTGAATAGCAAGCTTGCTGTCACAGTTGACTTCTGTTGTTGGGTCCTGAAGGCTTCAGGTTTCTTTCTTGTAGATTGTCCAAATCCGCATCCATTCTGTTCATTTAATAGGAAGCTGAAGGAAAAAGCTGTAGGTGCTTAGCTGAGAGGAATCCAGGCAGAAATGAGCAAACAGAACAGCCTCGTGTCCCAGGGCAGGGTCTTTTATGATGATGGTTACCTACTGGCTAGCTGTATTGAAATGCCTCAGTGACAGTGCTTGAAAAAGAATACTAAGTTTGAGCTAACAGTGATCATGGTTCTTTTACAGAGAAATGAGCCCATTTCTCTCTTTACTATACTTAATTGTGGTAGTATTGATGCCCACGCGTATGAGAAGCAGCACATAAGAACTTATCAGAAATGGGCATTCTCCAGCTTCATCCCAGGCCAGTCCTGTCATGTCTATGTGGTGTCTAGAACTCTACTTAACGAAACCCTCCAACTGATGCTGAAGCACAAAGCATTTGAAAGAACCTGCACTCTGAAAAGCAACCCATCTGGACCATTCAAATTGACCTGGGGGACATATTCAATGCAAGCTGTGCCCTGTCTGAAAGAAATGCAGGGATGGAGCAGAGACTGAGGGAAAGGCCAGCCAACAGCTGGTCCAACTCCAAACCCATCCCGTGGGCAAACACCAATCTCTGACATTATTATTGACATTGTTGTGCTTGCAGACAAGAGCCCAGCATAACTGTCCTCTGAGAGGCTCTACCCAGCAGCTCATTGATGTAGATACCCACAGCCAAACATGGGCTGGAGGTTGGGGACGCTTATGAAAGAGTTAGGAGAAGGATTAAAGGCCCCAAAGGGGATAAGAACTTCACAGAAAGATCAACAGATTCAAATAACCTAAACCCCTTGGAGCTCTCAAAAGCTGAGCCACCATCCAAAGAACATAAGTGGGCTGGAACAAGGCGCTGGGGCACATATGTAGCAGGCAGGCAACTCAGTCTTCATGACTGCCCTGTCTGGTCTCAGTAGAAGATGTGCCTAATCTGGCAGCGACTTGATACCCAACCTGCCCCCTCCCAAAGGAGAAGGAGTGGGGAGATGGAGGGAGAGACTCTGTGAGTTAGGGACTGAGGGGAACATCATCTGGTATGCAAATAAATAAATAACTGTTTAAAAAGAACACTTCTGGGATGTTAACATACATCATATATGCTTGCATGTGTAATACATACTGATAAAAAGCCACACTTCCTGAAATGGATGTATTTATGTTAGTGCCTAAGCATTAGTCATAATCCCCAATGAACTTCAATATGCCTCTGTGCTTGACTGATTGCCAAAAATGTCCACAAATTATACAGGGATTTTTTTTTGCAATGCTTTTATTATTTTTTCTATTAAGAGGAGTTGTAGGGGCAGGGTTATAGCTCATCGGTAAAATGCTTGTGTAACACATGCAAAGCTCTAAGTTTATTTCCCAGCACCTCTCTCTCTCTCTCTCTCTCTCTCTCTCTCTCTCTCTCTCTGTGTGTGTGTGTGTGTGTGTGTGTGTGTGTTTGTGTGTATGTATGCGAGAGAGAGAGAGAGAGAGAGAGAGAGAGAGAGAGAGAGAGATCTCATCTCACAGAAAGGAATTTATTGGTTTTATTTTGTCTGTATGAATATGTATATATATATATATATGTATATATATATATATATATATATATATATATATATTTGTGTATGTGCATATGTGTGTGTAAGTATACATGCATGTGTGTGCATGTCCAGATGGATGCTATAGTTTGACATCAAGTGTCTTCCTTGAGAGCGTTCCACCTTATTTGGGTGGGGAGGTGGGGTTTTTTTACTGAAACTAGAGCTTACTGATGCAGCTAAACTAGCTAGCAAGTAAACCCCAGGAAACCTCCTATTTCTGCCTCCTGAGCACTGGGGTTACACGGGCCTCCCATCGTGCCCTCTCTTTACGTGAGGATTGGTGAGCCTAACTCAGGCCTCACTCTCACATGCCAATCACTTTACCAGCAGAGCCATTTCTTCCTTCTGGGTTTCTCCTACTTCCTTGACTAAAATGTTAACTTTGGCCATGTGATTTGTTTTGATCCACGGGGTGGTGTCAAACTTGACCTAAGCAGAGACTTGGAAAGAACACATAGTTTGGAACTTGCTCATTTGTTGCTTTTGGAAGTGGAGATGTCTACAGACCAGCTTGGAGAATGAAAGACACCTTATCTGGCCTCTCTATAATCTCCATGACCAAAAAAAATACAACAAAAGTTTTGGCGTATTTGTGGTTTCCAGTGCCAAATCTGCAGGTGCAAGCATTAACCTGGAGTTATCACAGAAACAAGCATGTGAGAGAGGAGCATGGAACAGGGAGGACGGAGAGAGGGGAATAGCAGGATATAGGGGGCATGAAGGGAGAAATGGGGATGGGCTTCAATTGAAGAGGGAGGAGGGAGGACAATATAGAAGAAGATGGAAGGAGGGATCTAAAACTCTAAGGATGTTTGAAAAAGCCACAGGGAATCATTATTTTGTATTTACACACACACCCATAAATATCCATATATGTGTGTATATATAGGTTTGTGTTATATATAAAATATATTTTTATATTTTTAACATATGTGGATATATATACATATATGTGTATATATGTGTTTATTATATATATTTATAATGTATATTACCTTATTTACATGATGAAGTTGCACCATTTAGAGTAATAATATTACCCCCAAGAGCCATAGAGTCTAACAAAAAGCCCAGTATCAGGCAAGAGAAACCTCACATGGTTGGTCAGGAGAGTCTGAGCAACCTCCAAAACAATGTAGAATATATCTGTTATCCTTGGTTGCCTCCAAGAAGTTGAAGATAAATTCCTATTGCTCAAGACATCATGTCCTTCAGACATAAGCGTTAGATGAATTGAGTTGACCCCAGCAACCTCCTTCTAGAAGATAAGCCTTCCTGGTGTTGGAAGGTGCTATGCAAGCTATGAAGCAAAGCAGGTAGCTAGTAGTGTTAGCCAGTCGGGATGCCTATGAACCACAATAACCAGCACAGTAAAATATCTCTAAATATCTTGGGAGAGGCTAACAGCCATATACTAGACTTAAGATCCTCTCAACAAAAAAGAAACCAGGCCTGGTACCACAAACCTAGCCAACTACCAATTAATGAGATCATTGATACCAAAGGAGAACATAGTACAGCCATTTTCCTAAACCAGTATAATTACTAACTACGTTCTAAATTTTTATCCATACATCCACAGAAAAGTGTATCTCTCTCTCCTCATCAAATAAGGTTCTTTTTGAAGCAGAAAGAAATCATTACAGAAAGCCACAATGAGTCAAATGATCAACAGAGTTCAGAGAACAATTGACTAATGGTGCCCAGGCCCAACCAATGCATCCACTACATACCCTACACCTAAGGGTCAGCAGCACTGTGGAAGAAGAAATGAAAAGATTGAAAGAGTCAGAGTATAAGGAGATCCATAGGAAGTCTGATTCTGATACAAGGTTGTATTTTCTATATATGATATATAATCCACATCAATGAAATTTTAACAGTGTAGCTGTCTTAACAAAGTCTGAATAATCAAACCATCAACTGACATGCCAGTGTAGATGGGAGAAATTATCAGGAGCAGATGAAAAGCTATAGATAATTAATGATTGCTGATAGAAGGATAAACAGTCTTCTTCAGGGATAAGATTGCTAATTTTTATTCAATACAAAATGGTCAGTCCTAAAATCATATACATAAAAGCAACACTAAACAGATCCACCGTGTGTGTGTGTGTGTGTGTGTGTGTGTGTGTGTGTGTGTGTGTGTTGAAAGGTGGGTTATGGAAGGGATTTGGAAATGGGAGAAGGGAAAATTTTATAAATACAATATATATATGAAATTTTAATAATTTATTAATTTAAAAAATGTAACCATTTCCAATCTTACCAAAATAAACCACACAAGAATTAAGAGCTGATTGTCAATTTTGAAGGAGGCTTTTAATGCTTAGTGTCAATGAAATGGTGACTTGTGGGCTCATGGGGAATCATCCCCAAGCCAAGATCATTCTAAGCTCACCTCACTGTAATGGTTCATGGGTTCAGGCTATGCTGAGTGAGTCTCCATGTACTCTTCTTTCAGCCATGATTCTCTGGTCCCAGTAAAAACCAGTAGTCTGTTAATCCACTCAGACATCACTAAAGGCCATAAAAGAACCAGACCATCTGCTCATAATAAGATTGGAGACCTTCAGAGACATACACAGCTTGGTTTCTATTTTCAGTTTTTCTCCTGACTAGAATATTTCTTGTTAAGCATCTGAGAGAAGGTTTATTTCCTAGATAATCCCATGCAAGTCTTAAAGAGATTTTTAAGATTTTTATATTAAATCATAGCAAAAAATATGCCTAAGGAGATATTTATCTACAGAATGAGGCCAGTAAGAGATAATAGTTGATTATATCTCTTTGTTCATAATGTATGGTGAGCATTGAATGAGCCATTCAGCCTAAGATGAGCAGAAAACACAGCCACAGATTTGGTGGCACAGGTTGGGTCAGGTATGACTTGACTCACATCCGGTCATTTATCTCTGCCCCTCATTTGATTTTTTTTCTTTTCCTTTTTCCCACTCACCCTGCCAGTTCCTTTATCCTTGTACTTAACTCCTTATTTTCAGACTTTCTTTTGCATTTAACTTTTCCAAAAACCAGATAGCTACACTGGTGGCCCCAGTTACTCTTTTCATCCTTATCTTTTCTTTTAATACAATGCTTTTCGGCTAAAGTGATAAGACTCCACACTCAGGGGATTTCAGGAGAAGTTCAAATGTCTTCTCCATCATTGTATGTCCATCCTAACCTGGTGGCATGCTAGGAACTCATTTGCCTAGCAGGGCCCTCACAAATACAGATGTATTTCCTATCTCTCAGAAGGAAACTGGAAGTGGGCAATTGGTGACTTTGCTTCATGGGAATTGCAGATGCAGCTTGGCACTTGGACTCTTCTGTCTTCTTCAGCATTTGTCACTTTCAACTGACAGTGTTTCATCACCAGCAGCATCATGGATAAAAGACGGCATGGTGCTGACACTCACATCAGGAAAAGAGGAGGAGACAACAGCCAGGTTGATACTTTCTCTCCGAGAAAGTTCAGGTTATTTCAAAAGTTGTAAAGGACAAGTCTGCTTTGTGTCATAATTTAGAAATGGTCTTATATGCTTCCCTTGCTATATAAAACAGTCTATTATAGCAAATGAAAGCAGTGTGTTTATTATGTATGCTGCTCACACATATGTTGATAATCACACACACACACACACACACACACACACACACATACACACACACAAATACACACACACACACACACACACACACACACACACACAGTGCATTACCACTTAAAGAGTCCTTAACTCAGATGTCATAAACACAACACAATAGTGACATTTATGAAGATGATCATTTGTGGTAGTTATATAATGTCCATGGGCCCAAGCGTTAATTTCAGTCATATAAGTGGGATCAAATATGGAGTTCATCTAAATAATGGGCTGTGTGTAGGTGGTGTTCTAAAAGTTTATCTCAATGTTAGGAAATCATTCTTTCAATCATGAAGAAAGTTCACAATGTCAATATCTATCTAACATGCACTTAATTTTTGCCCATCCAAAGTTTTTTAAACTTTAATTTTGAAATTTTTCATCCAATATATTTTGTTCACATTCTGTCCCAAAAGTTTTGTGACTAAAGACACTGGGCTAAGGAAAGTGCATTTACCTGCTTGTCAATAAAGCTTTTCCCAACCGGATGCAAGATACACATGCCTAAGGAAAGACCATGTGCCTAGTGAGGCGACTTCTCAAAAGGTTACCCAATGGACTAGATGAGACTGACCCTTCTTTGTTAGCAAGCCAGTATCATGGGGCAGAAATCTAGTGCAGTGTGTTCAGCTTTTGTTTCTGAATTCTTCTATCAGCGAAGCCCATTTTTTTTCTCCTTCTCTGGAGAGAGATGGTAGGGAGATCAACACTGCCAGAAGTGTTTGTCCAGTTGAATGTAACTATGAAAAAGAATGCTGTGGCACATGAAATGCATTTATCCAAAGAGAATGTGTGCTACAAAGAGTAAATTAAAACAATAATATCATACAAATATTAGCAACAATTCCACTTTAGAAGCTGCCCCAGAAAAGACAAACATTTGTTTGGAGAAAAAAAAATTGAAAACAAAACCCAGAAGCAGTAAAGGAAATAAGAGAGAGAGAGAGACAGTGTGAGAGACTAATAAGGAAAGTATTGGCAAGGAATTCACTACTGACCTCTGAAGAGACTAGCGTGTTTATCAACCTTGCAAGTGGCCCAGTCACTCTGAAGGATTGGAGGAAATAGATTTTTTTCTAATTTAAGAGAAACCTGAGCAAATTGTTATCCCCGAGTCATTTACAGAACAATCTTTTCTACGAATTTTAACCATGTACACTATGAGCATACATTATCAATCTCTTTAACATCTGAAGTCTAGATTTTGAAAATTTTAGACATATTTGTTCATTATACAAAGGACACAAATAACAAAACAAAATGAAAGTATATAGAAATGGCATCTGGAAAGGTCCCAAATACACACACTACTACGTGACCATTGTCACTGCCTCCCAGCACCTCCTCCAAAGCCCTGAGCAAGTATAGATGGTCCTGGTCAGAGGGGCTCATCACTCCGCTCCCAAAACACAATGGTTCATGAGTTTTTGCAAAAAGATATTTACAGAGTGATGTTTCACTCCCTCTACATCTAAATATCTAGATGGACCAGATGACAACAGTAAGGACTGTTGTCCACTATGTATACAGCAGTCCAGTAAGTGGCATCCATGTAATAAGAGTAATTAAAAATTCTTTAACACAAAAGTAAAAATCAAATGTATTGTTCTAATTCTACTTTGTCATACAACCTCTTTAATATCTAGAATGACCAGATATTGTAAATTAGGACCCCTTTGTCCTTTTCATATACTATCTACACAAATGGGATAGTGGTTTCTTTCCACCCACGGACCACAATGGCTTAGAGCTCTGGACTTCCTTCTCCTGGGAACTGGGGCACAATCACAATGTGGTCAGCTCAGGAGAGGTTTGGTTATTCCTCTCCAAACAGTATTTCAAATGAATCCTAACGAAAAGGTATTTACAGAATCTTTTACTTCTTCTCATAGGATATGTCAGTACTTCAGAACATCTAGAAAGACATTTCCCAAAAAAACTTGGCATTTTCAAACACACTCAAACACACACACACACACACACACACACACACACACACACACAGAGAGAGAGAGAGAGAGAGAGAGAGAGAGAGAGAGAGAGAGAGAGAGACGGGGGGATATGGATGGTGGATTGTGGGGTGGGATAAGAAATGAGGAATAAAATGCATACACGATCCAATAGAATAAGAAAGAGAGGGGTGGGAGAGAGGGAAAGGAAGAGAGAGGGAGAAGAGAAGAGAAGAGAGGAAGACATCATCTTCCCATGACCAATCTGGCTCCCGACCTCTTCCTCCTCCTACATGCCTATATTTGTCTACTGGTTTGAAGGCAGAGAGAAGGGATAAGAAAGTGGGTTGAAGCCCAAATGGTTATATTTAGAAGATCCCTCAGATAATATCCATTGCTTTGCATACAGTTTTATTTACCAATGCCATGTATAGCAGATAAGTTTTTACATGAAACATCTATTCTTTCCAGATATTTGAAAGTGCTTGATACATTTAAAGGTACAAGAAGTAGAGTAATATTTTGTGTATAACATTTTTTTAAAACTGGAGAAATGCTGTGTGTAGAAATAGAATTGTTAACCCACCTCTGAGAACAGTGTACAGGCTGTACTTGTTCAGTGGAGTGAGGAGGTAGGAGGGAAGGAACTGCAAAAAGATTCCATTAGCGTGCTAGACATTTCTAGCTTACCCATCACCCTGTATGTTGTGTGCATCTCAGGTCCCTCTGCTATACTGTATGTATTGTACATACTGGACAAATGCGTACTATGATATCTAGTCTCTAGGTATTAAAGAGGTTGCCAACCTCACACATTCTGTTAGTTCATAGCAAGGTTTTCTTCTGAAGAGTTGTAGAGGTGTATCATCCAAGTGACAGGTGCTTGTATCACAGGACACTGGAGATGGACTGAAGGGGAAAAAAGGTCAGAGACCAGAATGTTCTCACCAGAAGACGCTTTGAGATCTAACCATCAATGCATGTGTGTTTCAACACTACTATGTATGTAGGGGACAGATGTTTATGTCCTCATCTGAAACATCTAGTCCTTCTAGGTGTTTAGAAGTGCACAGAGTATGTTAAAAGTAGACATAGTAAATGATGTGTGTTGTAGATTCTCCTGTTTAAACTCACGGTAAAGTGCTGTCTTTTGGAACTAGGAAGAGAAAACCGCTTCTGAACAATGCAGCCTTGCTTGCGAGGGTTTGGGAGGGAGGGAGAGAGAAAAAAATCAATGAAGGACCTAATGCTAATGTAAGTTTAGTAATACAAGCTTAGTCACTGTTTCTTATATCTGTGCATCTTATTTTGCAATGTATAGGAGACATGTGACCATTTGCAGCACCCAGTCTTCCTAGACAGTAAAGAGGTGTGTGACAAGGTAGAGTTAGTGAAAAGGCAGGTTTGTAAATTATGGTAAAACTTGTAGGATAAAACAACTCTTCTTAAAACCACATAAGTAAATTTTTTTAATCTCCCCACAGAAACATGACAGTTGCACACATGTGCCCCCAGGGTGGAGAGCACAGACCCTTGCTGTTTAGAAGGCAGTTTCTGACCACAGCCTTTGTTAGGTGTGTAGTATATTTACTGCAGTAGATGAATGCTGGGGAAACTGAGGTACTTACAGGGAACATCTGGTCTCTAGACTTTTAAGTGTATAATAGACTTGATGTGGTAATGCATGCTTTTAATTCTAGGCCGAGGCAGGTGGATCTCTGTGTTCTGGGTCAGCCAGGGCCATATTGGCTTTGTCTCAAAACAATAAGAAAGTGTGCATAATGGACAGGTAGGGTGGCTTGCTTGCCACCAAGCTGGCGACCTGAGTTTGATTTTCAGGATCCACTTGGTAGGAGAAAAATAACTCACAGCTTGTCTTTTAGCCTCCATACTAGTGCAGTGGCACACATGTGCACACATGCATATCATAATGTATAAATGTAAAAATGCACACCATGGTAAAAAATAGAGGACTGACACCACTTTTTAAGATACTTTGTTATTTCATAGAATGGTCACACTGGGGAAGTTAAATGCGGCCTTTGAGCAGATGCTGTTCCCAGGTAGTGGAGGTAGGCTAGGGTGAAGGTTAGTACTCAGAAAAGGGCACTGTAGCTGATGGTTGCTTCAGGTTGTCTAGCCATTGGTTAGGTGTGCATTTCAGTTAATGTTGCCAAGTAGTAGAGGATAGTCCCAGTGTCTAAAGGATGTTAGGAGCAGTAAAAGAATCACTAAAAGTCAAGCTGGTCTTTGGGGAGGGCTGTCTTCTGGGCGTGGCCTTTGTTATTCCTCTCACAGGTATTGTCTACACTTAGGAGTTGCGCAGAGAAGAGGATTGGATGATGGAAAAGACTGTTAGCACCACTACATCCACATGTCAGCTGTCCCCAGGGGCCCTATGTGCATCTTGGCAAAATACTTGTGTTCATTGTGCACAGTTCATTCCCCATCATCTGAACGTTATGTCCTAAAGAAGAGCACATGGTTAAAAGTAGGGTAGAATTGACAAAAGGGGTTCCTCTTGAACATGGAACTGTTAAGCCATGTCTGGACAGTGTGGAGAAATTCATGTTGCTAGGCTGACCGGACGGGTAGAGAGAGCAGGGCACGAATCTGCAGCTGTGTGGAGACTGACATCCTGAGAGTCCCCGCCACAGGTGCATCTCCCAGATGCCCCATGGGAATACATTTGTTGAGCGGGAACACCCCTTCTTCTACATATGCTAGTGCATCGATCTGATGATACGCTTAGGAATGCTATACTTGGTGTCATTTGTTGCTTTGTGTTTCCTTGTGAACTGAGCACTGAGGGAATGCAGAATTTAATTGTAACTTTGCCAGTGTGTCTATCTAGAGGCCTGCTGCCGTTTTTGTCTTCTATGAAATTTCTGCTGCCAAGGAAGACAATTTTGTCTGAGAGATTGAGATGACATGGTGTATTCTTGGTTATCAAAATCCTTGTGTAGCATGGGGATTTGAGTTGGTGAATATTCTCAATGTGGGGAAAGCATGGTACATAGTGCATAATTTCAATTGCCCAAGTATATGTACACTTTCAGTATCTAGAACGATACATGAAGCTAAGCTGTTAGTGACTGGGAGACTTTGTTCTTACCTTCTTGTGTTTTGCTTCCTGTAATGCACATATTGAAAAATAAACAAAAGCTTCTTTTAGAGAGAGAGAGAGAGAGAGAGAGAGAGAGAGAGAGAGAGAGACCTAGTAATGAGTGAGGGAGAAGCACACTATGGGAAACCAGGTTATGGATGTACAGACAGACGGAGATGGAAAAGAAAGTACCACAGACATGATCAGTGTGAATCCTACCTCTTAAACTGAGGGTCTCCCTGTGGGCACTGATGAAAGTTTTGTAAACTCAGCACTGAACTCCATGGTGTTTGAGTAGGATGTTCGTTATGGGCCATAGTTCCCAAATTTCAGCACAAATGACTCTTTTGTGTTGCCTGTTTGTTTCCCTGTAGCAGTGATATTATGTCCTGGCTGTTACTAAGAAATAATTCAAACATGTCTCCTCACCTATCAGTATTCTGACAGTCTTAGCAATATTTCCAAAGAACAAGCCACATTCTCTGTTTTTTACCTTGAATAGAAGAATATTAATATTACTATATGTCCATATTAATAAAGAGCCAGTGGTTCTCAACCTTCCTAATGCTGCAACCCAACAATTCGTGTTGTGGTCACCCCCAACCATCGTATTGTTTCTGTTGTTACTTCATAATTGTAATTTTGTTACTGTTATGAATCATAATGTAAATATCTGATATGTAGGATATCTGATATGTGACCCTTGAGAAAGGGTTGTTCAACCTCCGAAGGGGTTGCAACCTACAAGTTGAGAACAGCCTGTTCTAAGTGGTAGGCAGTAGCATAATTTAGGGGACTTTGTGAGCATCTGGGAGTTACCCAGTCTACTGTGCAGAGCATTCACAGAAGGTCCTTACGGTATATCTGCCCGTCTTGCTTTTCTTCTGTCTAGTTCTGCTCCCGTCCTGTATCTGACCCTTTCATTTCTCCCCAACCTCTCCCTTCTCTCCTGCCTATGCTCCAGAGCATCCTGTTAGGGTCCTCTGAGCTCAGGCCCTATTCCTTGGGAAGGCATTGTTTCTATGTACAAGTTTCTGCCCTTTCCCGCCCCACATCTGGAATTCCCTGTAGTGTTCAGTCATTGTGACTCTTGGAGAGAAGCCATACATCAAAATGCCTTAAACTGGACAGAAAATGCCTTAATCTACAGAAATTGGTTCCCTGTATCTTTTTAGGTGGCAGAGTCTAAGATCGGGGCACCTGCGCATTCTGTGTCTGGTAGGGGCTGGACTCTGGTTTGCAGATGGAGCGCTGTTACTGACTTCAGGAGCTAAAGGCAGGTGGAGGGGTGGAGCTCTCCAAGGCCTCTTTATATGGGAACCAGCCTTGTTCTTGAGAGAGGAGCCAGTCACTGGTCAAAGGCCTCACCTTTATTAACATCATCTTCTTGAGTTTTTTTTAACCTGTTTATTTTCATTTAGACTATATAAGAAGATACTTCATTTCCTAGATGGGGCAAGTATAAAATATTCCTCATTTGTGTCTGTCAGCCTTCAGTAACTATTACCAAATGCCCAAAATAACCAATGATACATAGATTCATTGTTTCAGAGGCTCCCTCTCAGGACTGATCAGCCTGCTGCCTTTACGTCTGCAGTGAGGAAGCATGTCAGAGAGGAGACGAAGAACCCATTCATGGCTGGGAAGGAAAAGAGGAAGGAAGAAGGAAGAATCCCACTGGCCTCTCCCATCTCTAACAGCCTAAAAACCTCCTGGGATGCCCTGTGTCCACCATATCCCAATAATGCCATTCTAGAGAACAACAACAACAACAACAACAACAACAACAACAAAGGGCAACATGTGAGCCTGTGATGGACATTTAAGAGCCAACAAATAGCAACATCCATAACGTTCCACCAAAGTCAGAATTCCAATTATGAAATAGAGAACAAAAAGTCATTTGGAAACAAACCATTTCTGCCTAGGAAGATGAAGATGGCCAGCAAGTGTACCTATGTACTACTGTGTCAGCAAAAGTTGCTTCAATTATTTTATCCTTCTCATCTTAGCTATGTTTGTTTGATGGGGCCAATAAGAGAGTACAAATGGAAAAGCAGAACTTTGTTTCTTAAGGGGTGATTTGCCTTGAGTGACCCTGTCCTGGATGCTCTTTGAGCTGTTTCCATTTATTTCTTGATGGTGTTGCTCTTTATGTAAAGTTAATGGTGTGAAGTGCATTAAAGAAAAAACCAACCCCGACTTCTGTTCATAGCCTCTAAAACAATCTGCTGGATTGCTAGAACAATTAGAGAGACCCCTTTAAATTTTTTATTTTAATGAGTTTTCTATTCTCTGTGTAGGGCTTGCTTGCAAGGTAATTGGTTATGCTATTCTCGTTCACTAGTGAAAGTCCAAGGTTGTTCCCTTGTCTTCAGAAGCCAGTGTCTTTGTTCCCCAGGTATGTACCAAGAAAGTAAAAAAAGTGACTCTCTTGACAAATAGACCAAGACATCCCTAGCTGAATATATACAAAAATCATACTGTATTTAAACAAAATAGACACAAGACTAATCGGCACTGACAGCAGATGACTCTTCTGAGTAATGAATGCTGCTTCTTCACCAATGGTACATTGTTTGGTTCCAGCCTCCTAGAGACGAACTAATCTCAGATAACCCAGCTTCTTGCCAACATCTTACCCAAAGCTGACCCTATTTTTTTTACATGCTTACAAACTAGAATTTGGTGTCCCACACTACTTTTACATATATCCTAACCTCTGTGCTAACAGTATTAGGAAGCTGAGTCTTCTGGGAGGCAATTGGATCTTGGAATTAATTCCTTTAAAAAAAGGAGCTCAAGCGAGTCCACTTGCCCTCGTGTGAACACATGATCAGAAGGCACTGGCTGTTAGGGATGACCCACAACTTCATCTTCTGGCACCTGCATCTTGGACTACCCTCTACATTGTGAGCCATAAAGTTCTGTTACTGGTAAGCCCAAATGGCCAACACAGAGATAACCCCAAATGCCATAAGAAGCCCTTTTCAAGTCCCTTGTGAAGAGCATGAAGAATTTGGGAGGGAGAGTTTATGCTTTGCTGAAGCAAACCAAGTAGACCTCATTTTGTTTGACTCGAGTGTGCCCCGGCAGTGATGAGTAGGTTCTTGATAGAGGCTTGATTGACTTTCCTTTTTTAATACTCAGCTAACTTTCGTGATTGACTTCCTTCCCGCCTCTTTCTAGATCAATTGCATGGAGTCATTCTCGTACCATCTTCCTACCAGTGCCTGGTCCCTTCTGTGTCCTTTAGTACTTCTCCCATTGACGAGTCCATTCACTGGTCATCTCCAAGTCAAAATGTTTTCTTATGGTTGAATTGAAAGTGTTAGAGATCGCTTACTCCCTCCAATATCTATGTGCATTTTCTACAAAATTTATTTACTATTAAAAATAAAATAGACACTAAACATACACTAAAAAATAAAAGTTAAAGTACCATCCTACACATACCTAATATGTATGTCAATAATCTTCAACTCATGGCAAATCTGCATTCATTTGTGTCCCGTGTCTCAAATTTGACAAATCATTTTGATGCCAGTGCCAGACACACAGACATTATTTTTATTATACTACTTTACTCATAAGCCAATCAGTCTGTATTTTTAGAGCATGAGAAATTTTCTTCAATGTATCACATTTGAACATGGCAAAAGTTAATGTGTCTCCCATGCTGTCATCTTTGACTTTCTCAGTGTTTCTAGCTTTCTCTGATAAGTCAAGACCAAATGTGCTGGCCCCCATAGTGTATACCTGGTGCCATCTCTATCCCATTGGGAGGAAAAGGCAGGAGAACTTTAAATTCAAGGCCAGCCCAGGACAACTTAACAATGCCTCAAATTTATTTTCAACAGGGGGGAGGTGATTGGAGAGACGGCTCAATGGTTAAGCACACTGGCTGCTCTTCCAGACAACTTGTATTCAATTCACAGTACCCCATGTGACAGATCACATCTGTCTATAACTCAAGTGCCAGGAAATCTGACACCCTTTTCTGGTCTTTGGGTACTGCACACATGTCATTAATACCCAGATATACAGGCAGGCAAAATACTTTTCATCTTTGTATGCTTAGGACTTAGCAGACTCAATTGTACATAGCAGTTTCTCAGTAATTAGACTCTAGGACACTCATCAACAAATATCAGGTAAGGCTAAAGAGATGGCTCAGTGGTTAAGAGCACTGGCTGCTCTTCCAGAGGTTCTGAGTTCAAATCCCAGCAACCAATGGTGGCTCACAACCATCTGTAATGAGATCTGATGCCTTCTTCTGGTGTGTCAGAAGACAGCTACAGTGTACTTACATATAATAAATAAATAAATTTTTAAAAAGTATTAGGTATAAGTTTCAGTGCACAACAGAGAGAGATGGCAGTATGGCTCAATAGTAGAACAGTTGTCAGGCAGGCACAATGCCCTGTGCTCAGTCCTCGGCACTGACATAGACAAGAGTTCCATGTGTATTGAATTAACTCCCAACTCTCCTTCAGTGCAGCACTATGAGTTAAGTATTAGCAATCTCAGTTTACAGAATAAACCAAGGCATAAAGTAGCCACATAACTAAATATTCCTTCAACTAGGATGAGAATCAATAATGGATCCCAAGTATGTTTGAATAGGAGAAGGATATGAGTGGGAGCCAGGCATGTTGGTGTAAGCCTTTAATCCCAGTACTGGGATAGCAGAAGCAGGAAGAGTTCTGTAAGTTTGAGGCTATCTGGACTATATAGTGAGTTCCATGCCAACCAGAGCTTCATAGTGAGATGAGAGAGAGAGAGAGAGAGAGAGAGAGAGAGAGACAGAGAGAGACAGAGAGAGACAGAGAGAGACAGAGAGACAGAGACAGACAGAGACAGACACAGAGATATAGAGACTGTCAGAGACAGAGAGACAGAGACAGAGACAGAGACAGAGAGAAAGACAGAGGCAGAGAGGCAGAGAGCAACAGAGAGACAGAGACAGAGAGAAAGAGAGAGACAGGGTCAGTGAAAGACAGAGAGACAGAGAGTTAGAGAGAGGGGGAGGGAGAGGGAGAGAGAGCACACATAGAGAAGTATTTGGGGGAAAAAAAATCAGTCACTCCTAAAATATATTCTCAATAATAGCCAAGATTTCACCATGAGGACTCAGGGTCAGCCTTCTTTGGAAGAGAGGATCTAGCTAGTGTGACTTTTCCTGCTGAGAGGAAAAGCTGGAGTGGGAAGAACCAGGCAATGGTTCCCTACTAAGATGGCTGAAAAAGAAAAAAAAAGGAAATTCTGATTATAATGGTAAGACATAACAAATATTCATTTTTCTTGTGTCTAGATGCTTTTTGAGTTTTATTATTGAATTCTTCTTGGTGTTTATGGGGTTTTTTTTTCTATTTTTTTTAAATAGAAAGTTCTAGATGCTAGAAGTGGAAGAGACAGATGAAAACATCTATAAGCTCACCGAGGATAAATGAAACAATCGCAGTGCTCAGACTTACACAATTAGACAGGGCCTGGCTACACACCAAGAACTTTTCATCCTCATGCCTGGGTGATAAATTATACCATCATTTTCAGGGACCATTTGCCATAGAAAAGCAAATTAACCCAGTAATTTTTAAATTAGACTTCTGAGGCTTCACAGAGTCACACAACAGACGGTCCTGAGGCCTTGGCTTCCTGAGTCATCTTAGATTGCACTCCAACTGCTGCTTGGTTGGCAAAGAAGTTCCATGAATTTTGCAGGCTTGAAGGCCCTACTGATGAACGCGAGGGATAGGAGCAGAGCGAGCGTCAACTACCTCTTAATTCTCCCATCACTTTGTGTTCTACATGTCAGTGTTGGGGATCCTTGAACCACACTGGCTCTGGAAATTGTATGTATTTTAAGACCTTGGGATACTGGGGTTTACTAGCTGAGCTACATCCATTTTCACAGGAAAGACAAATCACAAGTGCTGTCCTGGCTGAATAGTCTGTAGTATTGTTTGACAGCTATTCATTGAAAATATAGGGTTTGGATTAGCACAACATGGCTTTAAAAATTAACATGCATTGCTATAGAACGCCTTCACTTCTTCTGTGTGGTTCTCCCTGCCCCCACTTCATTCACTAATGTACCAATCCCTTCATTCATTTAATTCATTTATTTATTGGGTGAACATTTTTACTGAGCACTACCTATACCCAAACACTCCACTGGATAATATCAGTAAACTAGGGGGCGGGCAGGGAAATCCATTTCTCCACTTTCCAAGGACCCACCTGGGTGAGCCCATCTCACCCCTGGGGCCAGCAGAGATTGTGATTTTCTGACATTAGGATTAAATCGTTTTGATGCAGAACTATTTTCAGATGATCAGAATACTGGTCATCATAGGAGGGGGTCAGTAACTCTCAGAACACATATTAGATATGCCCCCAAAAACTTCAGGATAAGCTTTATTTTGTGTTTAGCTTTGCTTGTTTTAAATAGACCAGAACTTCATAACACATGTATTCAATTTGCATTAACATGTGATACAATAAGGTCAAGAAGATAAAGCTGGTTTTAGAGTCAGAGTCAGATCATTTGTTTTCAAAACTATTGTTATTTTCAACTCTGAAACCTTGGACATATTTGTCCTCTAAACTGGTCTGTCTTTTAAAACAGGGGATGCTGACCGTTTGTAGTAAGGCCGAGAGTGGAAGAGTTACCACGATTTAGTCCCTTATTTAGAAAACAGTGTGTGATGACATTTCCTGTGGGTATATTGGGTATCTGCACCCAAAGGCTACAGAGCCAAACTGCCATGGAATTCCAGGCCAGCCCATGTGTATAAGAAGGACCCACCAGGCGTGGGCAACCGTCAAGGCAGAGTCAGCAGTCACCAGATAAGATGTAAGCTTGATTAAAAAAATAATAATAAATAAAGGCTGCTAGTGCTATGCAATGATGCCTAACTTATCCTGAGGTAACAACTGATGGTGTATAGCATGGTTTCATTACATATTTTATTAGATAAAGTCACACTTGCTCAAGGTGGAAATCACCTTAGGTCACATTCTTTTGGAATTAGATTTTCTTCCCGCACTTCATCAACTCTTTGAGAACTATATCCAAACTTTTCATTTTCTCAGAACAAAATGCATGCATGTCCCTAGTGAAATTTCTTCCCTAGGATCAGTGAATGCAGAGAAACCTAAGGTGAATTTTTAATATTCTGTCTTGCAAAGCAGACTTAGCAAACTTGCTTTGCTTATGTGATGCTATGGCATTTAGTGTGCTCTTGACTGTAGTGTTCTGGAATTATCCTGGGTTATCACAGTCGGGAAAGGAAGGTGAATACAGAAATGGTACACCTGCAGGGCATTCACTAGACAATCATAGGTCTGTGGCTATCGAAACACAGGTAAGGTGATAGGTTCATATCTCTTTAGGAAATCAGATTTTAGGTGATTTTTATCAGTGCTAAAGGTTTGTTTTTCTTTTTTGGCCAAAGACTTGTTTTATTATGGAAGGAAGGAAGGAAGGAGGGAAGGAGGGAGGGAGGGAGGGAGGGAAGGAAGGAAGGAGGGAGGGAGGGAGGGAGGGAGGGAGGGAGGGAGGGAGGGAGGGAGGGAGGGAGGGAGGGAGAGAAGGAAGGAAGGAGGGAAGGAAGAAAAGAAAGGAAGGAAGGAGGGAAGGAAGAAAAGAAAGGAAGGAAGGAGGGAAGGAAGGAAGGAAAGAAGGGAGGGAGGGAAGGAGGGAAGGAGGGAGGAAAGAAAGAAGGGAGGGAGGGAGGGAGGGAGAGAGAGAGAGAGAGAGAGAGAGAGAGAGAGAGAGAGAATGATAGAGGAGAAGACAATAAGAGATTTCTTAGCAAACAAGCCAGGCTCACTTACCCCCAGGAGCTGGTCCCCGGGTGTTTGTGGATTTAAAACAGGACTCCTTCACTCCTTCTTCCTGTTTTGTTTCCCTGTCGCCCGGCTTCTTAGTATATGAATAGAATCCTGCAGAGAATGGATAGGTGTTGGTATGTTGGACTGAAAGCTGTTGAAAGCGACGGTTTCAGCCCTCATTTTGTTGACAGTACACTCAAGTATGTGCTCATTCCTTACTACAGATTCTTCTTACTACGGCTCTCTTCTGAGATAGAATATAGAAGAGCAGTTGCTTATGTGTTGGTGTGAGACAATGTTTTTCTGATGGTTTGTCAGTGAGTTCATATTGAAAAGGGTTCATATAGTAAAAGGTTAAGTTAAAAGTCATCCGTTTCTAAGGTTTTATGTATTGTAATATGTTCTCCTGAGAAGACCACACACACACAATAAAAAGTCTTTATTCGCCAGCTGGCAAGTGCTATCACTGTTTGGAACCCAGGATGAACTTTTATGCACAATAACTACATCCTGCCTCATCAACATCGGGTAGCAAGAATAGTTAGCCAGAAGTGGAACTACAGAAGCCAAAAAACCAAGGATAGTACATTTAGGCACTTTCTCAGAACTGCGGAGTCTAACAGATTAGGTCTTTGTTCTCTTCTTGTCAGGTGTTGCTGACATTCAAGGCCACTGAGACATCTGCCCAGCCCCACAGTCTCCAAGTGTTTAAGGATAAGACTATGGAGGGAAAAGTTTTAAATGGAGGCTTTTGATGGTCAAATCATCTCAGACCTCCTTGTATGAACATCAAACCATGTATTAGATTCTGAGGCCTGAGTGCTCCTTCCATCATGGCATCCTGTGCTAAGGTCTGGGCCCCTTTACAGTTCATGTGGGATGCATGTGCTTGTGTGTGTGAGAGAGAGTGTGCATGCACACATGTTACAGTCTGGGCTTAAACATCAGGACAAATTGTGTCTGGGATGGTCTCTCACCTTCTAAACCTTGTTAGAGGCTGGGTTTTTGCCTTTTTTTTTTTTTTTTTTTTTTTTTTGTAATTGATGTTGATGTTTTAGATGAGATGGGTATTGTGTACACTAGTCTAACTGGACCCTAAGCTTTTAATTCTGTTGTCCCTGGCTCCCATCTTTGTGAAGAAACACTAGGACTGAGAAATATACCATTTGCCTACCTTTATGTGGGTTCTGGAAATTCAAACTCAAGTCCTCACACATTCAAGGCCACTGAGACATCTCCCCACAGTCTCCAAGTGTTTAAGGATAAGACTATGGAGGGAAAACTTTTAAATGGAGGCTTTTGATGGTCAAATCATCTCAGACCTCCTTATATGAACATCAAACCAAAAATCATGCTGAGAAACACATTTTCCATCAACGAGATGCGTTGTCAAGTGATATCACATGCATTGCATTTATGGTTCAGCAGGACATTGAAAGGTCCCATTCTCACCATACTGGATTCAGAACACAAATATATTTGGTTTGAGAATTTGACACATGAGATGCCCTTCTCTACTGAAGTCTTCAGTGTTCGAGGCCCCACTTCCACCCCCACCCCCAAAAGACAGTATACATTGTATGAAGTTTGAGTCTCAGATTGGATCAAAACATAAGAATTTTATCCATGTCAAGAAGAGGGATTAAATTTTCTGGTTGAAAAAAATTTTTCTGGTTGAAGAAAATGAAAGACTGATAGCATTAGAAGACAGAATGTATATACTATAACAATAAATGTAATTTTTAGCCTAGGTGTTAGTTACTTTTGGGTAGCTATGACTAAAAATGCCTGAGGGGCACAAGTTAAAGAAGAAAATTATTTATTTAGAGCCACAATGTCAGAGACCAGTCTACTAGGAAGGGAGCCTGTGGCAAAACACAGTAACTCAACTATGGTAGCCAGGAAACAGAAAGTAGGCAAACAGGATGATGGCAAAGCAAGATGAAGTCACCAAGAACACACTACAGAAACCTACTTCCTCCAGTAGACCCTACCTCTTCCTGTTCTCCGCCTCCCTGCAATGCCCCCATCTTAAGAGGCATAAGGGATTAATTCATTGTCTAGTTCAGAACCCACCTTTTACAATCATCTCTGGAGTACACCTCCCCCAACACTGACTGATATTTCAGACAGTTCTCTGTTAAATCAAGTTCATAGTCAAGATTGGCCATAGCAGTCTATGTTCCACTTCGCAGTTTAGGGAGAACAATAAAGAAAACAGATGTATACATCTGTTTATAAAACTGAACTGTTGAAATATTCTTAATGATATTATTAGTCACTGTACAGTTTCATTAATGTACAAATGACAACAGAGGCAGCAGACCATCAGTCATATAAGCATCTTATTGTGCATGCTGACGGGAACATTCATCATCCCCATGTAACCTCATATAAAAACACAATCTATTTATTCCTGAAGAGTTGCATAATGACTATTAAACAAAACATTCTGACAATGTACTCTTCATTTGTTTTAAGTTATATAAGTGGGCATCCTATTTTATAGTTAAGGAAAAAAAACACCATTGATACTAAAAATGTAAAGAGCACTTTGCAAATGTTTAGGAATGATGTGGTCCTATCAGCAAAGGCCTTCAAATGCAACTTCATCCTTCTTTTCTGTGGCAAGAAGAGCTGAACAGTGAGAGTACTATTTCCCCTCCCGCACCCCTTAGCCTGCACCCACTCACAGAGCTTAACTCTTTCTCCACAGTAGGACAGAAACACAGACATGTAATGAATTGTGTTTAATATGTACAGAAGCACAGGCTCCCCTACTGAACAGGCCAAGTGTCCCTTTATCAGGGAAGCACTTTGTCTGAATTAACACAACTACCTTAAAGGAATGTTATTCCCTTTGATGTTGGAGGTTCAAGACAAGTTCACTCTCTGAAGCCACTTTGTCTGACTTTCTTTTTCAAAGTCTCAATAATTTAAGTGTGACGTACCAAGCAGTGTAACTACAGAATGCTCACACAATTTTACTTTACAAAGCATCCACTGCACCTGTCTAACCACAAGGATGTTTTTTGACATTGTTTTTTTTTTTAAGTATTAGTACCCAGCTCCATGCCTAGCAGAATCATGCATGTAATTTTGTGTCAATCCATCTAATTCATCAAAACATATAGGATAAATCTAATAAGGTAGGAGAAAATCATGATCAGTCAGCAGTTGGGATCCCAGAGGCTGAACTCCACTGGTGCTGATGTGAATGCTCAGATTGCAGTTTTGTATTCTTGAATAAATATTAATATCTACTTAAAACAGTTTTACTCAATTAGAGGCAACTGTGGCTTGAAAGCATGGTAGACACACACAAGTGTAAAGAAAACTTGGTAAGTAAATTGAATAATCCAGATAGATTGTTAGAGTAAAAAGAAGGTTTGGAAGATAGATATGGTTATAACTAAATACTGAACTAGGCCCTGAAGTGTTAACTTGGCCACCGCTCTCATTTTCTACCAAGGTTCCCATGACAAAGTAACATCTCAGTGGACTGGATTCTGTTGCAGCAGAGCTTTGTGGCTGAGATTTCAGGGCAGATCTACATAGCATTATTCCCCTACTTAACTGACTACAATATTGCCTCCTTTATTCAGCATCCCAGGGCAAATTAAACCGTCAGATAACAGAATCCTCTCCCTTTCACCTGCCCTACTCTTTTCTTTCTTTCTTTTTCTAATGTTTCTCTCCTTGCAGATAAATGGCCCATCATCACTCAGAAGAACAAAAGTCTGGCACTTTGAATAGGCTGTAATGACTCCTTGTCTTTTAGCATCTTGCTTGCTGAACTTTAACAATCTATGCTCCAGCCATGCAAATAGGTTTTTTATATCACTGTCTTTTCTCACACTGGCCCATCTTACTGAAATAATTCCTACCCACTCCCTTAATCAGGCTAAGGCACCCTACGAGCCCCCAGAACAGTTCAGTATCTGTTTCCCTCCTCTGTCCTTTTTATCACTTTCACACTGTCCTTCCTCCTAAACAGTGGAAGCAAAGTTTGAGCTTTATCATCAGATAAATAAGAAGCTATGTGTTGAGGGTCAATGTACACTCCAGAGCTCTTGATTCCTAAGGTCAGGTGGTCCCGGGCTTTGCACTATGCTCTCATAAGGCAAGCCCAAGGATAGATGTGGCTTTAATGTCAGGAAGCCACTGTTCTTACAATGACTCTCAAAATTCCTCAAGACATGGAAACCAGAGAAATAGTCTGACTAAACTGGGACACACAGCTGAAAACAAGTACCAACAGTTTCTGTAAGATCATTTTGATTTGTGAACTAATTAGTATTTATTTTTATTTTTCAGAAACACTTTGTGTCTTTGTGTATCCCCAATTCTACGGTCTGTCCTGAATGGTTACAAGTTGTTGAAAAGAAAGAAACATGAGCAAGTACACTTCCTCCTCCTCGTCCTCCTCTTTTCCTTTCCCTCTCCTGTTCCCTCTTCCTCTCCCTCTCCTTGTCCTTCTTCCTCCTTCTCTTCCTCCTTTTTCTTTTCTTCACCTCCACCTATTCCTCCTCCTTGTCCTTCTTTTTCTTCTTCTCCTCTTTTATTATTAACTGTGTCTTTCAATCTTTTTGCTAATCTGACAGATAAGATGCATGCATTTAATGAATTTTAGGCATTTTCAATCACTGTAACTCTCTCTAATCCCTTTGCCTCTCCTGCTAAAGCTCTTTAAAAAAAAACAGGTCCCTTTCTCCTTTCATCTCTTCCTGTACCACTGAGTTTAACTAGGTCACTCACATGAGCCTGTGTGGGGATCCTTTATTGGAGCATAGATACGTTTTCAGTGTCTTCATCACAGAAGAAAATAGCACACACTCCCAGAAATCATTAACTGTTAACAGTCTCTTGGGGGTGGGGTGGCATCTCATAAACCCCCTCACATCCATGAGGAGACAGACCAACTCTGTATGGATTTTGAACAGATGACCACAGCTGTGTTATGAGTGCAACAGCAATGACTGTTTAAAGCCTCCTTTCACAGCACACTCTTCCCTCTCTCGCCCCTACACTCTTTCTTCAACATCCCCTGAGCCTTGGTGTGGGTGACTGAGAAGTCACTTTTAGGGCATGGCACTCAATATCTGCTTCTCAATACTTTGAGAAGCATTTCTCAGACACAAATACAAAACAAAACAAAAATTTAAAACTACAAAAAAACACAAAGGAAGTATTTCTCAGGGCTAGAGAGATGGCTCAGCAGTTAAGAGCACTAGCTGCTCTTCTAGAGGTCCTGAGTTCAATTTCCAGCAACCACATGGTGGGTCACAACCATCTGTAATGGCATCTGATGCCTTCTTCTGGCACGCAAGTATGTGTGCAGATAGAGTACTCATATACACAAAATAAATAAACAGGCTAGGGACCATCTTCTGTCAAAGCGCATCATATCCAGATGGTGTAGGGAGATAGCTGACCACCCAGGAGTGCTGAGAGGCCAGACAGCACAGGTGGGATCAGCCCTGCTGCTCAGAGGAACACTTCCAGAACCCTCAGGTGGGAGGCTTCTGGTTTCTGTCTCCATCTCAAGACTATCCTCCAGCACAGAGAGCCATATCCAGGTGGCCCAGGGAGATATCTGACCACTAAGGAGTCAGAGAGGCATGACAGCACAGCTCAGGCCCATCCTCTGCTGCTCAGAGGAAATAGTCTGAAACCCTGAGGACACAAGAGCCTAGGAGAAGCCTGGGACAGGAGTCTTCCAATTTCTGTCTGCATCCAGAGCTGATCCTAGACCACAGAGCTACATACACAAATACCACCATAAGAAAGCTGGTCTTTCAGGAGTACCTACATATCAGTGTACACAGAGAGAATGGGTGTCCCAGGAACACAGATACAAAGGCTTGCAGTACAGATAAGCCATTGTCAGAGATAGCAAGACCAGCTAACACCAGAGATAACAAGATGGCAAAAGGCAAACACAAGAACATTACCAGTAGAAACCAAGGAAACATGGCACCAACCAAACCAAGTTGTCCCACAACAGCAAGTCCTGGTTACCCCCCAACACACTAGAAAAGGAAGACCTGGGTTAAAATCACATCTTATACAGTATCCAAATTAAGAAAATTAGAAATGAAAAGGGGGATATAACAACAGAAACTGAGGAAATTCAAAAGATCATCAGATCCTACTACAAAGGCCTATACTCAAAACAACTGGAGAATCTGGAGGAAATGGACAATTTCCTAGACAGATACCAAATACCAAAATTAAATCAGCATCAAGTAGATCAGATAAACAGTCCCATAACCCCTAAAGAAATAGAAGGGGTCATAGAAAGCCTCCCAACCAAAAAAAGTACGGGACCAGATGGTTTTAGTGCAGAATTCTACCAGACCTTCAAAGAAGACTTAACACCAATACTCTTCAAACTATTCCACAAAATAGAGACAGAAGGGACACTGCCCAACTCATTCTTTGAAACCACAATTACACTGATACCTAAACCACAAAAAGATACAACAAAGAAAGAGAACTACAGGCCAATTTCTCTTATGAATATTGATGCAAAAATACTAAATAAAATTCTTGCCAACCGAATCCAAGAGCATATCAAAACGATCATTCACCATGATCAAGTAGGCTTCATTCCAGGGATGCAGGGATGGTTCAATATACGGAAATCCATCAATGTAATCCACTACATAAACAAACTAAAAGAAAAAACCACATGGCCATCTCATTAGATGCTGAAAAAGCATTCAACAAAATTCAGCATCCTTTCATGCTAAAAGTCTTGGAAAGAGCAGGAATTCAAGGCCCATATCTAAACATAGTAAAAGCAATTTACAGCAAACCAGTAGCCAACATCAAAATAAATGGAGAGAAACTTGAAGCAATCCCACTAAAATCAGGGACTAGACAAGGCTGCCCTCTCTCCATATCTTTTCAATATAGTACTTGAAGTTCTATCGAGAGCAATTAGACAACATAAGGAAGTCACAGGGATACAAATTGGAAAGGAAGAAGTCAAAGTATCATTATTTGCAGACAATATGATAGTCTACTTAAGCGACCCAAAAAACTCCACCAGAGAACTTCTACAGCTGATAAACAACTTCAGCAAAGTGGCTGGTTATAAAATTAACTCAAACAAATTAGTAGCCTTCTTGTACTCAAAGGACAAGCAGGCTGAGAAAGAAGTTAGGGAAATAACACCCTTCACAATAGCCACAAATAACATAAAGTACCTTGGCATAACTCTAACCAAACAAGCGAAAGATCTGTATGACAGGAACTTCAAGTCCTTGAAGAAAGAAATTGAAGAAGACCTCAGAAGATGGAAAAATATTTCTTGCTCCTGGATTGGCAGGATCAATATAGTAAAAATGGCCATCTTGCCAAAAGCAATCTACAGATTCAATGCAATCCCCATCAAAATCCCAAATCAATTCTTCATAGATCTAGAAAGAGCAATTCTCAAATTCATCTGGAGTAACAAAAAACCCAGGATAGCTAAAACTATTCTCAACAATAAAAGGACTTCTGGGGGAATCAATATCCCTGACCTTAAGCAGTACTACAGAGCAATTGTGTTAAAAATGGCATGGTATTGGTACAGCAACAGGCAGGTAGATCAATGGAATAGGATTGAAGACCCAGAAATTAACCCACAGACTTATGGTCACTTGATCTTTGATAAAGGAGCCACAACCATCCAGTGGAAAAAAGATAGCCTTTTCAACAAATGGTGCTGGTTCAACTGGAGGTCAACATGCAGAAGAATGCGAATTGACCCACTCTTATCTCCTTGTACTAAGATCAACTCCAAGTGCATCAAGGACCTCCACATAAAACCAGACACACTGAAACTATTAGAAAAGAAACTTGGGAAGACCCTGGAGGACATGGGCACAGGGGGAAAGTTCCTGAACAGAACACCAATAGCTTATGCTCTAAGATCAAGAATTGACAAATGGGACCTCATAAAATTACAAAGTTTCTGTAAGGCAAAGGACACCGTCAGAAGGACAAAACATCAACCAAGTGTGAAATGATCTTCACCAACCCCACATCTGACAGAGGGCTAACATCCAATATATACAAAGAACTCAAGAAGTTAGACCCCAAAGAACCAAATAACCCTATCAAAAAATGGGGTACAGAGCTAAACAAAGAATTTTCACCAGAAGAAATTCGGATGGCTGAGAAACACCTTAAGAGATGTTCAACATCATTAGTCATCAGGGAAATGCAAATCAAAACAACCCTGAGATTCCACCTCACACCAGTCAGAATGGCTAAGATTAAAAACTCAAGAGACAACAAGTGCTGGCGAGGATGTGGAGAAAGAGGAACACTCCTCCACTGTTGGTGGGATTGCAAAATGGTAAAACCACTCTGGAAATCAGTGTGGCGGTTCCTCAGAAAATTGGGCATGTCACTTCCAGAGGACCCTGGCATACCACTCCTGGGCATATACCCAGAGGATTCCCCTGCATACAATAAAGACACATGCTCCACTATGTTTATAGCAGCCTTGTTTATAATAGCCAGAAATTGGAAGGAGCCCAGATATCCCTCAAAAGAGGAATGGATACAGAAAATGTGGTATATTTATACAATGGAGTACTACTCAGCAATTAAAAATAATGAACTCATGCAATTTGTAGGTAAATGGTTAGATCTGGAAAATATCATCCTAAGTGAGCTAACCCAATCACAAAAGAAGACACATGAAATGCAATCACTGATAAGTGGATATTAATGAGCCCAGAAGCCCTAAATGCTCAAGGCATAATTAGCAAGTCAAATGACTCCCAAGAAAAAGAAAGGAGAGGACCCTGGGCCTGTAAAGATCCAGTTTTGTAGACCCAGAACAGAGAAATCATGGGGGCGGGGGGAATGATTGGGGAATAGCTGGGGGGGGAAGGAATTATGGGACATATGGTTGGGGGGGGGAACTGGGAAAGGGAAAAGCCTTTGGAATGTAAACATAGAATATAGAAAATAAAAATTAAATAAAAAAAATCACATCTCATGATGCTAATAGAGGACTTCAAGAAGGACATAACAAAACTCTCTTAGAGAAATACAGGAGAGCATGAGGCAACATGTAGAAGCCCTTAAAACAGAAATGCAAAAATACCTTTAAAAAATACAGGAGAACATGAGTCAACTGGTAGAACCCCTTAAAAAGTAAAGACAAAATCCCTTAAAGAATTACAGGAAAATACAAACAAGTGAAGGAACTGAACAAAACCATATAGCATCTAAAAATGAAAGTACAAACAACAAACAAATCACAAAGGGAGACAACTCTGGAAATAGAAAACCTTGGAAATAAATCAGGAATCATAGATGCAAGCATCAACAACAGAATATAAGAGATAGAATAAAGAATCTCAGGTGCTGAATATACCATAGAAAACATTGACTGAACAGTCAAAGAAAATGCAAAATGCAAAAAGCTTCTAACCCAGATCATCCAAGAAATTCAGGACACAATGAGAAGACCAAACCTAAGCACTATAGGTATAGAAGAGAGCAAAGATTTAAAACTTAAAGGGCCAGTAAATAACATCCACAAAATTATTGAAGAAAACTTCCCTACCCTAAAAAAAAAGAGATGCACATGCACATACAAGAAGCCTACAGAACTCCAAAAAGATGGGACCAGAACAGAAATACCTCCCATCACATAATAATCAAAACACTAAATACACTAAACAAAAAATGAATATTAAAAGCATTAAGAGAAAAAGGTCAAGTAACATATAAAGTCAGACCTATCAGAATTACACCAGACTTCTCAGCATGAAACCATAAAAGTTAGAAGATCCTGGGCAGATCTCATACAGACCTTAAGAGAACACAAATGCTAACCCAGACTACTATACCCAGCAAAACTTTCAATCACCATAGATGAAGAAAACAAAATATTCCATGATAAAACCAAATTTACACAATATCTTTCCACAAATCCAGGATAATAGATAGAAAATGCCAACCAACACCCTAGAAAAACCAAGAAAGTAATCTTCTTTCAACAAACATAAAAGATAACCAAACAAACACAAAAGTAACACCAAAAATAGCAGAAAGCAACAATCACTATTCCTTAATATCTCTTAACATCAATGGACTCAATTCACCAATAAAAAGATATAGGCTAACAGACTGGATACATAAATAGGACCCAGCACTTTGCTGTATACAGGAAACACACCTCAGTGTCAAAGACAAACACTACCTCAGAGTAGAAGGCTGGAAAACAATTTTCCAAGCAAATGGTCCCAGGAAACAAGCTGGAGTAGCCATTCTAATATCGGATAAAATTGACTTCAAACCACAAGTCATCAAAAAAAACAGGAAAGGACACTCCATACACATCAAAGGAAAAATCTACCAAGAAGAACTCTCAATTATGAACATCTATGCTCCAAATGCAAGGGCACCCACATTTGTAAATGAAACTTTACTGAAGCTCAAAGCACACATTGCATCTCATGCAATAATTGTGGGTTACTTCAACACCCCACTTTCATCAATGGACAGAACAGGGAAACACAAAACAAACATAGACACAGTGAAACTAACAAAAGTTATCAACCAAATGGATTTAACAGATATCTATAGAACATTTCATCATAAATCAAAAGAATATACCTTCTTCCCAGTACCTCATGGTACCTTCTCCAAAATTGATCATATAATTGGATATAAAACAGACCTCAACAAATTTAAGAAGATTGAAATAATCTTATGCCTCCTATCAGATAATAAAGATTAAGGGTGGTCTTCAATATCAACAAAAACAACAGAAAGTCCTCATACACATGAAACCTGAACAATGCCCTCAGTGATACCTTGGTCAAGGAAGAAATAAGGAAAGAAATCAAAGACTTTTTAAGAATTTAATGAAAATGAAGGCACAACTTACCCAAACTTATGGAACATAATGAAAGCAGTGCTAAGAGGAAAACTCACAGCTCTGAGTGCCTCCGAAAAGAAACTGCAGAGAGCATACACTAGCAGCTTAACAGCACACCTGAAAGCTCTAGAACAGAAAGAAGCTAATACACCCAAGAGGAGACAGAAGGAAATCATCAAACTCAGGGCTGAAATCAACCAAGTAGAAACAAAAAGAACTATACAATGAATCAACAAATCCAGGAGCTGATTCTTTGAGAAAATCAACAAGATACATAAATCTTTAGATTAATCAGAGAGCACAGAGACAGTATCCAAGTTAACACAATCAGAAACGAAAAGGGAGATACAACAAAAACTGAGGAAATTCAAAAAATCATCAGATCCTACTACAAAAGCCTATACTCAACACAACAGGAAAATCTGGATGAAATAGACAATTTCCTAGACAGATACCAAATACCAAAGCTAAATCAGGATCAGATATGACAGCGCCCACGCTGCCACAGTACCAAGTATTGGGCATAGGCCTGGGAGATTGACATAAAACACAGACACGGGTCATTCTGTAAGGAGAATGCCAAAGTTTTACTGAGAGACCAGCAATATATATACTAGAGGCCAGGGAAAACAACAGGAAAAAACAATCATAGACATAGGTCAGGAACCTGGGAAGTCCTGGGCAGGAAGGCAGGAATCAAGCTAAGCCATGGGATCACGGGATGTTTTGCTCTCAAGAAACCTGTGCAAACAGCTCAGCTGGGGGTGTTGAGCCAAGCTCACTGGTTCCCAACAAGATAGACCATCTAAATAGTCCTATAACCCCTAAAGAAATAGAAGCAATCATTGAAAGTCTCCCAACCAAAAAAAGCACAGGACCAGATGATTTTAGTGTAGAATTTTATCAAACCTTCAAAGAAGACCTAACACCAATACTCTTCAAAGTATTCTGCAAAATAGAAACAGAAGGAACACTACTCAACTTGTTCTATGAAGCCACAATTACACTGATACCAAAACCACACAAAGATCCAACAAAGAAAGGGACCTTTAGAACAATTTCTCTTATGAATACCGATGCAAAAATACTCAATAAATTTCTTGCCAATTGAATGCAAGAACACATCAAAATAATCATTCACCATGATCAAGTAAGCTTCATCCCAAGGATGTAGGGATGGTTCAATACACGGAAATCCATCAATGTAATCCACTACATAAACAAACTCAAAGAAAAAAAATATGGTCATTTCTTTAGATGTTGAAAAAACATTTGACAAAATGCAGCATCCTTTCATGTTAAAAGTCTTGGAGAGATCAGGAATTCAAGGCCCATACCTAAACATTGTGAAAGCAATATACAACAAACCAGTAGCCAACATCAAACTAAATGGCGAGAAACTTGAAATAATCCCACTAAAATCAGGGACTAGAAAAGACTGCCCTCTCTCTCCATATCTATACAATATAGTACTTGAAGTTCTAGCTAGAGCAGTTAGACAACAAATGAGGTCAAAGGGATACAAATTGGAAAGGAAGAAGTCAAACTATCACTATTTGCAGATGGTATGATAGTATACTTAAGCGACCCAAAAAACTCCACCAGAGAACTCCTACAGCTGATAACTTCAGCAAAGTGGCTGGACATAAAATTAACTCAAACAAATCTGTAGCCTCCCTATACTCAAAGGATAAACAGGCTGAGAAAGAAATTAGGGAAACAACACCCTTCACAATAATCACCAACAATATAAAGTATCTTGGTGTGACTCTAACCAAACAAGTGAAAGATCTGTATAACAAGAACTTCAAGTCCCTGAAGAAAGAAATCAAGGAAGACCTCATAGATGGAAAGATCGCCCATCGTTGTGGATTGGCAGGATTAATATAGTAAAAATGGCCATCTTGCCAAAAGCAGTCTACAGATTCAATGCAATCCCCATCAAAATTCCAACTCAATTCTTCATAGAGTTAAGAAGAGCAATTCTCAATTCATCTGGAATAACAAAAAACCCAGGATAGCTAAAACTATCCTCAACAGTAAAATAACTTCTGGGGGAATCAGTATTCCGGACCTCAAGCAGTACTAGAGAGCAATAGTGTTAAAACCTGCATGATACTGGTACAGTGACAGTCAGATAGATCAATGCGACAGAATTAAAGGCCCATAAATGAACCCACACACCTATGGTCACATGATCTTTGACAAAGGAGCTAAAACCATCCAGTGGAAAAAAAAGATAGACCTTTCAACAAATGGTGCTGGTTCAACTTGCAGTTAGCATGCAGAAGAATGCAAATCAATTCATTCTTATCTCTTTGTACAAAGCTCAAGTCCAAGTCCTCCACATACAACCAGACACACTGAAACTAATAGAAAAGAAAGTGGGGAAGAGCCTCGAGCAGATCGGCACAGGGAGAAATTTCCTGAACAGAACACCAATAGCTTTTGCTCTAAGAACAAGAATTGACAAATGGTGACCTCGTAAAATTACAAAGTTTTTGTAAGGCAAAGGACACTGTCAATAGGACAAAACGGCAACCAACAAATTGGGAAAAGATCTTTACCAACCCTACATCTGACAGAGGGCTAATATCCAATATATACAAAGTCTAACTCAAGAAGTTAGACTCCAAAGAACCAAATAACCCTACTAAAAATGGAGTACAGAACTAAACTAAGAAGTTTCACCTGAGGAATATCCAATGGCTGAGAAGCTCCGTAAGAAATATTCAACATCCTTACTCATCAGGGAAATGCAAATCAAAACAACCCTGAGATTTCACCTCACACCAGTCAGAATGGCTAAGATCAAAAACTCAGGAGACAGCAGGTGCTGGCGAGGTTATGGAGAAAGAGGAACAATCCTCCACTGCTGGTGGGATTGCAAGCTGGTAAAACTACTCTGGAATTCAGTTTAGCAGTTTCTCAGAAAAATGGGCACAATACTACTGGAGAACCCTGCTATACCACTCCTGGCCATATACCCAGAAGATTTTCCAACATGTAATAAAAACACATGCTCCACTATGTTCATAGCAGCCTTGTTTATAATAGCCAGAAGCTGGAAAGATCCCAGAGGAATGGATACAGAAAATGTGGTACATTTACACAATGGAGTACTACCCAGCTATTAAAAACAAAGAATTCATGAACTTCTTAGGCAAATGGATGGAAGTAGAATATATCATCCTGAGTGAGGTAATCCAATCACAAAAGAACACACATGGCATGGATATTAGCCCAGATGTTTGGAATACCTAAGACACAATTCACAGATCAAATGAAGCTCAAGAAGGAAGAACAAAGTATGGATACTCTGGTCCTTCTTAGAAGGGGGAACAAAATACCCACAGAATGAGATACAGAGTCCAAGTGTGGATCAGAGTATGAGGAAAAATCCATCCAGAGACTACCCTACCTAGTGATCCATCCCATATACAGTTACAAAACCGAGATACTATTATTGATGCCCACAAGTCCTTGCTGACCAGAGCTCGATATGGCTGTCACCTGGTAGGCGCTGCTAGTACGTGACAAATACAGAGGGGGACACTCTCAGCCAGCCATTGAACTGAGCACAGGGTCCCCAATGGGGGAGCTCGAGAAAGGACCCAAGGAGCTGAAGGGGTTTGCAGCGCCATAGGAGGAACAACAATATAAGCCACCCAGTATTCCCAGAGCTCCCAAGGACAAAAACATCAACCAGAGAGTGCACATGGTGTTACCCATGACTCCAGCTGCATATGTAGCAGATGGCCTTGTTGGACATCAGAGGGAGGAGAGGCCCTTGGTCCTGAGAAGGCTAGATGCCCCAGTATAACGAAATACCAGGACAGGAAAGTGGGTTGATTGGTGAACAGGGGGAGTGGGGAATGGGTTAGTGGATTTTCAAGGTGGGGGGAGGAACCAGGATAGGGGACAACATTTGAAATGTAAATAAAGAATATATATAATAAAAAACAATTAAAAAATGAAAACAAATAAATACATCTAAAAAATAAAAAGACATATTTCTCAATATTTTGGCCAGTTATGAGTCTGCATTAACTACTTCCATGCAAAAAAGAAGATTCTCTGATGAAAGCCAAGAGGAGCACTAATCTATGCAGATTCTATATCTCAAATTTATAACTATGTCTATGTCATTTTTTTGTTTTTGTTTTGTTTTTGTTTGTTTGTTTTTACGATAGGGTCTTGTATAGCCAAGACATGTCTCAAACTCACCATGCTCTTGCCTCACCTCCTGAGTGCTGAGACGACAAAGACTGTGCCAACACATTCACTTTATTCTGCCTTGAGCTATTGTTTTACAGATCGGGTCATTTTCAAACTTTTCCAGTGATGTCAATCATGAAAATGTGTTTCTGTGCCTTGAATATGAAATATGTCTTCCATAGACTCATGCATTAGACATTTGATTTCTAGTCGATGATGCTATTTTGGTATGTTCTGGAAACCTTAAGAGGTGTCACCTAACTAGAGAAAGTGAGTCCTAGTAAGCATGCCTTTGATAGTAATCCTTATCTCCAGCGCCTTCCTCACTTTCTGTTCATGTGTTCCCTGAGAGGTATAACTTATGTACTCCTGCTCCGAGTGTCATGATGTCCTGCCCAAACATATAGTACCAACCTACCATGAACTAGACCCTCTGAAACTAGGAGCGAAAAGAAATCTTCCCTCCTGTGGTGGTTTGAATGAGAATGGCTCAATGGCTTATATGTTTGAATGCTTTGTTCCCAGCTGGTGGACCATTGGGAAGGATTAGGATGTGTAGCCCTCTTGGAGGAGGTGTACCACTAGGGATAGACAGATTTTGAGGTTTCGAATGCACAATGTCTCCATCTCTCCCTCTCTCCCACCTCTCTACCTTCTGCCTGAGGAACAAGCTGTAAACTCTCAGTTATTGCTTCAGCACTATGCCTGGCTTTGTGCCATCATGCTTCCTATTTTGATGATCATAGACTGTAACTCTCTGAAAGTGTAAGCAAGCTCCCAATTAAATGCTTCCTTTTATGTGAGATGCCTTGGTCATTATAGCTCTTCACAGCTATAGAACAGCAAGACATACCCTTGATTATGTAGGCACCTGTAATAGGACCCAAATGTAACTAATACAATTGTTGTAAGGACTTCTTCAAACCAATATTTTCAAATTTTCATATGGTTAAGAATTTCATGGGAAATAGAATATGAATTCTGATTCAGCTGGATTAAGATCAAAGATTCTACATGTCCAAGAAGATTCCAGGTGTTGTTGATACTGGTGGACCATGACTCACATTTTAAGGAAGAGAAAAAAAACAGATTAAGATGTTCCTTTTGGAAAATCTTGACTAGGTAGTGTAAAGAAACATGACATATACTCCAGAAACTTTAAACATTTGCAGTTCAAAACCATCTTTTGGTTTGCTGGCACATGACCATAATCTCAGCAATCAGGAGACAAGAGAAAAATCATTAGGCTCTGACATAATAAGACCACACTTCAAAACAATGTCTATGTGAAATCCTTGTGATGGCACTGTACTGTATATATTTATGTTGTAGTTATTAGGCAGCATTTACCCACAAATTCAACCTGACAGCATTCTGTGGCCTTCAGATAAGTGTCAAACATCTGACTAGTGAGGGACAACAGTCACTCCCTAGTGATCTTCTAAAAGGTCACTTCATGTCATAATTGTAGCTATCAGTGAATCCATTTGTGAGAAACAAAAGTAGCCAGGAATTCTCTGAACCTTAAGGTAACCCCCAACTCTGGAATCAAGAGCCTGCTGATAAGTCCTCTAGTACACAGTACAAACTAAGGCTGTTTGCACATAGAGTTGGTATATGCTGCCAGAAGACCTTCAGGAGATTGAGGGACAAGAGCAGGATGGAGAAGCAGGAGACAAGTACACATGTAGTCTCAAGAGAAAGCCTTAACCCCATAGCCCTTAATCTGGTCCCTGGGGCCCGGAAGCAACAGTTATACTATGGGTTTGTCTAGCCATAGGGCAAAAAATTAGTCATAAGTTTGTCCCTCTTATTTATTAGTCAATAAATGTAGCTCTAAGGTCCAGAAAACCTGTCAGGCATCTCCAGGCCAGTTGACTTCCATCAGCCAAAAGCAATGTTCCAGACAGAAGCATACTACCAACAACACCTTTTGTTACAGCTGAGAAGAGAAGGATATAGGTTGGCAAATGGGGTCTGAGCAGGAAAACATCACTGCCTATAGAATACAAAGTGACTCATAAGTGTGCATTGGCTGCTTGAAATACAGAAATCTTTCCCTAGTGGAAAAACAAAGCCTTTCTCCATACAGCGCATACACTTAGGGGGGCTAGAGAATAAAGGAATGCATTGTAGAGAGACACTGTAAGAGAGGTCAAGTGCTGGCCTGAGATAAGGCAGAAGAAATATGGACATAATTAGGACTTGGGCACAAATCTCCAGCTCCTAAATAAGTTTCTAGGTGGGAACTCAGCAAAGAGGAGTAGATGGAAGTCCTAGGCAGCTAAGTAGCCTCACAACATGGTTCCTGTTCAACAAATCCTTCAAGAAAAAGCTTGGCAGTCCTGCGGCTACTTCTATGGGTTTCCCTTTCCTTTTCTGTAGGCTGCACATTCTCCAAGTTTGTATTCTCCCAGGAAATCAAAGAGGCCTTCTGTTCTATCAGATGACAAACATCTCATTTTCTTGGCACCAACTCAACGACAAGCAAATGCCAGACTTCCAGACTTCGTAAATGAACAAATCCAAAACCTAGAAAAATCCTTGCCAAGGCTAAAGAGGAGGTGGGTGTTTTCAGCTATCTCTTTAGCATTTCAAAGTTAATTACATTTATTTCCCTTATCTGGTTCTAAAGAAGCTTCCATAAAGCAAAGACATAGTTACCTTTAAATGTTCTCACTAAGAGTTCACAATTTGTCTCCAAGGGGGAAAAATCTGCAATCTCTTTTATAATGAAAGTGTGCGGTGTTTTCTAATCGTGAATGGTAACTACCTAAAGAAACGCACAATATATTCTATTCATCATATTGAATTAAAATAATTTTTAAAGCAAAACTGTCTTAGTGAGGAATGAAAGACACTGTCTAGACAGCTTGCTTCAGGCAGAATATACAGTGCCTGGGACAACTGAAAGGCTTGCCCTTTGAGTCATGGGTAGTGACAGGCAGCTGGGAACTCCGGGTGCACAGGAGATGGCTGGGGACTGCCCAGGTCCTGATATCAGAAGAGCAAACTTACAGCATTCTGTCGTTACTTGTTCCTCTGGGTAGACAGCTGATACACTTTGCTATGACTAAATCCTAGATCACCACGGCTGAGAGGTTTATGGGGTGGGTTTGCCATTCACTATTGATTTCAGGTTCAATCTATGAAAACTGAAGCTCCTGGTCTGGCCTCCAAGACTGCTCACCCACAGTTCCGCTCACACTAGTAAATTATAGTACCATTCTTCCAGTTTCGCCTCTGTCTTCGTCTCATCTCTTCTTCACAAGCCATAACCCATCCACTAACCAACGCTGCTAACGTTAACTTCAGTCCCTGAACTTGACCATTCCTATGACCTACTGTGGTTGCACCTGAGAACTAATTTTCCAAAGACAACCCTCTAGTTACTGTGCTGATAATATTTGGTGACTGGACCATCAATAGGTGACTATTTCTTTGTGGCTCTGCCATCATGGATGGCTTCCTTAATCCATTAACAGATTATTTAGTTATTAAAAGAATGGCTTTGTTATGAGTGTGTCCTTCTGGAATATTTAGTGTCTCAGCTTGCAGCATCCTCTACCATGTTACGCTGTGAAGAAGGCCTTCACTAAAAGCTTGGACTCACTGGTGCCTTGCTATTTCTATATCTAGAACTGTGAATAAATCCTTTCATGCTATATAAATTTCTCAATCTGTTTTATTCAGTCATGGTAACAGCAAGTAAACTAGGGCTGGGGGCTCTGGTTCAGTGATTGGTTGGATTCTGTGATGCCTTAGGTGGGCATCTCAGCACTACAAAAAGAGGTAAAAGAAAATAAAGAAAAGAAAATAGACTAAGACATCACTTTCACTGTTCCTACCATTCAACTCATCACCACGTCTTGCCTGGTATTGAAAATATCTCCATCATTATCCTCAATGGTCCTTCTCCTTCATCAGCCCTTGGTTCACAGTACAGTGTAAGACTTGGGGAGCCTTAATTTACCAGAGACACCCTGAGTGAAAAACATGGAGACAGGAATCGATGCAAAAAGCAAGAGGAATTTTATTCAATCCAGCATGCTGGGGTTGCCCTTCACATGGGGAGAGAATGACCATGCGCAGCCCAAGCATACAATCCTCAGGGCAGCCCCCATTAGGCACAATGAGATTGGCAGAACAGTGTTACCTTTAAACTGATTGGTTGTTAGGTAATGAAGTAGGTGGCCAATGGTCTCAGAATAACTCTGAGCCTCCCCTAGGCACAGGGACTTCCCTGTGGTCTGAGGAATATAATTTAGCCTCTTCCTTCTGGGAGGGGCAAGCGTTCTGTGACCTTTCCAAAGTTCCTGAGCTGACCCTGTCAACAGCAAGAGGGTTCCCTTGAAAAACACAAATAAGATGTGTCACAGCTGGTTTGTCAAAACTTTTCAACTCAAAGTGAAGCTAAGGATGTTTCATTTTTTTTCTTTTTTCAAAGATTTATTTATTTATTTATTTATTTATTTATTTATTTATTATATGTAAGTACACTGTAGCTGTCAGACTCTTTTTCTTCTCATTCTGCCCCCACTCGCTTACTGTTGCTGTCTTCAGACACCCATGAAAAAGGCATCAGATTTCATTACGGATGGTTGTGAGCCACCCTGTGGCTGCTGGGATTTGAACTCACAACCTTTGGAAGACCATCCCTCCAGCCCGTTAAGGATGTTTCTAAATCATAAATCACCTACCAGGCCCCCACATATAAACTCCATTGCCCTTTTAACTGCCTTACTTGCCATCCCCTTCCTTCCCAAACCACTGTTTCTAGACCTCCAGGTATGGTCTCACCTTCTGTTCTTTCACAGCAAGGCTGATGTCTACGCTTCAGATAAGTCTTCGGTCATAAGTTGTTTTCCTGTTGTGTGGTCTCTGTATCCCAGTAACAAAGTCTTTAGCTTGTTACTAAAACATTGCTTGTCTACAGTGTTTTCCCCTGAGGAACCCAGTGCCATGTGAACCATGTTGGGTACCTCCTGTGTTCACGAGGCGGTGCCCTGACTCATTAGAGACCTGAGAAAGACTTACTGGAAACTTGCAGCCTGGTGGCTTGACACACTGGCTCATGAAGCAGGGAGAAGAGACAATCATCACTCAAGGTCGACAAGCCTCTTATTTCTTATAGGTTTTAGGGTCCAGAGTTGTACTGCCCTGTGTTATTGTCACTAGCCACAAGAGACCATTTAAATTTAAAGTCATTAAGATTAAGTAGATGGAAGAATAAGTGTTTCAGCAGTGTCATCTATATCACAAGTGTTCAATGGTCTCACTGGGTGTGGCTTTCTGGTGAGCTGTCGCCTTCATCCGAGCTAGTTCCAATGAGAGATTTTTTTTTTTTTTTTTTTTTTTTTTTTTTTTTGTCTCTGATGATTACGGTAGGCTTCATCTACCCCAAGTCCCTTGTGAAAACTCTGGGGTTCAAGGAAACGAAGCTCATAGAGTTGCTCAGTAACAAATCCAGTATTGAATCCAATGTCTCCGATTCCACAGATTGTTGTGGATGAACAAGATGTGAACATGCTATGGATTTCCTTACAAGGTATCCGTGTAGGAGACAAGCAACCAAAGCCACGGATTTCTCTCCGTGTGTCATCGTGTGCATACAGTCAGTTACAAAGCAGAACAAAAGCAGCAATTTGGTTAGCATGTAGCTCTTTTCTCCTACCTCTGTCTGAAACCCTTTTCTTCCGGGCATGGATTTCATGCTATATAAGGCTTGTTGAAATGTATAGCTTAATTCCTTTTTGAATCTGAAAAAAAAAAGAAGACTATTTTTTCCTCCTTCATCTTGCAGCTGGAAGATGGATTTGTGAGCAACCTTGGCTAATCCAAGACATTGTCAAAGGGAACTTTAGACCCAGAATATGCTGGAGTGGCCATTCCTGGCCCTTAGGCCACTGCCTGTTTGGAACACTAACTACGTTGACTCCGCAGGTTTTCTACTTTATTTTATTTCACTACTTGTTTGTTTGCTTGGAGGCAGGCTCTTACTAGATAGTTCTTGGACTCACACTCGTCCTACCTCAGTGCTCTCAGTACTGAAATTATGAGCACAGTCTGCCGTGTTTACTTTCCTAACCATTTAAAAATTCTCACTGTCTATCTTATTATCTGAATGGGCTGCTTCATATTCCTAAATCATTTTTTTTCAAGTCAAATAATCCAGAGTTTATTTAAGTTGCTTGCAGCTAAAAAATACTGCCCGATAAAAGGCAGTAATCGTATTAAAATTAATTTGATTTTATAAGGAAGATAAAAACTGGTTTTCCCTTAAACCTTCCCTCCCCTGTTATGACTCCCTTCCCCCATTCCCACCACCTCTATTCTATCATTTCTCCTTCTTTAAAATCTCTCCCCTAAGTCTCCTTATTGTGCCCTGGTTTCTCCAATTACTCTAATTTAAATACAAATCTTAGTAAGAGAGAAAGCATGTGACTTTTTGTCTTTCTGTGATGGGCTACCTTACTTGGTATGATTTTGTTTCAAGTTCTACCCATTTACTTACCTGCAGATTTCACAATTTCAGTTTTCTTTACAGCTGAAAATCCCATTGTATGTATGTACCACATTTTCGTTACAGTTTCATTAGCTAAGAGATATTTACTCTGGTTCCACACCCCCGCCTCCTGGCCCCATATTCCATATTGCAAATACAGCAGCACTGAACTTGGATGAACAAGTGTCTCTATAGTGAATATAGGATCCTTCTGGTATATGGCTAGGGGTAGTATAGCCTGATCATGTGGTAGATCCATTTTAAGCTTTTAAAGGAAACTCCCTAAAGATTTCCATAATTATTGCACCAGTATCAGTCCCATCAGCAGTGAATAAATGTTCCCCCTTCTCTACATCCTCACTAGCATTTCTCTTTTCTTGATCTTTACCACTCTGGCTGGAATAATAAAAAAAAGTAGTGTTAATTTGCATATCCCTGATGGCTAAGATAGTGATCAGTTTTACAAATATTTCTTAGCTCTTTGCATTTCTTTTGAGAAATTCAGCACCACAACCCACTTTTTAATTGTTTTTGTTCTCTTGGTGTTTATGGGCTTTCACACACATGCACGAGTGTGTGTGCACACACATACAGCAGTTCTTTCTATATTTTAGATACTAATCCTCTGTTAGATGGATAGCTGAAAAAAATTCCATTCTATAGGATGCCTCCTCACTTGATTGATGATCTCCATTGTTGTAAAGCTTTTTAATTCCTTAAGTTCCTTGATTGACTGTTGGCTATTTCCTTGTGCTATGGGAATCTTATTGAAAAGATTCTTTAACTGCATCTATAAGCCAGCACCTTCTCCTCTATCTTGTCCTATGTTGAGGTCCTTGATATACTTGCAGATATATTTGAGATTTTTGGGAATTGGGTAGGGAACTGGGAGTGGCATCAGAGATAAGAGTCAAATTTTATTCTTCTACCTGTTGCTATCTGGTTTTCCAGCACAATTTGTTGAAGATGCTATCTCTTCTTTAATGGGTATTTTTGTCAAAAGTTATGTTTTTATAGGAGCATGAAGAACTTATATGTGGGTCCTTTATTCTATTTTATTGATCCATGTGCCTGTTCGGAAAAAGTATTGTAAGGAACATTAAACTTTAGTCTTTTCTAAGGATCTCGGCAAAACTTCTGCTGATGATAAACATTCAAATCTTTGTTATCTCTTCCTCCACATTCTAAAACATTTATGCAAATGTTTTAATCCCCGCCCCTAAAGAATCAACCTTTGTTTATGAGAAAGACTTGCTGTGCTTCCAGTACTTGATGGCCTAGAGCAATGACTCCTTCCCTCTTTCCTTCCTTTTATTTACCCGTTTCTTTCTTTCTTCTTTCCTCTTTCTTTCTTTCTTTCTTTCTTTCTTTCTCTCTCTCTCTCTTTCTCTCTTTCTCTCTTCCTTTCTTTCTTTCTTTCTTTCTTTCTTTCTTTCTTTCTTTCTTTCTTTTTTCTTAAATACTTAGCCAATCAAGAAAAACAGGATAGAACCCAGCCAACAGGGAAAAACCACAATCACCACCTCTTTTAAAAAAAAGAACAAAAAACATCTCCAAGGAAACACAGAGGGTTCCTGCCCTTTGTGCTTTTGTTCTTGTGCTTTTGTGAGTATTGCACCCTTTTCTAAATTGTGGAGTTATCAATCCTTACTAGGATTTTTTTTTTCTTTTTCCTTTTGTTTTTTTCAATGACAGTAATTAAATCAAAGACTCACAAATGGACAAAGGGCAAAGAATAAGGGACTGTGAGTGCTCAACCCCAAAGGGGACATTTTTTATCACACTTCTTCCCATAAGCCTCGGGGTATATCACAGAAAGGGATTCAAAAAGATTGTAAGAGAGAGAGGCTGGGGAGGTCTGCTACAAAACAGCACATGAACGAATATGGGTGCATCCGAATGCACAAGACTAGCACAAGTCAAAGCTTGTCACATTCTAGCATAGGAGGGGCCTGTGAAGCCCCACCACAGGCTGCGGAGTTATTGGCAGTAAATAGCTTTTGTACACAGTTTTTATATCTGCAGCTTCAGATATGTGCATAATACCTGCACAGGACGATGCCAGTCAATAATTCTGGCGCGGGCTGGTGAGGGACTCATGAGGTTCCACGTCTAGTTGAGGAGTTACTGGCAATTGATGGCTGCTCAGAGTGTTTTCATTATTCAGGACCACAGCCTGGTCCCCAACAGGTCAGGTTTGGCCATTCTCAACTAATTAAAGGAGCCAAATTAAAAGTGAAAAGCAGAAAAAAGGAGATTTAAGCAATGCAGCAACATTAAGAAGAGGGGCAAAAAGATCCAGAGGGATGTCTTCCTCTTTCCCCTCCGTAATCTAACAAGAGCTTGAGGTTTTAAAGAGGAACTGAGAGATGTGTGTAACCAGCAAAGGTCTTCCACCTACTGTTGCCTCAGCTCCAGTCTCTCCTGCAGTCATCAGACAGCTTGTACATCTTTCTCTTAGACACAAGTTTCTACTCATGCTGCCCCAGGCCTTCAACCTTTGCTTTCTCCAGCCTGAGGTTCCTGTGGAATTCCAGTTCTGGTGGTCCACTTTTTCCGGAGTCATAGAACCAAAGAGCAGTGCAGAAGTGACTATTCAGAATATATTCATCCCTCCTAACAGGCCAGTTACATAGGCGGTCATTTTTCTCCATGGGGATGGCCTGTGGTTATTCATGTATGCTCAAGTGGCAGTACAATGTATGCATTGACTATAAATATATATAAACAAATAGGAAAACAGGAAGATGTCAAAGTAAGAGAGGGGTGTACTGGGAAGAGGAGGAGAGTTAGGATGAATATGATTAAGATACATTTTACATATGTATGAAATAAACTAAAAAGAACTAGTTTTTGTGTTTGTTTTTTGGAGACAGGGTTTCTCTGTATAGCCCTGGCTGTGCTGGAACTCACTCTGTAGACCAGGCTGGCCTCGGACTCAGAAATCCATCTGCCTCTGCCTCCCAAGTACTGGGATTAAAGGCATGTACCACAACTGTCCGGCCTTAAAAAGAGCTAGTTTTAGGCAGATGTACTCTGTATGTCCCTCTACTGTCATGTCCGGGCTAAGAAGGATCTAGAGTTAGAGTCCATTCCTCCTGCAGGGAGGTGGAGGTTGGAAACCTTCACAAGCTGTGTCCTGCTCTTTTCCTCAATTGCTTTCAAATCGATCCTGCTGCTGCAGTGGCATTGGGCGTCTGGTTCTGCTCCCCTTTAGTTTCTTTTTTAAGATATATTTGTTCCTTTTTTATGTATATGAGTGCTATACCTGCATAGCCACCTGCATGCCAGAAAAGGCCAGCAGATTATATTACAGATGGTTGAAAACCACCGTGTGGTAGCTGGGACTTGAACTGAGGACGACTGGAAGGGCGGTCAGTGCTCTGAAGTGCTGAGCCATCTCTCCAGTTACCTAGCGTTGGTTTTTAGCTTGGAGTTTTCTGGTGTTTTGTTGTAGTGAACTTTGGCCAGTGGACTATCACTCTGGCTTATGAGGAAAATGGAGTACGTAGGTGAACGTCAGTCATATAAGATGGGCTTGGACCTACTGTTTGTTTAGAAGGATTAACTAATTTCAGTAATTACAATGAGCAAAGGTAAATATTTCCAAATCCATAGGTCACTTAAGCTCTGTACAGCCCTTCAGCAGATACTTGGAGAGCTGAGGCTTAATATTCTATGATACTTGAAGAGTTCTGACCAGTGTTTCTTTGTACTTTGTACAATATTAGGACTTGATAACTATCTCTGGACAATCTCATCCACTTAAGACATGTTTCTAAAAGAAAACTGCAGAAAGCTGAATGAGAGCTTTTACCATATCTGAGAGTCAACAGATTTCTGAGTGCTCAGGAATAAAATAGCTTTGTATATAAATTTACCATACTTAATTTCTATTCCCCAAATGATTAGGCATTTAATTTTTTTCTAAATCTGAAGACTCTGTATCAACCACCTTGACCCAATTGATATTTATAGACCATCTTACCCAATAACTGCAAAATGTATTCTTTTCAAGTACAAGCAATAGGTTTACAATGATAGACCAAGTGTTAGGGTATATATAAATTCTCAACAAATTTCAAGGGATTCAAATTCTACAGAATGTGTTCTTTGCCTATGATGGAAATGCATTAATAATAAATCCTGAAAAATCAAAATATTTGAATTTTTCTTCTAAATAATGAACTTAAGAAATTATTAAAATACTAAGGATTAAAATTTTATGGAGAATATTAAAAATATTTCTACAGAATGATAGCAAGAGAGTCTGATGAAATTCACATGGAAGAGTCTTTAATGCCATCTGCCAAAATAAGAAGACTGATTAAATCATACCTAGGGCTCATATAGTGGTTTGCATATATTTTTCATCTTACCTTACCCGCTGGAGAGGGCTTAGTATTCCTGGGTGTCATTTTGTAATTGCCCTAGCAGAAAATGAAGATTTTCTAGAGACAGTTGTGTCTTTCATTCAGATTATTGACTATTAAAACAATGGACCCCAAAGAAATGGGAATTTACCCAGGAATCTCCTGCTGGGAAGAAGAAAAAGGAGGGGTCAGAGGGCAACTTGCCTTCCTAGAAGATTTCACACAATCCTCACAACTAGTGTCTAGCTACCATTTAATCTCTATAACCATAAACTAAGTAATAGTGCTTGTCATAGACAACATACACAATATATATGCATTAAGAATTTTGAGACTGAGAGATTATCCTGGGTTATTTAGTAGGAAGCAGGCTGTAGGATATTCTCTCACACAGAGAAGACCATGAAGATAGAGAAGGGGAGACTTGAAGATACTAACCTTGAAGCCTGGGATGATATAGTCCCAAACAAGTTAATGCTTTCTCTGGTCATACATCTGGCACAACCCTGAGTTCACAGGTAATGTCAAACACCACAGTGACTAGTCACATGACCTATATTTAAAAAGGTAGCTGGGCAGTGGTGGTGCATGTCTTTAATCCCAGCACTTGGGAGGCAGAAGCAGGTGAATTTCTGAGTTTGAGGCCAGCCTGGTCTACAGAGTGAGTTCCAGGACAGCAAGAGATATATAGAGAAATCCTGCCTCAACCCGCCCCTCCCAAAAGGTAAATGAGGTAAAGCTCCTAAAACACATAGCAAAGACTGATCTTGCAGAACAAACAAACTTCCTTTTCTAGAAGGGAACACAGGGAGACACGAAGCAATTTCAATATCCCACTGGGCACACAATATGTCCTTGCCCTGAGTATTGCCTCAAAAGTAGGCTACTTCCTCCTTGACAGATCACGGTTTTGCCCTCTGGGGAACTTCCTTGCCCTTTTACCCCATACCATTAGTTCTGCCCTCATGTTCTTTTATGTCCACACACCTCTGCATCTGAAGCACACAATGGGAACTTTATCTTCCATGAGGAATGCTCAGCTTTCATAGTCATATTTTACCTGCAAATTTTAGATTTCTGAAGCCTGTTGTGGGTTTTTTTCCCATTTGTTCTCAATATACATTTATCAAGCGTATGTTCTGTATAAGAACCTGTACTGGTCATTGTGTATGGTGGGTGAAAACACAAACTCCTTTTACTCATGTGTCTTACATTCAGTGAAGGAGACTCTCTCTTGTTTGCAAGTTCAAATGGAATCACAGTTGCAATCATATGCTTCAAAAAAGAATTTAGTACAGTTACATCATCACATAGTTCTGAGGCTAAACGGATGTCTCAAGTCCTGTGGCTTTTCTGTTTGGTTGCTTGTTATTAGTTTATGTCCTCCTCTCACTGTCTTTCTGCTGAACTGTGGCAGTTTCTCCATGGACCTGTAAGAGAACAGGATCAGGTTTGTCTGACCTTTGTCTTGGGCTAAATCATTCTGTTCGACATGAAGCTTTCCTGGAAGTTAGTAGATAAAAGCCTTTTCAGTTTCAGTTGTTGCTATGTAAGGGCTCAACTCCGTTCTAAGATTCTTTTGATTTCCTGTGATATTTACTTTAAAACCAACTGTTTCTTCTTTAAGTCTCTTGACCTTCCAACACCTGGCTAAAACTTGCGCGTAGCTATCAGAATGCGGCCAGGCTGCCTTTTCCACATTCCCTGCTCCCTAGAACAAAGGTTCTCAGAATTCTGTTCCCAGGACAGCAACATCTGCATCATGTGAAAAGTTGCTAGAAATACCAATTCTCAACTAAGACTCAATAATGATAAACTTCCATGTGTGGTACCTAGGAATAGGTGTTTTATATCCCTCCCATCCCCACCCAAGGTGAGGCTAAGCACACTGATCTGAGAATCAGTGCTTTGGCGCACTAGGGCTGATCTGCCAGACTATGACACAGGAAAGCAGATCTATTTGGAACAGCAAGAGCATGCTGGTGGATAGCATTTACCAAAACATACATAGGACAAGGGCTGATTAACCATTAGGATAAAGTATTTATTTTCTGTCATTAGCAAGGTCACCATAGTTTTTCTGACCAAAAGATTTTAAGTAAGAATTACGGTCTCTATCAGGACAACTGTATTTTTTTTTTTAGTGGTTATTGTGTGTGCAGATGGTATTGATGGTTTCAGTTTCTCATAGTCAGTGCCCTATTGCCCTCGATTAACCGCTATGCCTGTTTCCTTTGAGGATCTGTTTCTACTCTAGTCTACCTATTATCAATAATACTGCCAGTGAGGTTTGGGTTGCTAAAGAAACTGTGAGAGGCTAGTAAGATGGTCTAGTGGTTAAGAACATTCACTGCTCTTTCAAAGGACCCAGGTTAGATTCTAATACCCATATGGAGGCTCACAAGCATTTATAACTCAATCTCTAATAAATCCAATGCCCATCTGCATTCCATGAGCACTGGGTATGCATGTGATGCACAAAGAGACATCTAGGCAAAACATCTACGCACACATTAAAAAAATTTTTTTTAAAGAAAAATGGCCAGTCAGGCCTGTCTGATTCTGGTAATTTATACCTGTTTCATGAGCAGGTACTATAATCAGAGATAATGTAACTCCAGTAAAGTCAGTCAGAACCAATGGCTAAGAAGCCACAGTCGCATGTCCATAAGACTGAGGACAAAGCACTTCAGAGTAGTTAGGGTATAAAACAGTGGTTGTTACATACAACCACCGTGTTTTGATACCTGAATGGAAAAAATAAAGAGATCTTGCTCATGTAAAAGCCAAGGTAAGTATCTAAGGACAGAAGGGAGCCTTTCACACAAATAACCTTAGGCTCTGCAGCTTGGGTCCTAGTGTCTGTCCAGCATAAAGCTAAGTCAAAATTCAAGGAATGGGGGGCACGGGTATGTGGCAGGAGGCAAGGGAAAACATTGTTAACTGTAGCAGTGTGTACCACATACTCTACTGACAGTGACTGATACACAGGCAGGTATATGGCCTAAGGCGTTAAACAGCCGTCTTCCCCAGGATGTACTAATGTACTAATAGTGTAAGAATTCCTGACACTATTCTACATAAGTCTGTACTTGTTTGTCAAACATTATTTGTTCCCACCCGAGAAGGAGAGAGAGAGAGAGAGAGAGAGAGAGAGAGAGAGAGAGAGAGAGAGAGAACCTAACATAGAGAACAAGTACCTGCGTGCTTAGTAAGTCCTGACCGCTTTGCTTTGGGTCTTGAATCCATTTATCTTTCAGGATAACTCTAAACTCTTGCTTCCTAATGACCTTTGCCCCTATGGTCCATCTTCTATTAAGTGACTTGGGTCCTGAACTAGACAGTCCTGATCAAATGTTTCACTTTTCTCAGGCATATCTTATCAGTAAGTCCTAGGAATACTGCATCTCTGCTAGAGTGAGAAGAGAAGGGGAAGACGGATTTGCTTTATCACTATAAAGCATTGCCTTATGTTTTAAAACGCATATGTTTATAGTACAGATAAATGACAGCAAAAATAGAAACAAACATATTTCAAGAAAATCCGTACTTACTATTCCTCTAAGTCTCATAAGAATTCCTCTGCAGTTGAAGATTGAGGTCTTCATCCAAACGCCCAGCTGACACATGTGGGAGTGCAAGCCTATAGGCATGCTTTTGCCTTGCAGGCCTGGGAAACTGACTTCCCCTAGAGACATCCCAGTCATCACTAGTAAGGTCGGAATTGCCCCAACCCCATTGCAAGGCATTCTGCTGAATCATGCTGAGGCTTGAATTTCGCTGACACACAACCCATTTCCTTTCTCTCCTGGAGTTCTCTGGAAAGTTCTTCCGTTTCTGTTTCTGGGGAATTCATTGAAAGCATCATCTTCCCTCTTCCTATCTGTTACTCTTGTCTTCCTTTGATTTCTATCGAAAGTGTCCTTGTCCTCTAACTTCTCAAACCAATTTGAGTCTTTCCTGTATAGAATAGGCAGGTTTGGCATACTATACCTGTACTAAAAACACTTTCTATGAATTTGGCCCTCCAAATGGCTTCATAATGAATGTGCCTTTCCTTTCCCCCAACCAACCCAGCATTCTGAAGATTCCTGCTTTGATTCTCATTCTGATCTGTATTCATTGTAGTTAGGTATTTGCATACTTGTCTTATAAAGAGCTTGGATATATATCAAGGAAAGAGACAACCCTCCATGAGAAGGTGTTAGTCTGGGTTTGAACTCAGTGTATGCAATTGCAAAGTGTTGTGTGGGCTCCCTGTGACTCATCTAGCAGGAGAGAGAGACAAGCCAAATATTTGCAGTAGTAATTAATCAGGACTCTGGTATTTTGGGTATATAAAATTAGGCAATTTGCTATCACAAGTTAAAAACCAATCTTAACTTGAAGGTCATATTCTTCCCGGTTATACTGCTGATTATAAGACATTATAATATTTATGTAACTTTTAGTAAATGACAGGTTAGCACTAAGACTTTAAAGGATTATTAGTTTAGTTAGTCTGATTTCAGAGATACATACATATATGTATGTATATATGTATGTATACATCTATTTATCAATCTATCAGAAATTATAATATTTAAACTTTGGTAAGAGCCTTTTAACTTGAGAAACTAATTTTGATTCAAGGTTTAAATTTATAGTTTAAATGATGTTAGGAATTTTACTCCTAATTTCCAGAATGAAATCTAAAATCTATTATCAAATTTTTATGTTGCAATCCTGGGCATATTTAATAAATTGATAAGTGAAATGTGATGCAAACACAAAGAAGCTGGCAGAATCATTGGTTGTGTAACCAAACACCCTTTTCTCTCTTTCTTTCTTATTAACAGGACAACAATTTTATTTAACTATCTCAGGAATTCTGTCTCTTTAGAAGATCAGAACTCTCAGTAGTCTAATATGTAAGGGGATGAGTCATACTTTTGTCTAAATTAATTTGAGTGGTTTTCCTCCTTTCAAACGATGGATTTAGATATGACTGTATGATGTAATTGTAGTCAATATGAAATCAGGATTAGTGTTATGTGTAGACATTAAAAATAGGACATTATAAGGATATAATAGAGGTGGTCTGCAGAAGGCTGCCATTGCTGCAGGCATTTTATTGCTGTGAAATGTCTGCACCTTAACTCCCTAAGTGAGAAAAGCTGTATCGAAACAAGGAAGATCTTGGATCTCAGGAATGATGATGATTGGTTGGAAAGCAAACCTCAAATCCACTTGATAAAGACCTTTTGACGAGCATGGAGTCAATGCTGTTGTTAAAACATCTTAGGGTGCATTTTTTTATTATTTATAACAGAAAAGACCCAAAACATATACTATTCAATAACTATAAACTCTATTTTGTTGCTCTTGTAACCTGCTTACCTGATACTTCTGTTCCTAAGTGTCTCTATCAAGTAGAGAATCAGAGGAAACTGTTTACAGTTATTCATAGGTGTATGAGGTGAGGAGTGGGGGATCCTTGGTCTCCTGATGAGTCTAAAGAAACCACCCCTAAGGTGTAGCTCCTCCTCTTTTTTTCCCTCTTATTCTTTTATCTCTATTACAACTATAGCCAATGTCGTAGGTTGCGTTATTTGTTGATGCTTTAATGTTCTGGGATATGTCATAGTTCACTCTGAGTAGGTCAAACTATTCTGCATCTTGCATGCTCAAAGTTCTGAATACACTTGCATAGTTCTCACCATTTTCTCATAATACTGCCATTTGATGTGAGAAAGTATGTCCCAAGTAATCTTCCTTTAGTCTGGGTTGAGGAATGAGAACCATTGAGAGATCTCTAAAGGCGACACACTCGGTACAGAGCTGGTGCAACCAACATGTGGTTGCTTGTCCAGAAAATTTCAGGAGAATCACCTAATTAGAAGAACAAATCTCTGTTTCTGTTTGGAGATGCTGGCCTTTTATGAGGGTAAAGACCCAGGGCTACTGCACAAAGCTTATCATATACTCTAAATGACACATGTGACCAGGTTCCTTCTGTAGCAAGTTTTTCAGGGCTCCCCAAAACAGCCAGTGAGACAAGGTTAGCTAATGTTGGTTCCAGAGGAGGAAAATGGCTTGGACGTTGTCAGAGGCAGATGCTGAGTACTCTGCATGCAACACAAATCACTCCAAGGAGAATAGAAATTGGAAGATAGATCTGAGCGTGAAGAACAGAAGGAAGAGCCAATTGATGAAAAACAGGGCAGAGGGAACAAGAGCCAAAGATTAAGAGCCCATGGACCACGTTTAGTGCGCATCAAGATGCTTCTACGGGATGCACTGTAAAGAATGAATTAAGTGGCGACCAGTCATGAGGCAGTAGACAGGTAAAATACAGCAAGAACAAATTGTGCCTCTCTTGTCATTTGGTCCTGCTATGTCTTGTTTGGAGGGTAAGCATCACCTCCACTCTTGCTAAAACTGCTGTACTTCTTTGAGACGAGGCTGCAGAATTTCTCCTCCTGCATTAACACGACCTCCCGCCCCAAGACAGTATGTGTTTCCTGGCATTGCTTTCTCTTTGTTTGGACGCTACAAATTGCCTGTTGTCAGATCCATCTCATGCCTGTCGGAACTCCTCTTAACTTCCTCTTGCTGGTCCTCCCCTCTGCTGACTTCTGAAGGAGCTGAACAACTAACAGACTTCCATCTGCCCAGGGACCTCTCCCCGCATCTTCTACCTTATCCTTCAGTCCTTCAGCCACGGTCATCTAGGAGTAGCCACCATCTTTTCTCTAGTCCTCAGTTACTGGTTACCCACTTCCAGGTCCTGCATACTCCACTGTCCAGGATCTGACACATTCAAGGCTGAGAAGGGCTTACAGCCTCCTTGACTGACCTTCTCTACTTAAATTTCTGATCCTTGAAGTTATACTTTTATAGATGTGGTCCTTTGGTTCACATTAAAATATAAATTCCCCGTGGGAGAGACCCTATTAAGCCTTGCAGGGAATTACTAATTTACATTTTAATGTGAATGAGGTTATTGGATCCCTCCCCTGCTTTAAAGCAATCTTTGGTAGGAGACAGGGAGAGGTAGAGGAGGAGTGATCACCAGGTGGTGACATCAGAGGGGTTAGGAAGGTATTTGTAAAGACAGGAAAACAGATCAGGAAGAGAAACTTTGGTGCATGACATTGTGTGAGCAGTGGTACTATTTTTTCTTCTTCTGGTATGCTTGAAGGGTAAACATTTTGTTGTGGTTTCTTTGGAATTGAATCGAGCCATAGAGCACTGTAAAAGAAGAGGAATTGATGGTGTCTTCTCATTTTCTGCTGCTGTAACAGGATACCGACAGTCTGAGTAAATTACGGACAACAGAAGTTTATTTGCCTCATGATTCTGGAGGCTGGGAGGCCAAGGTTCAGGGACCTTCTTGCAGTATCTGACACGTTGAACATTATCAAAACATAAATATAAATATAAACTTCTGTCTGGAGATTGTGTCTTGAAAAGACCGGTATGAAGTGCCATGGGTGTGCAAGTGACAATGTCTGTGAGCCCTGAGTTACAGAGCACTCCATTAGTTTCTTTAGGTGTGAACATTTAGGCTAATTCAAAGACTGAAGAACGGACTGAGGGTACAGCTCACTGGCAAAGCACCTGCCTGACCTGTGTAGCCCTGTAAGATTCCCCCATACCAACAGAGAGAAGACTGGAAGGTGTTTCCCACTTAGCTATTCAATTAGGTGTCTATTCCTACCTCTGTGTAAATGATGTTCTTCCCCTGGTTTTTAATATTTATTTTTGAGAATTCGATGTCTGAGAACTATATATTTAATCTCCTTTGCTCCTTTCATCTCCTAACATGCCCCCTCCTCAAATTCATGGCTTCTCATTTTTTAGTAAATATCATTACATATATACATCGGAATTTAAAATACAACCTGCTAAGTTCATTTAATGTGGCTCGTGTGTCTTTAGGGCTGAACATTTGTGATTAAATCACCTGTCAGGAGCCTTGTGTCCTATTTTGAAGTTGTATCTCTCCACATGTTGAAACCTCCTGGCATACTGAACTTCAAAGTTTCTAAATTATTATTATTATTATTATTATTATTATTATTATTTATTTGGTTTTGTTTTAAAAAAAAAGCTTGTTCAAGTGGCATCAACCACAATGTTTGGCATAGTGGCTTATGCCCACAACCCTTCTGACCGAAGCAGGAAGACACACACACACACACACACACACACACACACACATGCACGCACGCACAAGCACACAGGCGACATGGGAAGGGGTAGATTCAAAGACACAATCTTTCAAAGAGGATCTCTTTGGGGACTTCCAAGGATGCCCATATGTGTAGGAACCATGAAGTTTTTTGTTGTTGTTTTTGTTTCTGTCTGTTTGTTTGTTTTTAATTCTGGGATTGTAGGAAATAAAAATCCCTTTTACTTTATTTCACTTTGTGGAGTTGAATCCTTACAACTTCTGAAAGAGCTTAGATATACACAAACTGAAGACTAAATAATCAGAGTAAAAAACCTTTAAAAAAATCAGCAGCGATTGTTGGTCCTACCACATAACAAATAAAGACAAACTATTCTATGCATTTGCAGCTAGTTTGGATGCCATACTCTTTGACAGATAGATTTAGGGACAAAGAAATATACTAGCATAAGGTCTACTTAAGCTGGGATAAGAAGATAAAATAGCTCAAAAGCATGAATATGATTTGACAGCAAAAGCCTTCAGTTCTTATAACACTTCAGGAAAGACATCCCTGAGTGACATAGAGAGCACCTGTAGACTCAGATTCTGTGAGGATGATAAGGGTGAACTTCACCTTGGGAGTTTACAGCTAATTAGTGACTCTTCAGTGATAATTACATAGAGAGGAAAAAGCAACAAGAAACAGAAAACCAGCCTTCCTCACTTGGTTTCTTTTAGCATAAAGTAATATTGGGATCCACCACCACACTGCGGTCCTGAGAGAGAGAAGGGAAGGGAAAAAGCTTCATGTCTATCTTATATGTGTCATCACCTCATCAAACTTATGCATAAGGAATCTACATTTTAGAGCTCCCATGGTTTACAAGAAAAGCACATCCAGAGTTTGTTATATGTCTCGTATGTTTTTAAATATTGCATAGCAAGTCCTAATATTCTTTTTTATTAAGTTTTTCCTCTGGGTCTTTTAGTAATATAGACATGGAGTAGTGAAACTCCTCATTCATTGCTAGAAGGGAGACTAGTCTAGCCACTTTACAAAACGGATTGGAAGTTTCTTGTAAAGGTAGCATCCTTAACATGTGAGCTCAAATAGTACACTGAGTACTTCGAAAGGTATAGGGGGACTGGAGAGATCATTCAGCAGTTAAGAGCACAGTTGATTTCTCCCTGTCTTTCTATCTTAGAATATGGTATAAAGAATGCTCTAACCTATTCTTGTCTTTATTCTAGTGGTGCCTTGTCTTTTATTCTAGGAAAGGTAGTGCCATTCAAAGGCCACGAAGAATCTGTGTGAACAGGTCCTGCTAATTTATCTGTTCAGCACTCATCAATAGAAAACCCATTTCTCTCTGACTGTACTCCGACTTGATTGTGCACCCTTCATTCACACCTACACAATGAAGTGACCACAAATTTCAAAAGAACATGGCCTGGAAAATGAAGATTCATTTAGCTGAACATGGGAAGGTTCCTGGATGGTTTGTCCATTTAAAAGCATCATGGAACTATATGTCTTTTCTTAAGCATCTCTTCATCTGTATCCTTTTTATTATGTATATAACAAACAGGGAAAGAGGGTGTTTCTGAGTTTTGTGAGCTGTTCAAGGAAACCAAGTGAACTTGGCAAAATCATAAGAACCCCAGTATAATGTAAGTTAATCTGAAGTACAGGCAAAATAACCTGGGCTTTATGACAGGTATCTATAATACAAGGAGGGGGGCGATTTGGAGAATTGTGACCTCAGTCTGTAGGATCTGATCAAGTAAACAGTGTTGGAATGGAGTTGTTTTAGAGCGCATGCTGCTGGTGTCTACTGCAGCCTGCTTGCTCTTAGGTAGGAGCCCCATGCCTCGTGGAAGTTTTCTGCATTGATTGTAGAGTTAAAGCAGAGGAATAGCAAGACAAGACAGTCAATGCTTTTCACTGGCACACAATCTTCAAAGAGGAAAATGGTCCTGCATTTGTACATGACTGCGGTTTGATCACACCAACTCTTAAAATGGAGAAGGTGGAAGACCAGTCAGGGGTGGGGGGGGGGGGAAAGGGATTTAACATAAAAAGGCTTATCTGTTCTTGCTGCCTTGGTGAGGAAACAGGCAACAAGTCTAGGTAGGAGGTGGCCTCTGAGCCGAGGACAGCACTCAGATAACAGCCAACAAGGAAATGGGAACCTCAGTCCTACAACTGCCAGGAGCTTGGCCCTACACACAGTTCAATTGTGAACAAGAAAGCACATTTTCTTTCCTGGAACATGCAGAAGGAAAAGCAGGGGGCAAATATTCTGTTTGACTTTAGCTAGGTAAGACACAAATGGGACTTTTACCCACTATGACTTTAAAATAATAAATTTGTACTGCCTTATGCCCAAGCTTGTAGCTTTTCATAATAACAATAGCAAATATTTAGTGCAAATAAGTGGGCTATCTGACGATAATTTTAATAGATGCTCTCTGTCCTCCTGCATGGACTACTATCTTCCCAGATTTGGAAGTGTTCACCCATCTCATGACTAATATACTTCTGCCAAACAGTTTAGGATTGGGGGTGACCTCCCTCTTCCAAGATCAGTTTTCACATTAGTCAGAATCAGTTAGATTATCCTTTTGGTTATAAAATAATCAAGAATCTCAAATGATGAGGTTTATTTCTTACTCATGGAAAACCTGAGATGGGCCAAAATGAATTTCAAGGCATCTCCCTTCCAAGAGATGACTCAGAGCCCCATCTGCTCGTATCTCACGACACTGTTGAATCTAATACATATCTTTCATGGGGCCACAGCAGGGGGATAAACACTGGAGAGTCTCCAAAGATTTTACTTTCTTAGCTCAAAAATGAAACTTAATGACTTTTGTTCAGAGTCCAGGGGCCAGAATGAATACACAACTCTGCCTAACTATAATATTCAGAATTCTTTGTTTTCTTTGTATGCAGTAAAGAGAGAATTAGATGTTTTTGTCACTACTAGTATCTCTACTACATTTATTTAAGTGTTCAGAGTGATCCAACTTGGAGCCCTAGTATATTCTAGTTTGAACCTACCTTAGAAGACTTCTTACTTTCTGACTTAGAGACAGGGAGGAGAGAAGCTGTTACTGATTAAATATGAACTGTCTTCCCAGGTTTCTGTACTGATATCATCGCTTACTGGTGGCACTAATTTGGTAGGTTCTGGCAGGTTTAGTAGGTGAGTCTAACTAAAGGGAGTAGGTCAATAGGGGTGTGTCCTTGGGGTTTGTATCTTTCCCCAAACCTCTGTTTTCTGACTGTCATAGGTGTGTCACATCTGATACATGCTCCCTGCACCATATTGATGTGCCTCTCCATAGACTCAGAATAAACAGAGACAAGACTACAAGTAAAACCTCTAAGACTGTGAGACAAAATGAATGATCCCTCCTTTTAGGTCACTTAAAAAAAAAAACAACTACATTTTAAAAAAAAAACCCTACATTTAAAAAAAAAAAAAAAAACCCTACATTTTAAAACACTTTAACCTTCTAACCCACTACGCACCAGAGGTAGTGGAAAGGAAAGGTAAATAGGGCAAAGGGGAATGTGACACTGTTTAGAAATGGTTCTTTTGGGCAAATCCAGTTTGCACTGTCAGGATATCAGCAGTTCAGTTCACACGAATCAGTAGCAGTAACTTGTGCCACTTGTAAACACCATTCGTGGATCAGCAATGGCAGTTTGATCTAAAAAAAAAATCAGGAGGTTCTGCCAATTGGCACCAGTCTGTGGAGGCAGCAAAAAAAATTCTTCAGTGTGTTTCTCTGTACAAAGTCACAACAAATTATGATCTGCAAAGAAAGTAAGGCAAGCCAATGCCAGCAAAGTCCAAAGAAGATCAGCAAAGAGTAGCAAGGCAAACCAATGCCACACAACAAATCCACTGTCTGTTGGGTTATACTTAGGTCCTTTCCAAACATCATGCGACCTCTCAAGTGTTTGCTCTAGAAAAACATCACATGCCTCTTTTCCAGGCAGCTTCCAGAAAAACACCATGTGTCTGTTCTTAGTAAAACATTTTCTCATGTGTCTGCTTCAGCACAAACATCTTCTCATAAGAGAGTTTCCAGAAAAATATCACATGGCACAACTGAGTCTCCAAAGAAACCAGAAATTTCCAGTTCTGCTTTTTGTCAGGTATTCATCATAGCAATAGAAAATATGATTAACACAAAAAGCTATCTGATGCTTCCTCTGGAAAGGGAGGGAAGAAATTTCAGGGAATGTTTCCTCATCTCCTTCTTTTCTGTTATCTTTCAAAGGTGATGGATAATGGGAGGAATGGAAATAAAGATGGCTGTCTGTCAGCAGTGGGATGTGCTCCTACAGTGTGAGGATGTTGGTGGTGGCCTCCTTATGGAGATCTTTTGAGATTGCTTGGCAGGAATTTGACATTGGGCCAGGACACAGAAGTAAGCTCAGGCAGGAATCTGATTTGGGGCTATAACAAAGAAGTAGGTTTCAGGCAAGAATATGACTTTGGACTAGGACAGGGAAGTAGGCTCAGATATCTTGGTCACCCTGATAAGCCCTTAGAAACAGTGATCAAAAGACCCTGTTTATTGCCTTTCTTGTTCCTTGACTCTTTATGTTTATTGTCTTGCTTGTTCCTTAACCTAGAACTGACCTTATTACTTGGTATAAAAGCAGACTGGAAAAAAAATAAACCCGCCTCAGCCTCAGCACTGACTGGGATCATGTTACAGTGTCTCTTTTTCTTTTTAATCCTCATCCCTGCCTTGGAGAACCTGTTGACTGACTGAACTGGCTTGGTCACCTCCTCCAGGTAATCTTCATTTGGTTACTGGGTTGTTATATCCAAGCTCCTGGTCCACTGAGGACCCTTTGGAGAGTTGCATCTCTGCCTCCTCTTGCCTCTGGTTCATTCTGTGAGATGGCGATTTCAGAGGCCATTTGGTTTCCTTCTCTACTCTTCATGCTTCCTCACTCATGTGAGTTGCTGCAGCATTTTTTGGTGCCTTCTGAGAGTCTCACAGGAGTGGGCTACGGTGAAGATTGATGCCATCTCCTTACCTGTATATTATGCCATTTCATCCCATCCTGAGTAGTTGGTTTGCTCCTTCCGCAGCCTCCACCCCATGTTCTTGTCAACAGTATCTATTTCCACATGAGAATCAGATATTATACTTAATGTCCATTAGTTCCTTTAATGATCCCTAATCTTAGGGCTACTTCTCAATTTTCCCCAAGAATGTCCTTATTGGCCTCCGATTCATTGTAAAGGCACAAATTGGGCTGCCGAAGGTACACCGCCATCATCAAACTACATGCTAACAAGACACCAATCTTTCTTTCTGACAAACAAGCCCTTATCTCCAGGTATGGCTTGCTCAGAGTATCTTCTTTTTGTGGTTATGAGATGAGACAAGAAGTCACCTCCTTTCTTTAACAAGCAGGCAGGAAAAGCCATGACTGTCCTAACTAGTTCAGCAAATGGAAATGACTGCAATTTCCTTATTTTTCTTTCTAGTACCCCCTGGGAAAATAAAATGGTCTTAAACAATCAATAAAACATATTTCAATGCTATAAGTGTCATAAAAAGTCACTTCTTTATGGTTTGGCCACTAAAAAAACACAGAATCTCAGAGAAAGAGTAAAATTAATGAGAGCTAGAGGTGGTTGGAAAAGCATTCATTAGTACAGCTGGACACAAAGGTAAGATGTGGCTGTTGACTTCATATGTCAATTTGATGTGGCTCTATGAAGTACAGACAGTTATTGTGGGTGTTTCTGAGTAAGACTGAAATTGGAAGTGATGAGCTTTAACAAGATGCTGACTTTTCCTGGGCCTCTAAGAGCAACTTTGAGAGTGGAAGTTTCACCAGCCCATTCTCTTTTTGCTCAGGCTCTCTTGTTTGGACTGAAAATTCCTATTGTCTTTCTATATCTCTAGGTTTCTGAATACAGACCCCAGGACTTCTCATCTCCATAATCACATGAATGAATTCCTTACCTCTCTGTCTCCTGTCATGTTTTCCTGAAGCCTCGTGACTAACACAGCATGTACCTCATTTAATCCTCAAACTAGCCACTAAGTACAGTGATTTGTCTATTCTCACTTAACAAATGAGAATATTAAGATTTGGATACCCCAGGTAAAAAGATCCCTACCCAATAGACCCTTGTTTTATAAAAGATGAAAAATTTGGAAGACTGTGAAAAGGAGCAGGGGACTGGGTAGACCCTTGAGAGACTATTAAAATTAATGGGAAGAAATGGCCAAAGGTTCTGGGCCAATGCCCTTCCTGAGGTCCTATAGATCTTACCATGGCATTGGGCACAAACTTATGTGAGTGGAAAAAAATGACACTTCTCAGTAGAATTAAAGGAAGAAGAATCCAGGCAAACAAAATTATATATATTATCTATATTTTTCTTGAGGGTAGAATCTTGTTGAAGCCTGTTTTGTATGGCTTCTATATAGAGCTCAGAATTGTTTTTGAGCACCTAATAAAGGACCAGTATCTAATAAAAGATCAATATTTTTCTGAACAAACTTGTGAAGAAATTGAAGTTGAAAAACACCACTTGACGGTCTTAACTTAGGTTCCTAAAGCACACCTGGAAAGTAGTTTTGGTTGAAGTTCTGAGCCCCTCACTTGCTCTGGCATTTAATTCCACTTACCTCATTTCTGCTTCTACTTAGTTTTCTAAATTTAGCCAGAAGGCTGAGTCAACCCAGCCATAATGCTCATAATCAGCTGGGCCTGGTTCCCTGAAAAAGCACTGCTGTGCCCTCGTGGAAATGACATTAAAGTAGGCAGAAGAAAACAGTGATCAATGCCAGAAACCTAAGGAAACCAATATGGTGCTTCCTTGGAAAAACACAGGGGTAAGGTTATAAGATTGTGAGGACCAGTGGCCCCAGAGACTATCTGTCCTGAGAGTATCTCCAAAGTTCTACATTGGCGTGGGAATCCTCAGAACAATAATCAATGGAACTGCAGTGCCTGGATGGAACCAAGGACCATACATGTGGCAGGAAAATGCTCTATTGCTGGGCTGTAGCCTAGTCCCTAGAACCAACATAAAGAAATATCACAGAAGCGACTGTGTCCTGAATGGAATTAAGAAAAGTAAAAAAGAAAACAATTTTCAAGGTGTGGTGGTGGCATATACCTTTAATCCCCAGCACTCTGGAGGCAGAGGTATGTGGATCTCTGAGTTCAAGGCCAGCCTGATCTACAAAGTGAGTTCTAGGATAGTCAGGACTATACAGAGAAATTCTTTCTTGAACACCCACCTATCCCCATGCAAAAGGAAAAGAAAGGAAAAGAAAAGAAAGGAGAGGAAAGGAAAAGAAAGGAAAGGAAAGGAAAGGAAAGGAAAGGAAAGGAAAGGAAAGGAAAGGAAAGGAAAGGAAAGGAAAGGATAGGGAAACAAAAAAGAATAACATAACTTTCTGCACGTTATAAGCAGCATCAAAAAAATTTGCCTGGAGATTTTCAGTAGTTTACACGGTAATTCCCAGAACCACTGTTTCTCCACTTTTTAAAAATAATGAATATATCTATCCCTTCAAGGTGTCAGTGTAGTCCCAGCTGAAATCAGTTTATTTCTGGGGTGTGTGTGTGTGTGTGTGTGTGTGTGTGTGTGTAGATCAGAGGTGGATTTTACTTTTTCAAACAGAGTTTGTCACTGAACCTTGAGCTCACCAGGTGTTTCGACTAACTGGCCAGAGAGCCCCTGGCATCTCCAATACCTGGTCTCCAGTTCTCAATGCTGGGATTGCAGGCACATGACAGCATTCCTGGCGTCTTAGTGGGTTCTGGAAATGCCCACTAAGCAATCTCTCCAGCCCCCATTGTTTAAAAAAGATTTATTTGTTTATTACATGTATGTGAGTACACTGTTGCTGTCTTCAGACACACCAGAAGAGGGCATTGGTTCCCTCTTCTGGTTGTGAGCCACCATATGGTTGCTGGGAATTGAACTGAGACCCTTTGGAAGAGCAGTCAGTGCTCTTAACTGCTGAGTCATCTCCCCTTTCCCTCATTTTTTAAAAATAAAATCTATAGCTCATTGGTAGAAGTTTCAACCACAGAACATGATGTACTTTCTGTGTCGCTTGTGTTTTCATTTCGTCAAGTTTCTCTGTTATCAAAAGTTTTCTACACGCTTCAGCTTATTTTCCATGATAAATTCATGTTTCAAAAGAAGATTTTAGAAATTCTTCTTTTTGTCAACACGAATTCAAAATATTTGTATTTTTATCTTTATATAAACTGTAGACGTTGTAGATGAAAATTTTCTGTGACGATGTCTAGAGGCAGCCCTCACCCCTTGGCTGATGGCCCCTGTCTTCCATTTTCAAAGCCAGTAGCAATGGTTGCAGGTTCTGTGCGGACCACAGGGGTCAGTAACTCTGCTCCTCTGCTTTCTTCCCCTCTTCTCTTCCTAAGGAAACTTTGGTACAGGAGCCAACCTAGAGGATTCAGGACAAGCTTCAGTGCTGTAGAATCTTTAGCTTAACGCATCTCCAAAGCCTCTGTTGTCACAGAACGAGATGTGTTTAGAGAAATGAGGGTGGAGACGATTGGGACACTCCTCTGGTCCCAGAGCCGATGGGAATGAAGTGGAAAGCAGAGCATTGTTATACAGAAGAAGTCGGTTTCTTTCCATATCAATAAGGCCTGTGCACACAGAGTGGAGGAAGTAGATACAGGTCCCAGCCCTAAGCCACAAGCTGTCTGTAACTGATACCCTCTGGCAACAGGAAAACCATTTTTCTCCAAAGGAGTGCCACTGGATACATTAACCACACTCCAGGCCAAGACCGGTGACTCGGAGTAGTGGGCCAACACAAAATGAACTCAGTGAGATTTTTCTAGACTTTTTGTTTCATTTTTCTTTGTTTTAGTTCTCTCTATATATAATATAAAACATAAAATAGATATAAAGGAAATATTTAATATATAATATTCAAATAATATATAAATATAAAATACTAATACAAAAGTATAAGATGCAAAAGTATAATATATAAGTATATAAAGTAATATAATATATATGATTGCCCATTTGCTTTGATTTTTGTTTTTGTTTGTTGTTTCTTTTGTGCACATGTGCTTATTTTTTGAAAGAGAGAATGAACATAAAGTTGGGTAAGAAGAAAGGGTGAGGAGAATCTGCGAGGAGTAGGGGGAGGGGAAAGCATAATCACAGTATATTGTTCAACTTTTTTTCTAATTAAAAGGAAGGATTTTTTTTTTGCAGGGTTGTGTTTTATCTCAATCATCAGCCAGTTTACCTACCTATGAGGTAAGTGGAAATCCCCTGCTGTATAGAGTAAGGTTCAATTTTATTTTTCAGAAGAACAAAATATATCATTTAACATATAGGAAATGTTAAGTATTTCCTAGGCTTACTGGTTGCTAGTAAGTACTGTTAGACAATAAATATAAAATTTTAAATGCAAACCTTGGAAGCCAAGCGTGATGCTCCTGCTTCTAATCCCAGCATTTGAAAGGCCAAGCCAATAAATTGACAGACATTCCAGGCCAGACTGGGATAAAGAATGAGATTCTGGCTAAAAATGTCAAACAGAGTCTGAAGAGATGCCTCCATGGTTAAAATTGTATACTGCTGTCGCAGAGGACCAGAGTGTGGTACCCAGCACTCAGGTTGGGTGGCTTACAACCACCTCCAGATCTAGAGGATTTGACTCCATGCCCACAGGATTGTGTGGGTACTACATTCATGTGTGCAAACAAGCAGATAAATGTAAAAATATAATTAAGAAGAAAATGAAACCTTTTTAAATAAACAAACCAAAAATTACCCTTGCTGTAAAATATCTCAATAAGGTTATGTTACCTCAGAGGTAACGTAGCATAACGAAGGTTAAAATTTTGATTTTAAAAATTAATCATCTTTAAGGCAAAAGCTATCAAAACAGCCTCAGACTTCCTCCAGCAATGGGACATGCTGGCAATAATGTATACAATGATCCTACGAAATAAAAGGAAATGAAAACAAGCCTTCTACACAAAGCTGAGCCGTCCTTTCTCTATACAGTAAACATGCAGACATCTTGACATAAAATCTTTAAGGAATATGGATCTCATAATCCCTTTAAAAGAAGTTATTCTAGAGGCATATGTCAACAAACCAAGATATGAATGGAGAAAATGCAATAAATGAGCCATTGCTGAAACCATTTAACTGTAAGACTTAGATTAATTCAAATGCCAATCAAATTTGCAACATGAACGAATAACAGAAATAGCACTGGGGAAGGAGACATGCAGGGAACAGTGCAGGTACACACAGCAAAGGCTGCTTCCCAACCATCCATGACTTCAGCTCCAGGACATCCTGTGCTTTCTTTAGATCTTTGAGGCCTCCAGGTATACATACATACATACATACATACATACATACATACACACATACATACAAACATACATACAGGCAGAACACTCATACACATAAAATAAATCTAAAACAAGATTAAAACTCAGTTCTTTTGTGTTCATGTGTATGTGTATGTTTGAGAGAGAGACAGAGACAGAGAGACAGAGAGACAGAGACAGAGAGGGAGAGAGAGGGAGACAAGGAGAGAGAGGGAGGTATTGATAGGGGTGTCTTCCTCAATTTCTCTTAACTTTATTTGTTAAAATAGGATCTCTTACTGAGCCTGGAGCTTGGTAATTCATCTAGCTGGACAGCAAGGCCAGGAGACCCTCTGTCCCTGTCTCCTCAGCACTGGCACTACATGTATAATTGTCACACTGACACACCTAGTTTTTGTTGTTGTTGTTGTTTTGGGTTTTTTGTTTTGTTTTATTGGTTTTTATTTTTTAAGTTCTGGGATTGAATTAAGTCCTCCTGCTTACACAGGAAGCACTTTACAAACCGACTCTTCTTTCCAACCCCACATTAGTTAATTCATTAATAATGGCACATTCATACAAGGGGAAAAGCTGGGGCTGCTCTGTGTGCACAGACACACTTTCAGAAGATAACAGATTGAAATGGGAGCCATTAGTTGCTTTTGCATAACCGTGAACAAAGCCTTTAGAGAACAATTTTAAAGTGTGCAAGATTCCCTTTGTCTCATGGGCTCAGAAGGTTCTATGATCTCTTGACCTTGTGCCCTTGGGCAGAGCATGACTGTGACAGAAATGTGGAGCATGAGGAGGGCAATGGTCCACCTCATGGCAAATAGAAAGACAGAGAGGACAAAGGACCAGTGACCAAGTAAAACTGTCAAAGGCGTCTTGTGCCCTGCCCCCACTTCCTCTCCGTGTAAGCCTCATCTCCCAAAGTTATCAGCACATTCCAAAACAGTGCCATCTGGGGGGGGGGGGGCGGGGAACCAAGCATTAAGCATAGGAACCTGGGAAGGAGGGGCGTTTCATATTCAAACCATAACAGGAGAGAGGAAGAAAAAAAGAACATCCATGTGCAAATGAGTCCAGATTCCTAGGTAGGCTAAATAGGAAAGAGGTATATATTAATTTTCTTGTAGTTCATGAATGCTTGGTGGGGAACAGTCCTTTGAAATTTTGATCTTGACTACATCTTACTGACTTTAAAATTAAAATATAGGCCGCTATTTCTTTTGGGGGGCGGGGGGAAGAGGGGGGCAAAGGAGCAAGATCCTGATTTTGCAGGGCAAAGTTTTACACTTTGTCTGTGAGACAGACCGACAGATAACTGTGCTATAAAATAGGAATGTGCTCCGGGCTGTAAGGAAACATAAGAGGCTTAATTCTACCTGGGAGGGTTAGAGAAGTTGTGTTCTGAATGGCCAGGATGATTTAAGAAGTATTTTTCAAATGGTGTCAATCAATACTACTTAATGAATGACTCAGAGGATAATGTGTAGTTGCTGGCTCATGTTTTAGCCACTCAGTAGATTCCAAAGCTGGTGGGGTTTTGTTTTTATTGTGATTGTTTTTTTGTTTGTTTGTTTTGTTCAGCAAATATTTATTGGGCCCTCGCTCTGTCCCAAGTGCTGTACAGCACCTTGGGAAATGCAATCGGATGAACAGTGCTCCCTGCTCTCGAGAAGGCATGCTCTGATGACTGAGGGCAATGATGAGCCTAAGTGTTCAACTCTCTAGAGAGAGCGTTTATCTCATCAGCTTCCACGCATGATGGGATATTACATGTGGATCATTAATAAAATAAAAAGTTATCATTTTTACTTTGGCCTACACTTAAACCCTGAGCCCAAATCATCGACTTGATTTGGGCAACATGGAGTAGGTAAAGCCACGCCTAAGCAAGAACGGGCTTCTGCCTTTGCCGTTGTCTCTGGTGTCACTACCATTGTGAGTGGAGCAGAAAGGAGGCCCCCCCCACCCCCATCCCCCTACCCTTCCACCCCCACTCCCCCACCCCCACCCCAGAAGCAGTCAAATGGAGACTCTCATGTCTGATTTTATCACCGGCATCTTCTAAAGATCTACTTATTTTTATTTTATGTCTGTGTGTTTGCCTGCCTGTATGTAAGTGCATGGCCTGCATGCCTGGAGCTTGAAGGGGACAAGGGAGGGTGATGAATCCCCCGACGCTGGTTGCAAGCCACCATGTGGATGCTGGGGACTGAATCCAGGTCTTCTGCAACTACTTAACCACTGAGCCGTCTCTCCAGCCTCTTATCGTCAGAAAGAAGAGCAAAAGCACAAACATCAACAGACCTTTCGCTGTCTTCCAGGAGCTGGCTGTGTGGCGGGGGAAAATAATGGTTTTATTTGGTTCCTGGATGTTCCTTCATCTGTAATTTTCCAAAGAAGGTACACCTTCTCTGCAGTTGACTTGGCCCAGGACTTAGCCAGGGTCCATCCCCGACAGCACTTGCTCCACTTGCTGGGTGTCAGAGCTCCATTGCTTTGTACAGTGAAAAACCTGTCCCGCCCACATGTCATCCTGCCTAAATCCTAGAAAGGACTTTCTTTAGTGTTCGAATCTCAGGTGGCTCTCAGAAATCCTGTCTGTTCCTCATTTAAGAGCTAGAAAATGTGTCAGGCCATCCCAGAAAGCCAGAGAAGGAAGGAAGCTTCTTTGAGGAGACATAACCTGTGAGAAAGATTTTATTTTATTTTTTAAAAAATCATTATTTAAAAATTAGCAGGCTACATAGAATTTTGTGGCTGTTCCATTGGTCTTGTGTTCCGTGGTTTTGATTATGCGGAATAGCGAACGTTGCAATTTCTGTCATGTGAAGAAGAGCCCTGGCCTGGCCTGGCTAGGGAGGCCGTCGCGGCAGGTAGCACAGCCTCCCTGAGACTGACTGACCAGTGCTGACCCGTGAGTTGGGATGATTGGATCGTTTAGTCCTCTCCAGCCGCACTAGAAGCAATGCTATAAAAAATGTGTTGTTTTTCATCTTGGTCAGGATGAATCACAATGGCAAAATTGATTGCAGAAGGAAGGTCAAAATTATTATTATATATTTTTTTTTTTGGGTAGGTGAAATTTTGGGCTTCCTGAGGCAGAGGGCAATAACAGATTTAATGGAATTGTAGTTTTGTCGCAATTCCATCCACAGAGAGGCAGTGAAGGAAAAAGGGAACATTGAGTCTCGTGGAGTGCTCGGTTGATATCTGCGCTGCAAGTGAACGCGCTTTTCCAACCTCATTTCAGCGCAACAGAAGGAAGGAATCATTGTATTTACAAACATGACATGCTCCCGTGTGCGGATTGGAGAGACATGTGTAATCACGTGATTAAACCGGCACTGACGGGCTCATTAAGCAGTGTGTATATTTTCCACATAGTCTCATTTAATTTTATGTCATCTTGTCATACGCATGAATAGGGGACACTAGGAAGGGACAGCACCCTCACTTATAAATCCTATCCTTCCCCAAATGCTGCTGTGTGTCTTTGAGGCTTTGTTTTCTAACCCCAGCAACACACATTTTTTGTCATATCTGAAGGGAATGGTTATTGTTATTATTCTGCCATTAGACTCCTGGCCTATTTGAAGAATGTGCTTTATATTTTATCTAGGGATATACTGTCACCTTATTTATGCTTTTTGAATAAAATATGTAGGAATTTACCTTTTTTATCCTTCCAGTACAATCCATGAACAGCAGGATTGAGCCCAGCATGTTAATTAGCCTGTGCTAGGCACAGGGAAAATACAAAGAAGTGCATCAGTTAGCAGCTCCATGCATGGACCATCTTGGACAGTGTTTTCAAGACCTTGGGCGGTAGTGGCACATGCCTTTAATCCCAGCACTAGGAGGCAGAGGCAGGCAGATCTCTGAGATAGAGGCCAGCCTGTTTCTACAGAGTTCCAGGACAGCCAAGCCTACCCAGAGAAACACTGTCTCGAAAAACAAAACAAAACAAAAATTCCTCGTTTTTCACCTCCACTATAAGTAGGATAAATTGATTGTATCCTATTCAAGCAATGATGCTAGACTGTAAACACAAAGAAACTGCAGACAGCAGCCACAGCGGGGACGAGTGTCAGAGACATAATGAATGAAAAAACGCCAGTCACAGTCTTCATGATTCTCTTCTTGTGGAATTCTGAGACAAGCAGAGTCAACTCTCTGGCGTTTGGATGGGGCGGGGCTTGTAGTGGTGGGAATAGAATGTGTGCACAGAGAAGGAGCAGTGGCTGAAACAGAACCCAGGGAACCTTGTGGAGTGGTAGTAATGCTCTGTATCTTGGTGGGATGATGGTCACATGGGTTATTATACAAGTGAAAATGTCTTGACTCCCACTTAAGGACATCATGCCTCCTTGTATATAAGTTATATTTCCTGAATAGCAAACATCATCATCGTTGTCGTTGCTGTCGCCGTCATTGTCGTCCGTCCTCGTCGTCGTCATCATCATCATCATCATCATCATCATCATCACCACTTTCACAGTTTATTAAGTCTCCATCAGTGTTATCATGTCCTAAACTTGACTCAGCAAATCATTTGGAGTGTAATTAAAGTGTCATTTCCACTTTGCCTTTTGTTATAATCTCTATTTACACTCCAATCAACAATTGATATAACAGAAAATTAGGATTTCTTTTTAACGTCAGCTACAAAACTGTACACAGATCTAACCCTTGAACCTAGGGTTTTACTGCTGTGAACAGACACCATGACCAAGGCAGCTCTTATTTATAAAGGAGGGCCGGGGCTGGGTTACAGGTTCAGAGCTTCAGTCCCTTATCAGCCAGGTGGGAGGATAGTAGGGTGTAGGCAGGCAGGGTACAGAGGGAGCTGAGAGTTCTTCATCTTCATCTGAAGGTTGCTAGGAGAAGATTGGCTGGCTCCTCAGGCAGCTAGGAGGAGGGTCTCAAAGCCCACCCCTAGGGTGACTCACTTCCTCCAACAAGGCCACACCTTCTAGCAGTGCCACTCCTTGGGCCAAGCATATTCAAGCCACTATAACCATGTTCTTTGGTTCTCAGTGTCTTTAAATTGTTTAAGTTCTCTAGCACACAGTGGCACAAGGTTAGGGAGGGAGACCCTGGAGCCAAGACTCGTCATGTCAGGCCCGTCTGTTAGCTGCTCACCTTTCCAAGATGTATGTTTCTAATTAAGGCAAACCGGACAAATGGGCCAGTGGTGACCTCTTCATTTCCAAAGGACAGCGTGTAAAGAGCTAGGTAGAAACCTTGATTAATGGGCCACTTTAAACGACGATAAGATCCTCACTGCCCTATCCCTAGATAGGATGCAGGATGGTCTTTTGCAGTCCAGGGTATTAAAGTGAAGCTCCTTACTGTTGCTGTTCCCCTGTCATATTTCACAAGAACAACCTCGGAGTGTGTAAACACTCAAGGGAGGGACTGCTTGCATAGTGGATGCTTCCAGCTTTCCTGTGGCTAATGCTGATCTGTGTCACAGCGCATTGTTAGGGAATTAGGACTGATGTTTGTAGCACGGGGTTATTCGGGGACCCACAGTCCAGGAAAAGCCTTCACAAGCGGGTGCCGCCTCCCTCACCATCAACCACTTGCCTTCCTTCTTGCCAACCTGGGACTCTGTCTGGGAGGGGCAACTTTCCTCCATTTTCTCTGTGTTCCCAGCAGACCTTGTGGAACTTTCTTCCAGAAGGCATGGTCAGGAGTGTGGCCTCCCTACCATGAGCTGCAGTCTTGGGGTGCCGTGGAAGATAGGGGGGGAAATGCGGATCTGAGGGTTGGAGTTGGAGAACCCACAGTAAACTGAGATGGGATCTCAATGGCCATAGGTTAAAGGCAAAGCCATTTACTCCCTTTCTTCTCCCTTCTGTCCAACAGTTCTGGGGAACTATACCCAGATGGGCAAGGGGCAACAGGCAGTGGACAGGAGAGTGTTTAAGTCAAATCCTGTGCCACCAGTTCCTACTTTAAGGGATCAAGGGGCCTATCTGGGGCAAAGGAGAAATCTGGATGTAAGTAGAGGATTTTCCTTGGTCTGAGTTCAAATGCTGTGCAAGGTATCAGAACTTCTCTAGTAAGGACAACTGCTTACTACAGGCTTCCTGTTTGCGCTCTTGCTCCTATAGGCATTATCTTTTTTTTTTTCCCTTAAAAATGTACTTTCAATTAAAGCAGAATTACACCACCAGCAATCACTTTCTTCTTCCAGGCCCTCTGAGGAGCCCTTCCTCTTCTACAGACATTTAACGTGTGAATCTCCTAAAATCATCCATCCATCCACACAACCATCCACCCACCTATCCACCTACCCATCCACCCACCCATCCATCCATCAATCAGTCAATCCTGTCACAATCTTGCTTGACATCTTCCAGTGGATTCACGTGGCATTTATACGCTTTATGTCCGAAGTCCTTTCTGTGTTCTTTGTGGCTTTGGCTCCCATTTACCCCTGAGTCCTCAGTTCTCCTCACTCTATGCCTCCACTGGCCACCCTGGTTCTTTCCCGTTTCTGGAATGGGTCAAACAAATTCTCATTTTTGCTTCCTTCTGTTTTCTCCTGCGGATAGATTTCTTCCAAGACATTCCCTTGTCCCTTTTCATCCAGGTCCTACTCAAATGTTAAATCCATCTCTGTCCCTGTCCAAACTAGCAGTCTTCCCTGCCTACTTCCGGAAGTCCTTTTCATTTCCTTTACCCATAGTTCTTAGCATGTTAAACATGCCACCGGCTGTCTCTTGTGATAGTATCTAACTTCATCAAGGAAATGATTTTGTCTTATGTTTACGTTAGAGTCTTGGGCAAAGAGTAGTGAGTGTATCTGGCACATAAGAACCTTTGAAAAGTGTCTAAGAAGCCATTAAGGGGGTGAGGTTGGGGGGGGAAGGAACCTCCGTGAACTCATATTTCATTTAGGATTTAGAAAACTCCACTGTCCATATTGTATTGAGCGATGATAATAAGCTCAGTGTTAGTGTGAGCACCCAAAACAAAACAAAACAAAAACAAACAAACAAACAAACAAAAAAACCAAAAGACTCAGGTGATTTTTTTTTTCATGTGTAAAATGAAACGTTTAATCTATAAAACTTGGAGTGAACTCTAGGGCAGAGGGCTAGATTTGCAGAAGCTTATGTGGTGGGCCTCCTTGAAATGGCCATTCTGTTTTTCATAAACTCCTATCAAAAACGCAGGGTATGAAGGGCTATCTTAAATTGGCACTTGCTTTCCTTGCTGCTGGAGGCACCAGGTTGTTGTGTGAAGCCTTTGCAGGAGCATCCTGCCTGTGCGGCTGTGGGGCAGAGCCGCTCAGCTGACAGGAGTCCCAGGAGCTCCTCCAGAGAAAGGAAGGCAAGCACTCAGTAATTGTTTCAGGCTATACTGTGTGTTGCTGGTTTTGTCAGACATCAAAGACTAATTAACTATATTTGAGTGTATTAGCTACTAAATTCTAGCTGTTAAGAACTGTCAGTCACATAAATGAGAGCTCCTAGCTCACCTTTCTGGGGATAATATTCGAGAAATAGAAGACATGCAAGAGAAACCCCGAGGAGCTGATCTGAGTTCAGCTATACTGTTTATTGGCCGCTCAACCTGGGGCACATTCCTTACCCTTTCTGAACCACAGTTTTCTCACATGCAGGGAGAGCGGGCCTAAAATACTGGGCCAAAGCCCTGTTGTCAGTCTTAGCTTAAGAGCAGCAATATCAGAATGAGTTGTTAGAGATGGAGAACATAAGATTTTACTAATCTTGCCTAATGAAAATCTGCACTTAAAAGCCTTTCAGGCAATTTTTGTGCCCGGTACACTGGTACACTACACCCTGTAAAGCAGTCTTAACACACTGGCATGGGCCCAAACCAATGCGTCTAGAAGACCCCTGACCAGTGAAGTATCAGCTTTCTCTGGGATCTTTGGTATCTTTTTTTTTTTTTTTTTTTTTTTTTTTTTTTTTTTTGGTTTTTTGAGACAGGGTTTCTCTGTGTAGCCCTGGCTGTCCTGGAACTCACTCTGAAGACCAGGCTGGCCTCGAACTCAGAAATCTGCCTGCCTCTGCCTCCCAAGTGCTGGGATTAAAGGCATGTGCCACCACCGCCCGGCTCTTTGGTGTCTTTTTAACCTTGTTGGAAAAGCTGATCTGGGTGAGTGAATGTTTCAGTAATCCTTTTCAAGGCTCACGTAAACCTAAAGCGTTGTGTTTGGCCAGGGACTGGTCAGTGGCTCTCAGCCTTAGATTGGTAAATTATTTTTTCTTTCTCATTTTGAGACAGGATTCAGGTTGGCCTTGAACCCATTGTACACTTTAGGCTGCTCTGTAAACCAACTGGGATTATAGGCATGTACCATCATACACCACACTAGTTGATCAACTTTTGATGGTTATTTTCTTTCTATCCCTGCTGGAAGCGGCCAGAATGAACTAAAGGAGCGACTGTTTTGCATTTTCAACTGCTTGTGTCCACAGTGCCTGGACTGTCCCTTTGTGCCTACACTTCTGCTCTCTTCCTCTCCATTTTTTTTTTTTTTAAAGCTAACCTCCAAAACGACCCCTTTTCTCTTGACCCGCCGGATCAGCTCAGGCAGCTGAGCATGCCCAGTTCAACCGCGAGCATGGGCCCCAGTCCCCAGTGCGCAGGTGCCACGTCTCCGGGTTTTGGTAGCTGCCGCCAGGCAGGAGAGGGAGGAAGCCGAGTGGCCTCGGTAGGAGGAAGCCCTCGGGGAGTTCCGGAGCGGCTCCAGTGTAGGGTCTCCACAAAGGGTGACGCTGGATGCACATGGCCGGGCCGCCTCTGCAGAACTTGGGGGCACCGGGGTGTCGGTTCAAGGGACAGGAAGAGCTGGCTACAGCGGTCCCCAGCATCTCTGGGACCAAAGTCTGGGGGTGGAGTGGGGCGCACGTCTCAGGATCACTTGGGGGAAGACTTTGGAAATCACTTTCTGGCTCAGTGTGAGCCTTTTGTAGTACTTCCTTCGGCAGATTGTTTCTCGGGCTGAATGAATAAAATGCCTCTCTCACAGTGCCTGCTGCAGTGTACAAAGCTCTCAGTGTGTTTGCTCACTGTAACATAGACGAAAGCGCAGTTCCCGCTCCCGGTTCTGGCTGGCTCGCGCCCCCTCCTCCGGGGCCGGGCACCCGCCGAGTCCGTGGCCATCGGCGCGTGGTGTCCCGCTGCGGGCTCAGCTCAGTCCCCACGGGCGCGCGTCCAGACCCCGCACCGGGAAGGCGGCGGCGACCCCGGGACAGCCAACCCCCACCCCGGCCGGCCCGCGCGGCCCCGGTCCACCCCCAGCCCCGCCGGGCGCCGCACTGGGCATGCTCCGTAGCCCGGGCAGGTTGGGGCTGCGAGGCGACGGCTCGGGCTCTGGAGGCAGCGTCGCGGCCGGGAGCAGGGGCGGCGGGCCCGGGGCCGCACGGGGCCCGGCTCGGCGGCAGCGGCGGGCGGGCGGGCGGCGCCCTGGGCAGCGGGCGGCTGAGGTGAGCGCGGCGGAGAGGCGCAGGCCGGTTGGGGGCGGAGGCGGCGGAGGGCGGGGCGGCGCCGGAGGGGCTCGGCGGCCGCGGCGGCGGCGGCGGGGAGGGGGTGGCGGCGCGCGAGCGGCTAAGGAGCCGCGCTGCAAACAGGCTCTCACACGCGCGCACACACACTCACACACACACACGCGCGCGCGCGCGCACACACACACAGACACAGACACACACACACTCACACAGCGGGGCTCCCGGAGGCGGCGGTGGCCGCATCCCCGGCAGCGACTCGCCTCGAAGTGACAGGTAGGAGAAGGAGCTTTGGGTCCCGCCCGGGGATGCTCCCGCCGCTCTCAGCCCGCCGGGCTGCTCGGCTTCCCGCGGGTGCGTCCCGGACGCGCGCGCGCGCCCCCGGATGCCCTGCCGGGGACCCGGTGCAGGTGCGGGGTGCGAGGCGTCCTGCGCGGGAGGCAGGGGACCCCGCAGCCACCCGCCTCCCAGGCAATCATCTGCTACTGGGTTTCCTCTGCCTACCCGGACGTTCACCGTCTTCTGCGCTAGAAATAGCTCTGCTCGACGTGTATATGATTATTTTGGTTGGAAATAGTTGGCACTGTGCAACGCATGTAAATGTGTGTGCGTGTGCATCTTCAGCGTCGTCTGGGGGACAGCTTACGAGTGATGAACCGTTTCCAGTTGACACTGAGAGGCTAAGCGCTCCTTCAGGGCAATGTTTGGGCCTCCTAAAAGCATGTAAAAGAACATTGCTTTATTTTCAGAAGTTTAAAGTTGTTTTTTTTTTTCTTAGTCAATTAGACCCTGTCTATATTGTACAATTTCTGAGTTTAGACTCTGTAAACTACTGAAGCTAAGTGTGAAAACACAGAATTTTCTAATTGAACAACTCTAGAGTTATAAAACCAACATTTTCTAGAAAGAAAGGCAAATGTCTTATATTTCCACAAATATGCATGCATTTGGGATCTGATTTAAAAAAAAAAAAAACAACCCAAACTCCTATAGTGATTCTTCCTATTTCTCTAAAGCAAGGGGCTTGAGATTTAATTTGGGGCAAAACATTCATGGATGGTCGCCATTTTTTTTTAAAGTAGAAGTGAAATGCATGGTGGTCCATACATTTAGATTATCCATTTGTGGGGATGATGTTTTGAATAACCATGGTTAGCAATAACGTCCAAGCACAGGCAGGTGTAATGCTGTGAAAAAGAATTGAATTTCTCTTTTAAAGAAAAATCAAACCATAAAATAGAGATAACCAGGAAACGCAACCAGTGACTTTACCTGGGCAGACTCCTGGGAGCTCAGAACGTGAAGAACTCCTCTTTAGGGTAGGAAGTGTGTGTGTGTGTGTGTGTGTGTGTGTGTGTGTGTGCCAAATTTTAATGTAATCTTTTTAGTATTTTTAAGACTGATGATTTTTTTAAAGATGTGTTTGAACTGAGAACCGAATGTTTTGAAGCCTTCAAACTTTGATATCCTAAGTTGCAGAATGACACAGAGGATCAGAAATTCAGCTCCCCAGGATCTTGTGGTGTAATCCCTGACTGTCTGTGTTATGTAATCTAGAATATTTCCCCCACAGAACCTCTTGCATATTTTTCAACTGGTGTACTGATTTATTATATCATCTTTCTTAGCCTGTAGACATTTAATAAATGACTGGTGTCTTGGGGAAAACCTCTTGTAAGAAAAAAATTACTTTTAAAATGGAATCTCATTTTCTGAGCATTTTTACATTGGTGAAACCTGTTTGACAGAATGAGTGTGTCTTTACATGTAACGGTGTCTGCAGAGTGCTGTTAGGTTCCTGAGTGTGCCTCACTCCCCCGCCCCTGCTCTTATTACTCAGCCATCAGAACTTAGTTTTGATTTAGCTTTGATGATATCACTACCAGCTCTGAATTAATCTCTGTGGAAATGCTGTTTTACAAGTAACTGTCAAAACAGAATTTCAGAAGGCTCCATTTGATCACAGAGAGCACATTTACATCTGTTGGAATAATTCTACTTTTACTTTACAAATGCACACCCACGCAGGAGGGCTTTGTGCTGAAATTCTTTTGCGAGCTTTATATTTGTGTCTTTTAAAATGTGAATGATATTAAACTTACATGCCCCGGAATCCAGACTGCGTGCTTTCTGTCATATCAGATGGGGAAATATGGGAATTAAAAAAAAAAAAAAAAAACCTTAAAGGTTTCAAAAGAGCTTTGTAAGAAGTGGATTTTAAAGACTTGTATCACCCTTGAAACGTTTCATCCCATCCCTAATAGGGACCATTTAGTGATGGTGCTAATGTATTTGTTTATTTTCTTTCCAAGAATGTATCCAGCTGCCTGTACATCAATGCATTGTCTGATTTGTACAACATGGTACATATTTGGCAGCTCTAGTGAACATGCTATTTTCTTAGGCTACTACTAATTTGTTTTCAATTTTGGTTCACTGGTAATTCAATGATTAAATGATCGCCTTGCATTCCTGCCTGCCTACCCTTCATATGAAATTGGGTTTATACACGGCTGTGATGTTGTATGTGAGCCCATTACAGTGGCATACTGTGTTGTGACAGGCTTAGATATAAGCTTCTGGGGACAGTGTCTGATTGCTGCCCCAGTTTTTTTTTTTTTTTTTTTTTAATTCGGTATATTCTTTATTTACATTTCAAGTAAGCCCAAATGTCAGGATTGATGAATTGGTGGATTTTTATAAAGTTAATAATTTGCTGCCACATTTGTTGTTGTTTTTTTTTTTTATTTTAAAATCTTCAGTTGCAAATAAATTACATATTTTTGGACCAGAGCAGTTAGGTAATAGTGCTATAGGAAGGAATAGCTTTTGTGATGTTCACACTTTCAACAAATGCTTTGTTAGTGGACTCAGGTATTTTGGAGAAATATTACCTGACAAATGAATATTATGAGGCCCGTTAGGACTTGGTTAATGTCATTTGTGACCACTTCCATAGTAAAGAGCTTTTGAAGAAAACTACTTGCCTACCAGCAGGGACGACGCATGCTTTGAAATCCCCACCTCAGTGAGCTCTGTAAAAGTGAGATGCTCTGCGCTTGAAACTTAGAATGAGGTCAAGGACTCTGAGGATGTTTACTGGTCACTACTGGGCATCCAGACTGCAGTTTGTAAATAGTTACTTTCCGCCTCCTAAGTGAAGGAGTCTGCGGTGGAGACTTAACCACCTCTTGAGAACTAAGGACGTCCCCCCTGCACTAACAGGCACCTGGTTTTGTCGCTCAAGTTCAAATGCTAACCTCCTTTACCAGGATACTGTTTAACGTTCAGAGCAGTCTATGTCACTGTTTCCTACTCCGCGGTCATACCCAGGGCATAGAATAACCTTGCTTCTATCCCTTCCTATTTATTTTTCTGTGTGATATTTTTTTTCTTTGATAAAGCCTCAGCCTTTAAAGTAGAACTGCCTTCCCAAGCTGTAATATTGTTTTCCAGTTCTGGCTAGAGTGTTCATGCCTCTGGTTCTTCACAGGCAACAAAGAATGGGTTCACTTCATCTGCGGTGTGGGGAGACTTGAGTATTAATACAGCAGCGAGTGGATGGCCAAGAATCCTGCATTGTCCTTATAGTTGCACCTGCTTTCAAAAAGTTGTCCCTGAGTGGTCTTCATTTGCAATGCCCAGTTCACATGAGCACCGAGCTCACTTTCTGAGAGCCTGGCTGGTTTCTCCTTCCTTGGGATGCTGTTGTTCTGTGGAAGGTGTAACCAGAGTTCCCAGAGGGAGGTAGGAATGTGCTCCCTTTCAAATCTTAGCCAGGACATCATTTTGTTCAGCAGAATGAATGTTCAGTTTTAGAGAAAAAAAATTCCTGGGATGAACTGGACCCTTTCTCTCCTTTACTTTGTGGAAACAAAACAGGTGGACAGGACCGTAGGTCAGAAGAGGAGTCTTCTCTGAAGACCTCTCACAACTACTACCAATAAAGCCTGTGATGAGAATATTATACACCACAGAGCATTCTCTTTTCCCCTTTTCTGGGACTCTCCCTCACAGTTCTCACAGGATCCCTTGGGGGAAATCCACTTCTAGCTACTGAGAGGGACAGACAAATCATAACTTTAGTATACATCACTAAAGCATTCTTTTCCTCCTAAACAATTAAAGGATGTTATTTGGCGTGAATGAACTAAAGTGGTCATTTCCTTAGAGGCAGGAAGAACTAGGAACTCAGATTCTACTTAAGTGGCCAATCCAGAGAGAACACAGAGCACTCACTTATGTTAGACAGCTCTTTTCCCCACCTAGACCAGAGGCCTTCACCTCAGATCTACATCACTGAGGTCTGAACATAGTCCACCGATATTGCTGGTAGGTCTTTGATTTTTATATATTTCCAAGTGACAATTGCAGCACGAACTAAAGCCGTTCATTGTTAGCCTTTGGTCTTCAATGGGTTAAAAAGATGTGCATTTCATATGAATTCATTTTGTTTTGTTTGTTACTTTTTTTTGATTTATTTGTTTTAATTTTATGCCTGCCTGTATGTCTTAGTACCATGTGTGTGCAATGTCCTAGGAGGCCAGAAGAGGGCATTGTTTTCCCTTGAGCTGGAGTTACAGAAGGTTCTTAGCCACCACGTGGGTACTGGGAACCTAATCCTGGTCCTTGTAGAAGAACAAGTGCTCGTAGCTGCTGTGCCGCCCCTCCAGCTCAGTGTGAGTTCATTTAAAAACTTAATATTTTGATAAGTATGATTCATTTCTGTGGTACTTATAAGTAGTATTTAATTTTACACATTTGAAATATTCTTAGAAGAGTCTGGAGCGTTTACCAGACTGCAAAAATAGACCATAACCCCTACAATATGAAGAACATTGGTATGAGACACGGTCACTCTCAGAGTTGGTGGATGGATAGGTAGGGAATTGCGTTTTGGGTTTTCCTTCAGGAGTAGACGTTGAGATCTTAAAGTGCTGGAATCAGTCACCCCTGAGCTTCTATCCTGACAATGTCCTGTCTTGCCATGTGGCCCCAGGTGTCCTCTCAGAGCCTTGGTTGACTCTCTTACTAAAGGATACCCTCCCCAAGCCCCTGGTGCCGGGTGGTGCTGGGACCAGCACTTCTGTTGCTGTGACAACCTCTCTGCCCCTTCTGCCACCGGTGCTACCAGGATCACTGCCCACAACAGTCACTTTTCTCCATCAGGGCATTGCTTTGTGTTGTTTTGTGTTGTTTTGTGTTGTTGTTGTTGTTGTTGTTGTTGTTGTTGAAGCCCAGGCAGCAGCAGCTATTTTCATGTAAGACCTTCTCGAACTTCCCTCTGGCAATCAGGGAGGGTTCCAGTGACCCCACAGGTCACCTCCTCATGCCAGATCCTCCTCTGGCCTCACCTCACCCCGTGACTGCGTTGGAGTAGAGGCATGCAGCATTACTCAGCTCTAATAGCCTTTACGTCCTGTGAGTGTTGGGCTTTGAACTGTAATGCAGGAGCCAGATGCCATCCCCAGGGCCTCTGTGTCCTCCAGCAAGGCTTAAAAAGAGACCATATTAAGCAATTCAGCTTTAGGAGGATGGAAACATCCATGAGAAACGTTTGGGGACCACTGATGTTTAGGGGCACATCGTGCCTCCCCTGGTCCCGTGGGCATTAGCGGGAACATTCAACTTTTCTGCTCATAGTCTCAGTAACAACCGTAAAGGGGAAACAAAACAAAACACAACCCCCAAGCCAGATATTTGTTGAGAACTTGAAGCATGCCACGTCATTTAATCTTCCTAGACACTTTTTTGGGGGGTGGGGGTGAGTGGGCTAGGGAGATGCAACGGCCTCTTAGGTTTGCATTGGGGGAGAACTTATATTTGGGAGGTTAATCACGTGATGGGCTTAGAGAAGAGATTGAAATCTAAGTAGATTGACACCTAAACCTTTTTTTGTTTAGTTTTTGGGTCTAGCTGTGTAGTGCATGCTGGCTCCAAACTGCAAATCCTCCTGCTTTAGGCTCTCAAAGGCTGTGATTATAGGCAGCACCGTGTTAGCCCAGAAATCCAACTTTTAAACCTCGGTCCTGTGTTATCTGTGGTTGATATAGTTCATGCTGCAGAAGGGACACCTCTCTCTCTCTCTCTCTCTCTCTCTCTCTCTCTCTCTCTTTCCTTTCCTTTCCTTTCCTTTCCTTTCCTTTCCTTCCTTCCTTCCTTCCTTCCTTCCTTCCTTCCTTCCTTTCTTTCTTTCTTTCTTTCTTTCTTTCTTTCTTTCTTTTTCTACCATGAAACATGGCGTGGCAGTTGTTTTAAGTGGCCTGGCTAAGATGTAACAGAAATGCTTCTGGCAACTGCTGTGGAGATGGAGTCAGAATAGCACGTTGAGGATAAAGCCCTGTTTCCTAGTCTCGTTCTAGGGGTCTTTGTGCAGTTGCACAGACCGGAAGGCTGAAGGAGGGGATTAGGGGATGAAGACCTGGGCTGGGGACTAAGAATAAAGACTTGGTATGATCTTTTCTTCGGGGTTGGGAGAGATCCTAAGAGCGAAGGGTGGGCCTGGGGGAATGGGAAGTTTCCAAATAATCCATAAAAACCCCGTTAAGGTCAGAAGGAGAAGTCAGGCCATCTCTCAAGGGTCAGTTTTCAACTGGCAGTTTGATGGCTTTAGTGAGGTTGCTGTGGCCTCTGGCTGGCGAGCCAGCTGAACCACATACACAGGTGCTGCTGAACAGGTGTCAGGGGCCCGAGGCGTGGCGGCCTGTGTGTGTCCCTTTCCAGGGTGAGCTGCCAGAGGAGTCTGCCACTGCATGTACATCTTATAATGAAGCACGGTATCAGAGGAAAACAAAAAACAAAAAACAAAAAAACCTCCCAAAACACAAAAACAAAAATTTCCTACTTTGAAAGTGTTTAGATGGTCTTGGACAGCTAGTGCAGAGGACTGGCTGTGTTTTTTTGCTTGTTTTGTTTTGTTTTGTTTTGTTTTGTTTTGTTGTTGTTGTTTTCCAGAGGACCCAGGTTTGATTCCTGGTGACTTAGAACCAGGAATTCAGACTACAATTTCAGTCTCAGGGGATCTGATGCCCTCTCTGGCCTCTGTGAGGACCAGGTACCTACATAGAGCACAGCTATGCATGCAGACAGAAACTCATCCACAAACCATAGAGAAGTCAAATAAACTAAAAAGTGCTTAGAAGTTGGGCTGAGGAGACTGCCCAGTGTCGGTACAATGTTTTTCACATAGATAGGAAGACCTGAGACAGAGCCCGAGGATCATGTAACAATGCTGGGAATAGTGGTGTTACCTCAGAGCTGGTAGAGGGGTGGGGGGTGGGGTAGAGACCGGCAGAGCCTGGGGCTTGCTGGACAGCCAGCAGGGAGCAGTCAGCCATCCGCAGGCGGTGAGAGACCCTGTCTCAAAAACAAAACTCAAGGCTCAAGGATGTTGCAGCGGAGGAATGACAGGGAGGTTGACCTCTGGCCTCCACTTGCATGCACACAATCCGTGTTGTTGCCAAACCGGACACATTTGTGGCAGGAATTCAGCCTGAGCTTTCCCACGTCGCTCCTTTTGTCAAGTGTAAGTTCTCAGATGCACTGTGCCCTAGAAAATGCCATTAGTTTTATTTGCTTTTTCGGACTTGTTTTTTTTTTTTTTTTTTAAGGGGCGGGTTTTAAAATTTGTTATCTGGTCTCCCTTATTCTGAATGAGCGTAGTGGTCTGACTATCCAGCCTTTTTTTTTTCTCACCCCATTTTCTAACGTACTGACAGGTATTCAGAGTTGGGAGAGGTAGGGCATGGTTTTCAAGCTCATTTCCTGACGGCGCGTTGAACCGTGATCAGCTCAGCGTAGAGACATGAGCGACCTTCCTTATTCTGGGCTGAGAGAGGCTTCCCTCTTGCCTCTGTCACTGGTTGAATTCTGCAAATCAGGGACTGTCTCTTCCTGTGTTGGCAGTTGCAGTATTTAGCGTGAACACTGAGAAGTTAGATCTGTTTCTGCAGGCGAGTATTTCAAGGCTCACCCACCCTAATTTTTCCTTCTCAGTCTTCAGGGGGAGATCACTTTGGGTCACATGGAAACATAGTCCCTTAAGAAGGGGTTCTCCTGTATCTGCCGATGTTTGGTTACTGACTACATAGCCAAAGCCCTCTCTGGAATTTAAGTTTTTATTTTCTCTGCTTTCTAAAATGATATAAGTGACGCACTAATATGTTCCAGTTGAAGTGACAGTGCAGAAATACAGAAGCAATATGTAAAGTACTCCTTCCCACCTACACCCTCCCCAGATATAACCATTGGCAACAGCTGCAACTGTCTCTCCCCCCCTTTGTCCATTCATTTACATACACAGATACATATACGTGGTTTCTTGTTATATAAATTGAATCATACTGTACATGCAGATCATTTTATTATATAAACTGCATCATACTACATTTATTTTTCTGTGAGTTGTTTTGTCTGCATAACTGTATCTTATGGTAATTTTATTTATTGTCTGGATACTGGTTTTCTCATCTTTGTAGCACTGTATACCGTCTGGTAAGACATATAATCTTGTAGTGCTTTAACAGCAGGCTACAACAGTTTGTTTTCTCATGACTGTACAGTGAAAGCAGATTTCTTTTCATTAGTCTTCATGAATTTGTGTGAAATTTTTTTATTACGAAATTCCAAGAAATAGATCTATTTGGTCAAAACGACTTAATCACCTTTAAAATCCAGTGAAAATGCTGTCAAATTGCCTAAAATGTCCCTGATAGAATTTCTGTCTCACAGAACCTCAGGTTATGCATATAAATGGATCTTCTAACTGAAACATAGCCCAAATTGCTGGACAGCTTTACTAGTTCAATTAGAGTTCAGTTATATTGTATACCCAGAAATGACTTTAGAAATAAATCATTTATTTAAACTACAGTACTTAATAAAAAAAATCTTCAGTTAGGGGGCTAATGTGAAAACCCTTTAATAAAGAGATATTTTGTGGACTCAGAGTGAAAAGTCTCTTTTTCTGATCGTCTTGGTTAGCTCTGAGATTCTAGGCCCTCTCCTCCAACAGGGACATGCCGCAAGCGTCGTGAGTTAGGCCAAGTCAGGGCCCATATTACAGATGCAAATACAGATCGATAGTGGTCTTGGACAGTTAATTTGGGGGTTAAGAATGCTTGTCTGAGCTTATTGGTAAATTCAGATCTGCTAATGTAGTCTCCTTCCTATCCTCTGGGTTCGGAGTCCCTGTGTTCAAATAATTACAAGTCAAAATTATTTGGGGGAGGGGGGAAAGGTATCTGTCCTGAACATGCACATAATTATTTCAGGCACTCTGTAACTGAGCTCTCTACCCAGATTTAGACATTTTTATTACTCCCTGAACAATACATTATTATAACTATTTATGCTGCATGAGGTACCCCAAGTAGTGAGATGATTTGATATATAAGGGGTGGAGATGTGAAAACCAATACAACTGTTTTATCTCAGGGCCGTGAGTCTCCGTCTGTGGAGTTCTGGCAGTACAGACTGCCGGCTGCTGGACAACTCCTATATAGAATTATCAAAGAATCCACCGTAAGCTAGGGCTGGCGGGACTTATCCGGAAGCCTGCCGCCCAGGCTGAGGCAGAAGGATGTTGAGCTTGAAGCCAGCCTGGGTTGCATAACCATGACCCAGTCTCAGTACACCAACTCCCCAACCCAACCTAAGCCAAGTAAACAAAAATGTGGACCAGCCTACAACACAAGCTAGAAGAACTAGAATCTCTGATACCTTCCCCCAAGAGATTTGGGGGGGGGATCAGTGGTAACGCTCTCTAACTAAGCGTTACTAGTGAGTCCCAGAAGTTAATTTTCATTCGTTTGAGAAATGAATGGTAGGCCAAAAAGACCTGTGTACCTTAGAAACTGCATTGTGTTTTCATTTCAAGGTTTCTTGGGGGAGCATAGTAAATCTAGGTCGCTGATATTGACCTCTTTCAAAAGCGACAGTTGTGATAATTGTGATTATTACCAATAATATAAATCCACTTAGTTGCTTTTCAGAATTTGATGGCATGCTCTTAGGAGCTAGCATCTCAGGGTCAGGGTCAGGATATCCTGATGGAAGTCCATGTCAGGAAGATGGAATCTTGTCTCTTTTCCAAAGACGGGTCTGAATCCTTCAGCTGTTTCTCCAGATACCTATTTTAAAAACAAACTTCTGGGTAGCTTGGCGGGGACATTCAGATCCTGAACGTATGCCTTCTGTATGTTTGTTTGTTTTTTTGTTTGTTTTTATACAGCACTTTGAGAATTGTAGGACTACGGTAGGATTCAGTTGCATTTCCTTGGCATAGAAACCTTGTGTATTCAAAAAAGTCTGTGCTGGGTTTATGGAAACCTTATAGTGTGTCACAGTTTACAGACAATTTCCTTTGACGGTATCTGTGAAAACCCACTCTTCAAGCCCATGGCTTAGGACCCGACTAGAAGTTATGTGTAAACCAAGTCTTCTGGGGAGGGCTTTAAAAGAGACCCTTTAGAAAGTGGACAGACGAACACAGTGATGGTAAGTGCTTAAGAGTGGTCTGAAGGAAGACAGACTTTGTGACTGGAGGGAAGGAGCAAGAAGAAACAGTCTGGAGCTGTGACCTTTGGAGGGGACACAGTGGCCCTGTAATAGTACAGCAAGGAAGGCAGGAATGTGAGTAAACCTACCTCTGTCGCCTGGATAGATGAGCCCAGATAAGAGCTACCGGGCAACGGTGGGCAGGGTGGGGAGTGCTGGTAAACGGTCAGGAAGGCGACTGGCAGAGCTCAGCTACTGTCCATGCTGGCATCGGAGGCACGCGGGCGACACGTCCGGTCAGAGCAGAAAACCTGCAGTCTGTCTGTTTTGTGAAAAGGAAAATAAAACTCTAGCTACAACAATTAAATTGAAACCTGAGATTGTCCCATAGTATCACATGGCTGCTGTCAGTAAGACTTGTGGTTGTCCTGAGAGCTGCATTCGTTGACAGTTTTCAGTGTCATTTGGAATAGACTATTTTTCATTTAGTAAAGCCAAAGAATGGGAAACTTAATGTTTATCTGATGGGTTAGGGTAAGAGGTAAAGGGGAATCATAATGTCTGGCATTATTAAGTTGGATACCTGGGAAGCCATTCCTTTGCTTTTAATATTTTGTTAAATTATTTTATCTAAAATATCAGGTATGGGAGGGAAATTCGGAATAAATTAAGTTATTAGTGGTAATTTTTCTTCGAAGAAGTCAATTTAAGAAAATCTTCAGCATCACGCGGTAGTCATGAACAAACTGTATTTTCTCATTCATTCAGCAGAGCAGTAAGACTCCAGACATGATCAGCTTTTAGCGTCTGTCTTGCATTTCTGCTCCTGTTGTTTGAAAAGGTGAAGCCTGCTCTGTTGGGTTTGTGCATTTGTTCTCTGTACACAAGCAATGGCACTTGATCAGAATCATAAAACCGGACAGCTGGAAGGGCTTCGCCTTTCCTTACGTCCAAGGTTTGTAGTTTAAGGTTCCAAGACGTAGCCTCTGCTTCCGTGCGGTCCCAGAATCTTGACCGAGGCACCACATCCCCACTTCAGCGTAAACAGATTTTGCTTGATTTATTCATTTTTGTGGTTCCTGCCGTAGATTTGGAAGTCCCTGCTTCTGAGGCATTTTTTGTCCCTTGAGCACAAATTATTTTTATGTATTGAGGCAGAGCTTCACGAAGAGCCCTCACTGCTCAGCCCCTGACCTGGTGTTCTCTGGAGGCCTCTACAGTGCTTACTCTAAAACCCTCTCTGTAGCTTATGGCTCTTTTGCCTTTTCCGTCCTGTCAACTTATTGTTTACTGAAAACTCCCATAGCTGTAAAATCTTGTCCGAGTTTCAAATGCATCCTTTGTCTGCTGGAGAACTTGACCTTGACGTCCTATGGGTACCTGCAGGTCAGAATGCCCCAGACAGAAGCCCTCAACTTCACTTCAGATGTATGTCTTATCCCAGTTTCTAAACCTTTGGGAGACATGTTGCTCCTCCATGGATCTGCTGGCCCTCCACGCCCACCCACGTTGATAGCTCTTTGTCCATTTTTTTTTTTTCATCTTGCTGCCCAGGTTTATAACTGTAGTGGTTTTCTTGCTGCTAGGCCGCAATTCAGGACAAGAAACAATTTAAAGGAGGGAAGGCTTATTTTGGCTTGTAGTTTGGGGAAGGTGCAGCCCCTTCTGGCCTGGAAGGCGTGAACAGAGCTAGCGGGTACAGGGTAGCGGGAGTGTGAGGTCGCACATTGACATCACTGCTGATAAGTAAGCAGAGAGAACCTTTGACCAGAATCTGGCTAGTCATACGTGAGACCTGTTCCTCAGTGGCCAGCTTCCTCTAGCTAGGCCCCACCTCCTACGGGTTCTACAGCCTCCAGACTTGGCACCCACAGCTAGGGACCAAGGGATTAAATACATGCACCTGTAGTAAACATTTTAGATTCAAACCATAACCATAACAATATCCTTAGCATTCTCAGCCCAGATTGTTCCATCCGTCAATCATGCGGTCTCTTGTCTCCGGAGTGAGCTGCACGTATTCTTTGCAATGGTGCTGGGTTTTTCTTCTTTTTCTTTTTCTTTTCCCTTCCATGTAGGAGTTTACAGTTTGCAGGAAGAGAGGCACACAACCGCTACTTTATAACTTTACCTCTTTGCCTATGACTTCATTCTTCACACCAGCTCGAGAAACCTGCACACAACAAGCCTTGGAGCATTATTTATAAAACCCTTCCACAGCTCCCCGGGGCTTCCAGGATTAATCTCTGTTTCCCTAATTTGCCGAATGTAAGCCATCCTCGGTCTGAACTCTGCAGTGAAATTTTAACTCCTTTATTTGTGTAACCTGCATTAAGCATTATTAAACTACAAGAAGCTAAAGGCCGTGGCTGCTGTGCACATGCTGACTTTGAGCCCCTCACACTCCTCATGGCTCTTCCTAGACTCTGGCTGGGGAGAGGGCTTGATCCCTCACAACCGGCTTCGGTTCCAACCCCAGTGTTGGGGTGGGTGCTGTACCTCTGTCTCCATGTCAACTGTTCATGGTTAAGCAACAACATGACTCGTGCGCAGAAAAATAAATTGGGTGCGTGTTTGGGACTAAAGTAGTGTCTCCTAAATGAGTGAGCGCTGAATGCCAGCATTGCAGATACGGGCCGCGGAGTAAGCGAGGAAAGCAGCTGGTGAGCAAGGCAAAGGTGTGCCCCCACCAAGGGCAGGAAGGCGTCCACTCACTTATCGGGGAACCCTGGTTGCTGACAGATGGCAGAGTAACCATTTTGGAAAGGTGATCAGTTATCTGGAAATGCTGTGTTCATTATTTCTCTAATAGAAACTAATGTTATACTAGCAAGCCACGCCCAGAGATGTTTCCCAGGAGACAGTCTTGTCATTTACCTATGCCTGGAGGACACATGGTCACGCTGTCTTTTCTGTGCCATGAGCTCGGTTTTAATATATTCTGCTTGTTTTCTGTATAGGGTACTTCCTTATAGAAGCAAGTTAGAGGAATTTCCCCATTTCAGACTTGCGGAGAATTCAGTAATTGATTTAAAAAGATTATTTTATTTAGTTGGGCTCACCGTGATCTAAAATGCTTTGTACTTACTTTTTGAATTGTATTTTATTTTCAAAATGAGCTGGGAATATATCACTGCCAAATAGAAATACACTTAATTAGAGGGGAATATTCCACTGGACATTATTTTTAAAAGAGTGTCTTTTTTGTGCTCCAGAGTTGGGGAACTGACCGTGTTATTTGAGTTAGTCTGAAGAACGGCTTTGAACGGAAACTCCCCCCCCACCCCCACCCCCCGTGCGGTGTGGTAGTGTTTAAGAGTTTTCTTTTCTTTTTCAAGTCACATCTTTTTATTTAGCAAATCTCCTTTAGTTTCGTATTGAAAAAATGCCATTGAGAATGTTAATTATTAAATAGATCATTATTCATGTTTCAATGGAGACAATATTGAGGAGGATTTTGGTTTAGTTATTGCAGCTGCTGAGAAAATACAGCAGCACTTGGAAATGAACAGTGTTTCCTCATATTTAGAGCGCTTTGGACCGGGGGATGCTCTTGCAGAATCAAGAGCCTGGCCTCATTCTGTCCGTTTCCCATTCCCTTTGAAGGAATCAAAGTAGCTGGCTAAAGCCCTCTCCATCTGTCATAAGGAGCATGCAGGGGGTTCTCCAGCCTCCCAGGGAGGAGCAAGAATCTGAAGCACACAGATGACATGGGTGTTGGTCCTCACCCTGAGGGGACTCAGTAGAACTGCACACTTCCGACCTGTTCCGTTACAGGCCCACCCTTGTTTTCTAAGTTTGAATTTAAACAGGATGAGCTCTCAGGGGTCTCCTAAAGATTGAAAACCAGGAGGAGTATGCTCCTTGACTGAGAGTCACAGATGTCTGTCGAATCTTCTGGAAGTGTTCCTCTTTTACCAAACCAAGGTGCTCCCAGCTTTGTGGGGGAACGGACAACAGCAGTTACTTGGAAGGAACACTTACTGTCTCAACAGCATATTTGGTCTGAATATTTTAAGAGAAACTTATTTCTGCTAGAAGTCAGTGCAGCCTTTATACCCAGAAACAATGACATATCAGGAACATAGTGCTTGGGAGTCACTGCTTCCTACCTTCCTCCTACCTTCCCACGGGTCTGAGTGCAACACACACACACACACACACACACACACACACACACACACAGACAGACTTAGATACACATACCTATGCACATATAGGTTCACAGACACAGACAGACAAACATATATGCCCTCCCTCCCAGAGAGACACAGACAGTCACATTAACGTACCCACACACCCCACAGGTATACAGACAAGACAGACACATGCATACAGATTGACACACATATATGTGAGCACATGGGCATAGAAAGACACACATAGGCGGGTTCATAGGCATAGACACACACACGCATACATACTTAAATAGACAGGTATATACATGGACAGACATAAACACCACAAAGATAGGCACGCAGACAGGCAGAAAGGCAGATGCATATCTCAAGCGCTGACGGGATAGACAGCAGGTATGAATTGGGATAAGACACGGAGACATGGGGTAGTTCTGTGGTATTTTAGTGTCATTACTTTGCAAAGTCATACAATTTGAGAGTTGTTATTTAAAGCTGTACTATTGCAATATTTTATAATGTGATTTCCCCAGGTTACTTTGAGACCCAGCTCAGAACCCAGTGTGCTTTAGATCTGTGCTATGTTCCTTGGGCCTTAGGAATGCAACCTCGTTCTTTCTGTAATCCTGCAGGGTAGGCATAATCATCGTTTGATACTAGAACACCGAGTGATTAAAACATTTGTTCAAGGTCTTGTGATTGATTTACGGTACAGATAGGCTTCAAAATAGGCTTGTTCTGAGTGTATACTGCTGTATCTGTGCCTGTATGAATACAGAGGAGAGGTCACAGGAGGACAGAAATGAGAAGGTAGCAAGTCTTGGCCAAGGAGATGGGCGTCAGGAGAAGCAAAATTGCCTGAGCCTTGATCCCGGCCTTCAAGCCTCCATGACAGTGAGAAAATACGTTTTCTGCTGTTTAAGCCACCTGGTCTGTGGTACAGCAGTCACAGGAGCATCATATACATAATACAATCCCATTGAGATAGAAACCCAGAAATATACATATTACAGAGTACGGTAGTGGACACGACTTATTAGCTATATTGACTCTTTTTTAAATGTATTTACAAGTGCTGGTTCCAGAGCACATGTGACTTTGTACACTTCAGGGTTTACTTGTTTAGTATTCAGTGTCTCACCACTGTGCATGTGTACACACACATGTACACATGTACACATGTATACACACATAGACACACACACACACACACACACACACACACACACTCTTGGCTCAGAGCTGCCTCAGGCTGAGGTTGACTATGCCTGTTTCCTCATTAACCTTGCACAATATTTGACGCGAAGTAAGTGCTTTATATTTGCTTGTTGGGTAAGTTATGTAAAGGAAAGTGTTTGCCAATTTAGGAGAGCAAAATGATGAAATTAGTCTAATGGTCTAATCTTAGAATATTAATTTTGGCCTTTGAGCATGGGTTCCTTGCCTCAGAAGGCTCGATTTACAGTGCTTTTAGAAGCTTTCTTAACGCTTTGTGGGTGGAGATGAAAAAGTCCTGCCTTTCTTACTTTCTTTTACTGCGTGAACGTCACATACTTCTTTGAGAAATCCCAGAATGGAAAGATAACCATATTAGATGGTCTGAAACCATTTCCCACAATTACTAACTCAAATCATTGCCTAGTTTATAATTTTATAAATGACATATAATTGTGGATAGTTTTAGAACAGTGTTTTGTTTTGTTTTGATTTTTCTGTAGAAAAGATCTTAAGTTCTTTTTAGTAGCTGAAGGTTTCCATTTGCCAGATTCTGTTTGGAGAATAAATTACCATAAGACTTGTACTAAGTACTGTATACGAGATTTTGTGACTTGTTCCTCATCAGGGAACACATATAGCAGAATAGAGTTGTTATGACTGTGGCATTTTATTTAATGACTTCTATGCAAATTACTGACATAGAAATAAAATACTTGTGGAATTGAGGTTATGAAATAGAGAACATACCTGCTAAGCAATTTATATTCAGTATATTCTTAAATGATCAAAAGATTGACTATAAAGGTATCATAAATAGAAAACATTATGTTATGGTGCTTTAAATTAAAAAGGAATACATGGATATTTTGAGTAAGCTGGTAAAATATTGTAGTGCTAAATCACAGAGAATTTGATTGTATGGGGATGATTTACTTTTATTTAAAGCTCTCTATCGGGCGCCTAATTTGGCTATGTCATAGAATAAAGTCAGATAGGACAAATAGTCTCTTCCAGCATATGATTAGAATGTTGGTGATTCACGTGAGCAGCTATGATCTACTGAATTTATTTGAACAAAGTGTAAGCTGTGATGTCTGTTCACAGTGAAGCTCCAGTTTGTAAGTGAGAATCATGCAGCAGCTAGCACACAGTAGGCTCTTTACACGCCCTAAAATCAATATATATATATATAAGCTGAGGAGAGAGGCCACATGCTGTTCTTCCACATCTATCCTTAGATCATTTTTTTTTTAAATCCTACTTTGGATTTTTATGCATTCTGGTGTTTCTATAATTGGTATCTAAGCAATGCATTTTTTAACATTAATTATCAAGTTTTGTCCTAGTCTTAAATTTTATGTAGTTATGTGAGGCAGCATAAATGGGCATCACCTACCTTGCTCACACCTACTTTCCTCATTGGGAAGTATGTTGACCTTGACTGTGACTTTGGCATGGGGGATGGCTGTTGATCTGCAAAGATAAAGCCCACAGGATTGTCCGTGTCCATTCCCATCCCACCTTCAGCTACCCAATAAGATCACGAAGCAGAAAGCCTCCAAGACTCCAGCACTTTGGATTCGGTTTACCTTAAGCGTCACACAGATTTACCCATGGAAATAGTTGATTTTCTGAAAAATCTTTCTCCATTTTGTAGGATGGTATTACATCCTCAGGGACAACATTATTCTCATTGTAGCTTAGAACAGAACAGAGGGATGTCTCCTTTTAATTTTTGAAAAAAAAAAAAACCTTATAGTTAGACCTTTTCAGTTTGAGGGATGTTTGAAAAGCACCCACTTGCACGACTCAGTTTGGACAGAGCAGGAGGTAATGGGAATTTAATCATTGTTGGGATTATTACCCTCCCTTCGTCTCTCTGCTCTTGTGAAGTGAGGCAAAGCCCCCGGGACTGTAAAATGTGGTCATCTGAAACTCATTTTTGTAGATAGAAGAGGAATCATGTTACAGTCCATGATCCTGTGCGGAAGATGGCTCTTTGAAGTTACGCTCAGGTATAACATCGATGTCTGGGAAGGAGACTGACATTTTCCGAGTGTCTTGTGAAGGCTTGGAATCCCAGGCAGTCTTCTGGAGGAGGCTTAGTTATGCGTTACGGCCTTCCAAAGTTGTCCATGACAGGCCAGATCGCCTTGGGCAATTCCGATTCCTTCCTTATTGATTTTTGAGTGTGTGCTCTGAGGCATATGACAGTGTCCTCATGCCGTGGATAAGGAAACAGTCTTGTTGAAGTAATTTGCTGAGGACGGCAAAGGAAGCACTTTACAGAGGGTGAGCCGGAGCCAGACTCCTCAAGGCCACTCTGCCTGTGTGTCCCATTCCCCAGAGCCTTCTCCTCCACGGCTGCTGATGCCTAACCACCAACCCACGGCTCTGCTCAAGTAAAGTGTTGTGTTGCTGATGAAAAGACTCAACTGGGAGGTCCCTGGAACACTAAGAAAGTCTCTAAAACGGGGAGTTGGGAGAACTCCCTCGTGGCTGGTGGTGCCCTGACTGATTCTTCTGAAGCAGGCCCCATCACGGTCCTCCCTGTGAAGAGGTGGGCTAAGTGAAGGCTCAGGCCTTCAGAGCTTTCTTTCAGGGCTGTAGCTTTGTGACCTGGCAGGGCCACTCTGTCTCCCGTGTGTCTGTTCAAGTCCAACGTCCCTCAGGCCAGCCAGTCCACCCTGCATTTGCTTTTGCTTCGCTTGGTTTAAGACGCTTTCATCTTTTCAAACCTTTAGTGTGATTCTTACCCAAAGGGTGTATGGATCTCCTTGTAGAGATTGGTTGATTGATTGACTGATTGATTGGACAGGTGAACTTACTTCAGGCAAGTGTGACTGTTTGAGTGAAATATATGGTATCTTCCCACTGAACGTCACTTTTGATGTGATTTTGTCGATTTTGATTTTTCAGCACCGCCTCAGTTTTGTTTTGTTTTGTTTTGTTTTGTTTTGTCTTGTCTTTTGTGTCTTAACTTTATAGAAACAAATCTGCAGGTTGGATCCTCAGTGTAACTGATTTGTTGGCTGGATCACAAAGTATAAGACAAATTGAAAGTCGCTTTCTTTGTCTCTGTCTTCTCCGTCGGATTGGTGTATTTGACACATCCCGTAATTTTGCAGTCATTACAGTATATTCGGAGCAGCCTAATTTCAAATACTAGAGAAAAGCATCCACACATGTCAGAGTATCCATCCTCACCCAGTTAGTGTCTTCTCCCAGGATCTGTTCTCCCGTCTGACCCCAGGCTTACTCATCAGTCACGAGGAAGAAAGGCAGTCCTTAGCAGGATTGCTCCTTCCTTCCGTCCACTGGCTCAGCTTGCCAGGAGATTACAGGGGTGCAGAAGGGGCCAAAGCTGCTGTACCTAGCAGAGCTGTCGGCTGCATGACTTTTTTCTCAGACACTCAACCCATCCTTTGGAGTTTCTCTCAAGTTCATTGGATTAGGACCTTGTTTGGAAAAAGCGATGTGCTGTCTGGATAACCAACCGCGTAAGAATTTGGCCCCTCCTCTTCTCTAGTGGCCCTTAACTGGATCATTCGCGTACCTTTGTTCTGGAAGCTTACTTGGGTGGGGCACTTAACAGCATCAGTGAAAATGACTGTCTCACCAAGTATTCTTAGCCCTTCTCCCCCTCTGGGGCCCTGTTCTGTTTTGTAATTGCAGGCAGCATCAGCAGGCCTGGGTGCTCCACCCTCTCGTGGCCCCCAGATCAGTTCATGAGTTTCTGTGGGCAGGCTAGCATGCAGCCAGCGAGTGGAATGCCAGCTTTCCTCCCGACCGAGAGCCCACTTCTGAGAATGGATTTGGGTACTTTGTGGGGCTGATAGAGAAGGCTGGGAACAATTCGATTGTTTTTGAAGAGGCCTTTGCTCCAGGCTCTTCAGTGTAGATGGCTTCTGGTCTGCTCTGGTCTGGTCTGGCCATGTGCTGCAAGGCCTGGAAGTATGCAAAAGAACACCTCTCCTTGTCTGGCAGTTCAGGTGATGGGTTATCCTCTAAAACATCAGGACAGTTTCTGCTTCTCTCGGGAAGAATTTAGAGATTAGGTTTTTAGCCCTAGGATGTTTGGGAGTGTCAAACCTTGAGAAACACTCACTGTCTATGAGTTGTCACAGTCTACAACTTCCTGACTCTGTAGCAAAAAATCCTAAGGAGCAAGTGACCAGTTGATAAGCTCAAAGTGATTGCTGGCATGGGTCTCTGGGGGAGGTAAAGATGACTGACTTAAGAGGAGGCATGGGATTTCTAATCCGCGGCAGTCTTTACTTATTTGGTTAAGGAATAGGCCACTCAAGTGGAAAAGTGATTCAGAACTCTTGCTAGCTCAAACTAGTTGGTCAGGTTGGTCAAGGTAGATAAAAGCAGAAACTGGATGGACAGGTGACTCTGCTAGAAATCTGTAGACACTGCAGCCTGTAGACAGTCCATATCTTTTGTATTTGTTATATGTTTGTTTGTAGAATGAATGTACATTTCTGTGTATATATAATACATGTAAGTAGAAATGTATATTGTGTAGTCCCAGTGTAGCTTACAGATAACATATGTAATAGTGTGTATGAAATTGTCTCAGTTAGGGTTACTATTGCTGTGATGAAACTCCATGATTAAAAGCCACTGGGGAGCTGAGTTCTCTATAACAGTTAATCATCAATAGCAGTGACAGCAGGAACTCATACAGGGCAGTAGCCTGGAGGCAGGAGCTGATGCAGAAACATGGAGGAGTGCTGCTTACTGTCTTGCTCCCAATGGGTTGCTCTGCCTGCCTTCTTATAGAACCCAGGACCACCAGCTCAGGGAGGGAACCACCCACAAAAGGCTAGTCCCTCCCCATAAATCACTAATTAAAAAAATGTGCTACTGGCCTGCAGACAACTGGATCTTTTTCTCAGCTGAGGTTCTCTCCTCTCTGATGACATTAGCTTGTTTCAGGTTGACATAAAAGCAGCCAGTATAGAAATATAACAAATATATTTTAATATTTGGTCAAGGATAAATGGTTTAAAGTATAAGACACTCCGTTTTTTTTTTAAATTTATAATTCAGATATACATGAATATGAAATGTATATATTAGTTTACTGGTTTAGAAAATAATTTCAAAATAATTAAAATGGTTTTGTCCCAAAGTCTGGTACATTCTAGTGGTAAATGATGAGAAGTCATTTTAAAATTATAAATTTAATTTTGGGCAAAGTTACTTGTCAAGATGCTTCAAAGATTATAAACATATAATTTTATTATATAATATGAGTAAAAATGTGATTATATACATCTTGGTAGTATCCAAGAGACTTTTTCTTTTACCTGAAAGCTTTAGTTCTAATTGTGTTAATTGTGTGTATGTGTGTGTGGTCTGTCTGTGAGTTTGTGCAAGTGAGGAAGGTTCCCATGGAGGCCAGAGGTGTTGGATACCCCAGAGCTGGGGTTACAGGTGCTGGTCAAAGGCCTGGCGAGCTGGGAATTGAACTCTCATTCTCTGCAAGAGCAGTGAATACTGAACCACTGAGCCGTCTCTCCAGCCCCAAGTTTCAAGAGTCTTAAAACCAACTTTGAGCTTATAAACACATTACATGATCATTCTTAAAAGACTGTTGAAACCTGGAGAGCATGAAGAAACAGTAGAATCCTTGTCTGCTCATAAGGCAGCACTGTGGACCAGGAGGAGAAACAGCACTTTCCTGCTTAGTAGTACATTTTTCCCATGAGTGACCAAAATGTTGTCTTTTCATTGAGGAATATCTTTAATTTAGTAAAGTAAAAAAAAGCAAAACAAACAAAGGGGCTGGAGAGATGGCTCAGTGGTTAAGAGCACTGGCTGCTCTTCCAGAGGACCTGGGTTTGGTTCTAAGCACTCACAAGGCAGCTCACAACTCTCTAACTCCAGTTTCAGGAGATCTAATACCCTATTTTGACTTCTACGGGCCTTGTATACATGTGGTGCACAGACATCTGTGCAGGCAAAACATACATACACATAAAATAAGAGCAAAATTAAAAACTAAAACAAACAAGAAAAATTCCAAGCAAACCACGAAGTCCTTTTATGGTCAGACTTTGTCGGTCTAGGAAGCAGTACCAAGATTGTGTCCAATATAATCATAAACCTGCTAAGTATAACTCCTCGTGTTTATTTGTACATTAGCTGCTTCTATGATTTTTTGGGATTAGTCAGTTGTTGCTAATGACTTTAAGATGCAGAGGAAGCGATGAGCGAAGACAGCTGACGCATGAAAAGAGTTACTGTGACGCCTGTCTTAGCCTCAGTCCTGGTACCCGGTGTGGCAGCCAATTTTGTGTGCACCTTAGTATTCTGTTGCGTGAATGGGACAGCGTCTTTCTGCGGTGGAGTCAAACGTGAAGGGGAATATATCTGTGCCTTTGGCCTGCTTTTCAGGGCGTGCTGGGAGCAAGGTAAGCTTTTGTGAAGGGTTCCCTGCTTCTAGGCGGCGGGTAGTTTGAAATTAAAAAAAAAAAACAAAACTGGAAAACAGAGTTCGCCTTTGTGGCCAATCACTGCCTTTGAAAAGCACCTTCTTCTTCTGCCTTTGTGATCTTGTCTGTTTAAATCATTGGCCTTTGGTGAAGGATGAACACAGAGGGAAATAACTCCATAGAAAGATGGTGTGTGCCATGTGATGGTTTCTGCCTTTGTATTGCGGGGAAAGTTTTCAAAGATGTTACAAGAAAAGAAAAGAAAAGAAAAGAAAGGAAAGGAAAGGAAAGGAAAGGAAAGGAAAGGAAAGGAAAGGAAAGGAAAGGGAAAAGAAAAGAAGGAAGAAAAAAGAGGAAGAATATATGTATCTCTTAAAAGGGAGGTAAGCCACTATTAAAGGTTAAAAAAAATCCACAACCTTTATATCACGTTGCGTGGTATAAAATCATCTGCGTGTGGAAAAATTTAAAATCAGACATAACACAGAAAGGGTGAGCCAGCGATGGAAATACTCCTTGTCACTTAATAACTCCAAATACATTTGGCTTCTGTCTGACGCTTCAGTTTTTATAGCCCACATGGGGATTTGGCATGTATGCATCTATTTGATAGAGATGATGATGATGGGAGAAACCCTCCTTATTGCTCCAGCATCGCAGGGGTGTATCAGCTGGGCGGCCGAGCAGCAGGCTCTGCTAATGTGTTGTGGTTCAGGTTCCCCTTCAGTAGCAGATCCTGCAGACTGTGCACATATTGTGTAAAAATAATTAGCAAGTGTTTCGGGGGTGGAGAGTCTGTTTCTTCTCCATGAGCATTGATGAAGTTGTTGGAGTGTGTGTGTGTGTGTGTGTGTGTGTGTGTGTTTGCGAGTGTGTGTCCTATCCTAACAGCTTATGTCACTAAGATGTTGACTGGATAAATATTTTCGCTGAGGTTTTCATCAGCTTGAAAGAGGCATTATTTATTCAAGAAAAAGTGTTAATATAGTTGAGTACGGCGTTGATGCGTTGATATCTTTCTTTGGGCACTGAGTTTCCACCATTCTCATATAGGTTCAGTGGAGTCCAGTATCTGGACTCTGCTGGTTCAATCTGGTCAGGAATGGTGAATCTTATTTCAGAGGCCATGCAGGGTCAGAGGCCTCCAGGGTCTTGGTATATGCTCTCCAATCATGACATGGCTGCTTCAGTATCTGTGTACCATCTATGAAGAGGGATCTGTGTAAGCTTTATGTTACTGTGACAGTACCTGACATAAACAACCTCAAACCTGAAGTCTTATTTTGCTTCACTGTAGGAATGCTTGATTAAAAGAGTCTGTTGGCATGGCTGAGATTGAATAGACAAAGTCAGAGGGAAGGAAGGAAGGTGGGAGTGAAGGCTGAGAGGAAAGGGGGAATTGAAGTCTCATTGTTCACTTCAAACACAGGTCAGTGATCTGAAAAACCTCTTAGCCCCACATCTTAAGGATTCTGGGGGGACATTCGATGTGAGACTTGGGTCCGCGGTGCAGGAGATGACCGAAGAGCGAGCCTTGAACATGCTGGGGAGACATTTAAGATCCAGACTCTAGCGGGTCATCTGACTCTCAGAGACACTGAAGACTTGTCTAGGTTGGACAAGTGTGCCACAGATGCTCAAGTAAGTTAGGGCGTCCCTATATGGGTCACGGCCAGGTCTGCCTCAGGATATGGCAAATACTGGGCTTGAGGTTGCTTTGGGGTCTATCCGTGAAGGTTCGTGCGAATGTTTCCTGTGTTGTACACAAATAAATGTTTTAATAAAATGTTTTGATAAAAGTGGGAGGCATGGTGGAAGAGCAACTTGAAAACTGCCCTTCCTGAGTTTTCGTGCTAAGTCTGCCTTCTACCAGATGCAGGACTTAAGCTGGTCCCTTCAGCGCCCTCTAAACTTGTGCGGCTCATCTGAAGGGTGATGCCGGTGACCAAAAGCTCGGTGGAAAGTGCTCAACTGTGTCTTCTTGTGGCGAATGCTGTCATTGGGTGGGGATTCTTACTGGAGACATTGAGCAATTACAGCGCCATGCTGGGTCAGCTGACCTGCTTGTGCAGCTCTTTTTTTTTTTTCCTTTTGGAAGACTGTATACACGATCAAATCTCTTAAAAAGTAACCTATAGAGCTGGAGAGATGGCTTAGTAGTTAAGAGCACTGACTGCTCTTCCAGAGGTCTTGAGTTCAATTCCCAGCAACTACGCATGTAAAATAATAAACCTTTTTTTTTTTTTTAAAGTAACCTATACATTGATTTACAAATTCAGTTATAAGCATTTATTGGGAGTTATGGCCAGCTTCCTGGGTTCTAAAAGGTTAGACTTACTTATGGAATTTTATGTTCTATGTGTTTGGGGGATGGTGTGAGGGCCGAGCATGGGTAAGAATGCTTGTTGCACATGAATGAAGGCCTTGGTTAGCTCTTAAGCATACATGTTAAAAAGCCAGATTTGGCCACATTCTCCTTTAAACCCCAGCAGTGGGCAGGGGAGGGAGTGTAGGGGGCATTGAGCGGGTGAATGGAGGTGGAGGCCAGGAACAGGAGGATTCCTGGAGCTTCAGGAAAAGAACCTGTGTCAAAAGAATAAGGCAAAGAACGATAGAGGATACCCAGTGTTCTCTAGTTTCTGAGTGAGTGTGGAGGTTGTTCATACACACACACACACACTAAAAAAATCAGAATTTTACCTTCTACAGAAGGTTTGAGCCTTGGGATCCATAAGAGCAGGAAATAGTCTTTGAGTCAGGTTATTCCTTAAGCCTCCAACAATATCTCTGAGCTCTTGCTTTTGTTGGTTAGTGATATTGTTTGTGTTGTTTAATCTAGTCATGCTATTCATAGTTGATTTCCTTTCTTGAGACATAGGGTCTTGGAGGCTAACTTTAAACCTGACAAGTCCCTATTTCTTTGGTCATTGGAACGGCATTGAACGTTTTTCCTTCGATTAACTTTCTGTTCCATCCCTAACAAACAGTTTCAGTCCACAGAAGGGCACCTCGTAGCTTGGTGCACATGGCCTTGTTGGCCTTTGAGCATAGGACACAGTCTTCTGAACTGTTGATGAGTCAGCAGTGATTGTGAACCTGTTCTTAGACGGTGTGTGAGGCATCACAGTAGAAGTGGGGCAACCTCTGAGAATACAGCAACGGGAAGAACACATTCTACGTGGCTGGTGCGTTCCACCCGGCAGCGAATTATAGACTTATCAGCTTAAGCGCATAGAAATCTGCCACACCGAACACGCAAGACTGGAAGGGAGACAGCCTTTCGGCAAGGCCACCCACAGCCAGATTTGCTGCTTTTCTTCATCATACAGTCGTGTTTGGTTCTCAAGGTTTGGTAGATGGCCTGGAACCTCGCAGGGAAGAGAGAGGGGGATGTTTCTATCAGCTTCCTTAGAGCCTTCTCCACGGCAGCACACTGGTCAGGGCTGTGTCGCATGACTGCCACTGGCTTCAGAGGAGATCTGGGCTGCAGACAGATCTTTCCCTCCCAGAAGGAAGCCAAGATCATAACTGTGAGACAAACAGTCATGACATCACACCTAGGAACTTTATTTTTGGTACTTCAAATGGATTTAGTCCTCAATTTTGTGACTTGACAATTATGAGTTGCTACTCTATTTGCGAAATTTTTAAAGTCTATAATAGATCATTCCCAATCTAGTAAAATCAGACTTTAAATTATGGCTGCAGAAGTGAAAATTTTCTACACATGGTTGTAAAATAGTGGAAGTTTCTCTTAGCTCTCGGAATAAATTGTTGGAAGTGTGATTTTGAAACTCAAAACAACTGAAGTTTGTTTGGCTGACTTCTGCCGCCTGGCTCATTTATAATTATTACCCATACACTCCCTTCTCTGACCTTCCATTTTTTCGCAGATAAATCTGGAAGCCTGCCTCATAAAGCTGGGTTCCTCTGAGTTTCCTCTCATGGCCCTTTCCAGCTTTTGTATGCTTACTTATTAAGTTAGATAAATTTCTTTTGTAAAGTTTGCCATTTTTTTTCTTTGTTGGAAAGGAAACAGCTTGTTTAAGGACAGGAAGAGTTGAGAAAGAAAACAGAAAATGATGACCTCCTCTCTCCCTCCCCCTTCCTTCCCTGCCCCCTCTCCTCCCCTCCTCTCCTCCCTCCTCTCCTCCCCTCCTCTCTTCCCTCCTCCTCTCCCCTCCTATTCTCCCTCCCTTCTCCCCTCCCCTCCTCCCCTTCCTCCCTCCTCCCCTCCCCCTCCACTCCTCTCCTCCCTTCCTCCTCCCCTCCCCTCCTCCCCTCATCTCCTCCCTCCTCCCCTCCCCTCTTCCCTCCTCTTCTTCCCTCCCTCCCTCCCTCCCTCCCCTCTTCCCTCCCTCCTTCCCTCCCTCGCTCCTTCCCTCTTCCCCTCCCCTCCTCTCACTTTTCTTCCCTTCTTCCTCTTATTACTTTTTATTTTCATTTTAGAAATTATATATAGATACGTCAGGCCATTTTCATTTTTTCTCCTCCCTCCATTTCCCTCTTTCTTCTCTCCGCTCCCTCCCTCCCGCCTTTCTTTTGACAGTCTCCCATGCCCGGTTGCTCTAGAGTCCATATGAGCAGTAGTTTCGTTTTAACCCCCGAGGTCAGGGGCTGCCAGGGGTGGTGCCCACTGTTCCCGGTAGACGGCCTTGGACAGGGAGTTGAGTGCTGGCTCTGAGCAGCGCCGGGGCCATTTCTGCAGAGCTAGGGACCCAAACCCAGGACATCCTTGCCTGGCAGACAAGTACTCTACCAAGTGAGCCACGGTTACTGCACATCAGGCCGTGTTCACGCTAGCCTATGGTGTCCGCTGAACGCATTCGACCCTGCGATACCCTGCTACTCTCCCCCTCCCCTCCCCCTCCTGATAGTCCCCCTCGGTCTCCCCCGTTTGACTTCTCTGTTCATGTCATTTGTACATTTATGATTTTATGTATCCACAAAGACTAGAAAACAGAATATAGACTGCCCTTATTTGTATAATGATTATTTCCATCTGTACTCTCTTCTAAAAGGCCTAACTTCATTCTTCTTTATGGCTAAAAAAAAAATTGCATCGTGTCTATAAATCACATTTTCCTCATCCTTTCCCCTTTTGGCAGATACCTCAGTTGGTTAGACAGCAGGAGTAGTGCTGCAGGAAGCAGGGGTGTGCAAGTGCCTCTGCGGTGACTCGGAGTCACTCGATTAAATACCCCAGAGTGAAGTAGTAGGCAGGCCGTAAGATAAGCTTGTTAGATTGTTTTTGAGAGACCTCCATACTGATTTCCACAGTGGCTGAATTAGTTTGCAAGATCTGTTGATTTGTTCCTCAATTCCGTATGTCAAGTATTTGGTTGAGAAATTTTGCATCTTATGGTTGTCACAAAGATGGGTCTGTAACATTTTTGTTGTGTCCTTTGATTTTGTACAATCGCTTTTCTATTTGATGGAATAGTGTCAGAAACGCTGGTTCTTTTCTGAGGGTCTGGTAGAGTTCACAGTGAATCTTTCTGGGCCTGAATGTCTCTCTAGTCTGGAGGTTTTTAATTGCTCCTTTAATCTTGTTGCTTATTAGAGATCTGTTTAGTTTGTTTATCTGATCTTAAGTATATCTTTGATTGGCCATATGTATCTAGAACTTCTTTGGTTTCTTTTAGATCTCCCTACTTAGTAGAATATATGTTCTTTAAAGTGTGTATTATAGGTTTTCCAAACATTACCAGTACCTGTTGTAATGGCTTCTGTTTCATTTATAGTATTGATGAAAAGGTATAGATTCTATACTTTTATTAATTTGGATCTTCTTTCTTCCAGTTAGTTTGACTAAGCTTGCCAACTTGTTTACCTTTTATCAAGTGTCAACTCTTTATTATTACGTCAGTTCCTTGTGTTGTTTTTAATGTTTCACTAATTTCTGCCCTGATCTTAGTTACTTCCTTTCTGGTTCAGGGTTTGGCTTGTTCCTGTTTTTCTAAGGCCCTAAGATATGCATTAAACTGTTTATTTGAAATCTCTAAGTCTTTAGTGTAGGCACTTAGAGCCCTCTCTATCCATGGCTGTCTCGGGGCTGCTTTCATTGAATTTTGTAGGTTTCACATTGCTGTTTTCAATCATTTCTTAGGGACTTCAAGCTTTCCCTCTTGCTTTTTCCAGTGATCCATCCATCTCCATGTTTGTGCATGCTCTGCAGTTTCTCCTGCTGTTCATTTGTATTTTATTTGTGATCATACAAGTTACAAAGAGTTATTTCAGTTTCCATGTGTTTCTTAAGACTTGCTTCATTTCCTAACAGATGACGTATTTCAGAGAGCGTTCCATAGGCTACTAAGAAGCACGTGTGTACCGTAATGATTGGCGGATGTCTCTGAAGCTGTTCTGTCCATTTGATGTATACTGTTGCCAGTTAACTTAGCTGTTCCCTTATTTTCTGCCTGGTGTGATCTGGGTGTAGAAGTCACCCATCATTACTGTGTTGCTGTTAAGCCCAGTTTGTTTAGCAAAGTTACTTGCGTGCCAGTGCTCAGTGCATATCTGTTTAGAATTGTAATTTAATTTTGATGAATTCTTCCCTCATTCACTATGAAGTAGTCCTTTCTAACTCTTCTAATTTTGATTTGAAGTGTATTTTTTTTCAGCCATTAAAACATGATCCGCACTTGCTTTCCAGTTCCATTTCCTTGGAATACCCCGTTCCACTCTTTCACCCTAGGGTGACATTTTGCCTATGATTGTAAGGGATGTTTCTTAGGCACCAATATATGGATCCTGTTTTCAAGTCTGTCTGACTCAGGAATTCAGTCACCCCTGGAAGGTACGTGCTGTGGATTGCTTGGTGTCTTCCCGTTTGCATTCATTTCTGCTGGGCTTCCTTCATTCCTGAATGTGTTTATTTTTCTCCAACGATTCCTCCACACGTATTCTGAGTATTGGGTTAGCGTTCATAAATTCCTTCAGCTTGTTTATATCATGGACAGTTCTCTTTCCCTCTGTTCCGACAGAGAGTTTGCTGCCTGTAGAAATCTGGACTGGCAATTACTGTTTTCCGATGTTGGAACACATCCTTCCATGCTCCGTTGGCTTTCAGGGTTCCTGCTGAACAACCTGCTACAGTCCTAATAAGGATATAATTCTATAATTCTAATATGTAACTTGTAACTTGGTGTTTCTCTGATGAGCATTCAGTGTTTTCCTCTTTGTTCCCTAGGTTTAGTGTTTAACTGTAATATGATGTCAGGAGATTCCTCTCTGGTTTGCTTGTTTGTTGTTCTACATACATTCCGCGTCTGGGCGGTCATCTTTCATGATCTTTAAACTGTTCTGTTGTGATTTTATTAAATATAGATAAAGATTTATTTGTGTGTGTTTATGTGTATAATTTTTGATGTCATTAAACATGATTAAAAATTCCTTTCCTGGTATTCCATCTAATTTACCATGATGACTACTGTTGGTTGTAACATTGAATATCTGGAAAGAGGAAACAGTTGAGAAACTGGCCCAATCGCTGATGGCAGGTCTACAGGATAGTAACTATTTATTATTATTATTATTATTATTATTATCATCATCATTATCATTATCGTCATCGTCATCGTCATCATTATTACTAATCCGTGTAGGAGAGCCTAGTCCACTGCGTGCAGTGCCATCTGGAGACAGTATGCTGAAGATGAGCTGGGGAGTGAGGCAGAAGCATCACTCCTCCGTAGTGTCTGCCTTGGTTTTCTTCCATTATGGACCATAATCTATAAGATGAAATGGACCATTTCCTCTCCAAGTCATGCCAGGACCTGGTGTTTATTACAGCAACAGGTGCTGTCACGGTGAAGCTGATGTTTTTCAGGCGTGTCCTGCCTTCATTTGTCATATTCCTTATATTACTGCACAGGTACACACGTGCTTCTTGGTAGCCTATAGAATGTTCTCTGAAATAGGTCATCTCTTAGGACATGAGGCAAGTCTTAAGGAACACAGGGAAACTGAAGTAACTCTTTGCAACTTGTATGAAGTTACTTCACCCTTCCCTTTTCCCTCCCTTCCTTCCTTCCTTCCTTCCTTCCTTCCTTCCTTCCTTCCTTCCTCCCTCCCTCCCTCCCTCCCTCCCTCCCTCCCTCTCTCCCTTCCTTCCTCTTCCTTCCCATGCTAAGCACTTGCACTTGCACCTTATTTGCAGTATTCAAGTGGCGATACGTTGTGATAAAGTTGAGCTTCATGGTTCAGAACTTCAAACGTGCAATTCTTATGTTTGGGGCGCCCGGTGCGACCCCTGTATTATTCTTGGAATAAGCCACTAACTTCAGGAGTCACCCAGTGGCAGGGCCCCACCGCAACAGTTTCTTTAATTACCGTAGCTACTGGAGGGCCAGCAGGTAAGGATCGCGTGATGTGTGCGGGGGACATTAGGTGCCTTAGATTACAAAAGTCACGCCAGTCACTGCTTCTTCCTTGGTGGGATGAGATTTGAACTCTTTCCCTCCTGGTTTCTTGAAGTAAACCCTGCTGATGAGGGATGGCAATTTTCATTTCTCGTTCAAATATATTAATCCAGATTTGGGGTTTAGTTCGAGCCTTAGTTAAGGTTACTGTTGCTGTGATGGAATACCACAGCCAAAAGTGAGTTGGGGAGAAAAGGGTTTATTTGGCTTATACTTCCATTTCACTCTTCACCATTGACGTCAGGGCGGGAACCTGGCGGCAGGTGCTAATGCATGGAGGGGTGCTGCTTACTGCTGGCTTACCCATCATGGCTTGCCCTGCCTTTTTTTTTTTTTTTTTTTTTTTTTGTAGAGAAATATAGACCACCAGTGCCAGGATAGGACCACCCACAATGGGTTGAGTCCTCCCCCCCATCCATTACCAATTGAGAAAATGTCCTACAAGGTTGCCCACAGCCTGATCTAAGGGAGGTATTTTCTCAGTTGAAGCTCCCTCCTTTCAAGTGATTTTTGTTCATGTCAACTTGACATAAAACTATCCAGCATAGTACCGTTACAGAGAGTTTCTGGCCCAGATTCCCTGAGTTCAGCTCCGTGACTCTCGGTTTCCTCCGTGATGTTGTTTCTGAGTCAGTACCACAGGGCAGGGCAGGACAGGACAGCAGCGATGGCTGAGAGCTCCTGCTGACCTTAGTGGTGTCCTTGATGGGGTGCCCGCCATGCTTTCCAGTCAGACTTCAGGCCCCTCGCTCGCTCGCTCGCTCCCTGCCCAGGGTGATGAAAGCATACAGGGCTCTGACTCAGTTCTTCCCTCAGCCTTCCTGAGGAGCCGGGGTGCATGGGAAGCGGGGTGGATTGAGGCTGCAGCCTGCAGGCTCCCGGTGACCGCAGCCAAGCCTCGCATCTGCTTTAGCTTCTTCAGCTCCTGGGCCTCCCTGCCAGTTACGCGTCCAGCCCTTGATCTCCCATCTGCCCGTGGCTGCAGCACCGCTGTGTGTGAGGGAAGCACTTCCCGGGGATTTCCACCTTGCCCAGCTGCTTGTGGCTGGCTGGCAGCTCCTCCACCCCACAGCTGCTGCTCGCTCCCCGCTTCCCCGTGGAAATCTCACCTGACTTCCTTTACCGCCACTGACTCCTGCAAGAGCCTTCTGGCGATGGCTTCCTATCAGTAATGAGTGCACTGATAAGGTGTCCCATCTGCTATCTCTCTGGGAAGTCCCCTCCTTTCTTTTAAATCATGTTAGGATGCAGTGTTGGGTCTTGCGCATGTTGTCTTTAGAGAGATGCCGAGTTTGATTTTTTTTTTTTTTTTTTTTTTTTGTACTCGGCTTTGAAATAGACCTGATACGGCTGTACACAGCCTTCCTTTAGACATAAGTTCTGTTTTGTATTTTATGTCCTGGTCAGGTTTCTAGTAGTGGTTTCTGGGGTGGGGGTGGGGTGGGGTGGGGTGGGGGTGGGGGTGGTTAGTAAGTCATATTCTGAGATCACAAGGAGGCACTTCCTCGGACTGTGGCTTTTCCTGCATACTGTAACAGCTGGGCTTCGCCCTCGGATGATCCCCTTTTGTCTCGAACATTTTAGCCAAAATCAGTGGAGTAATCCATGGATTGCCCATTTTTTCAGCTGTTCCCAGCCATAGATCACTTAGCCAGCCTTAGCAGGTTGCAAATCTAATAGTTTATATCTGTGGAGCCAAAGCTTGAGCCAGTAAAGCATCTTTTCAGAAGAAACAATGCTTTTTCCCAGATTACGTATTTACTCAGAATATTTGTTCACAAAACATATTACATTTCTAGTAATGATCATTTACCCATTTCCCATGTATATTAATCAAAGGTATATTTTTAACTACCAGCCATTTCTCCAAACCACGAGACACTTGAGAATAAAAGCTTCCCTGCAAGTAAACATATGCTTGTCATTTAATTTTTAAAAAGTGTGTGTGTGTGTGTGTGTGTCTGAATGCACGTAGATGGGCCTGGCGTGTCAGAGGAGGGTGTTGGCTCCCTCATGCTGGAGACACAGATGGTGTGAGCCATCGTTTAGATGCTGGGACCTGAACCTCAGTCCTCCGCAAGAGCAGCAAGTGCTCTTAGCCACCGAGCCAGTCCCCCCATCCCATATGTTTGCTAATTTTTTTCTTGGACACTGGATTGAAGCATCAAAGCAACGACACTAAGTTCTCTAAGTGTAATCTTCGATTTTTATTATTTTCTTAGGCTATTTCCTTAATCTCCACCCCAACCCCCATTTTTCATAGGGAGTGCTTGAAAACAGAAAATGGTTATAGTTTTGATTTGTGCATTTATTCATATTTCCGCTTTTCTAGGATGACCATTTAAAAAGCATCTTATCAGTTGGGCAGTGGTGGCGCATGCCTTTAATCCCAGCACTTGGGAGACAAGGCAGGCGGATTTCTGAGTTCGAGGCCAGCCTGGTCTACAGAGTAAGTTCCAGGACAGCCAGAGCTACATGGAGAAACCCTTGTCTTGAGAAAAAAAAACAAAAAACAAATAAGCAGTTTATTATGGAAAATGTTAACTATACAGAAACTGCAGTGTGAGCTTTACAATAGACTTTCAGTAACATTCTGTTCTGTCACATTAAGTTCCTCCATCAGTGACCTTAAATAAACCCTATAAGTCATACTAATTTGGAGCCAGTTTTACTTAAAGGTGACAAGTAGTTCTGTTTAACTTGCCATAGCTTGGCCCACAGCACATGCCACGACTAATATCTGGAAGTCAGTCACCAGTGTCTCGCCTTCTTTGCTAATGCAGGTTGCCTACACCTTTAATTTCAGAAACTAGAGAAGCCAGCTACTGCTCTCCCTGTGTGTTCTGCTCAGCCAGCAGGTCTCAGTAATGCCATCTGGGATTTGAGGCCATGGAAAGGTGGAGAGGAACGATCCCGGATGCAACTCTCTTAGGGGAGACCCTGCTCAGAGATCGTGCTGCTTTAGAGGAAATGGGTTCGGAGCTAAGCGTGAACTTACGTGGTGGAACTTGGCGGTTCGGGTTCGCAGACGTGGTAGGGGTTGCAGGACTGCGGTGGGGATTTTTCATTTTCGAGTTTTGAAAGACTCTTGTCTGAGAAGAAGGCGGCCCCTGAATTGCACGCGTCTGTGGAGTGCTGGAAAGGACACATGGGCACCTCATCCTTGGGTTCTCGTGGGTCAGGAATCTTCGACACTGCTTTAGGATCTGAACATTTTCTCATCGAATGACCCCCGGTTCAAGGTCACGGTCAGAATTACAAACCTAGGTCAGTATTCCATTGTCCTTTTTAGTTGGATTTGATTATAAACAACTTATAGTTGACGATGATTAGCTTGAGTTAAACTAAACTGTTTACTAACTTAAAATATTAAAATATTTTAATCCACATAAAGTGATTTTGAAGAAAGAGTTTCACTTAGTATTTATTAGTTCCTGGGATTTTTAAAACTACTTTTATTGTTTATAATGGTGTGTAGTTCTGTGTGTATTGGGGGTGAAATCTGCACATGGGTATAGTTGCCTGTGATGGCCAAAGGCATAACCGGAAGTTGAGTCCCAGGTGGTTGTGGGCCATCTGAAGGGGATGCTGGGAACTGAACTCAGTACCTCAGGAAGAGCAGTGAGTGCTGTTGACTGCTGAGCCGTGTCTCCAGCCTCCAAAAAATGGAGGTGTTATACCGAACATTTACTACGAGTGTAAAATAAAATCATAGGTATGATGTTTTAAGTTTCCTGACCTATTTCTCTTGATCACGATTCCTAACTAAGAGAAATAAAGGATGTGAGTGGAGTGCACTGCCCAGTCCGTGGGAACTGACAGGAGGGTGGGGCGGCTGTGGGGCTTTACCCTCTCAGCAATCCGACCCTGCCGTGCCTCCTCTGTGCCCCACTGGGAAAGTAGAAAGACAGGTGGAGTCCTGCACATTTAAGTCTCCATTTTCTTATTGATGCCATGGAATTCAGCAACGCTTCTGAAAATCCATTATCGGGATAGGTGTGCAGTCACTGCCCTAATTTCTGTTTCAAAAAAACATTCATTTCCTTTGATCAGTTTCCTACCTGGCTTTATCCATTTGCCTCTTAGGAAGCAATGCACCGGAAACAAAAACCTTCAGTTGTCTCCTTTAGGTTTCTCTAAAGTAATATTTTAAGTCTAGTTTTAAGCCTTCTCTTTGTTATTGGAAGGGAGTATGCAACACTCAGGCTGCCGTGGCCTGTGACTTTCTCTTGTCACTAATGGAGGGCCAGTCTGGTATTGGTCCTGAGTGGAGGGCCTGCCTTCTATAGTCCCTCATCCCTGGGAGAGATGGCCTCTCTGAAATACAGACTCTTGTAATGTTTCTTTTAAAAGGGGTGGATCTAAAAAGTTAATTAATCCTTGGTTAACCTTTTTGTTGTTTTTTAAGTAGTTACCATGCGATCTGTTTACGAAGCTGGTTTTACGCCCTTAACATATGCCCCAAATTAAAGGGTCAAGTTACTGGATTTGCCGTCAGTGTTTGCCTGGTTTTGTGAAGGGTGTTTGAGAGGAGCGGATGCCGGCAGCACTCATGCGTGCGAGCTGTGATAGGAAGCCCCCGGCACATACCTTTTTATACTGGAATAGATTTACTGCAGCCCCTCTTGATTAAATGCGTTCGTCTCTATTTCCCCGGGTGACGTCTTTCTAGGAAACTCAGCATTCGAAATATAGGATGCTGTCTGCCAATAAAATGTGTCAAGTCTTTATGTTTTCGGTCTTTGGGCAAGAGGGAATGCTTATATAGCTTAGGGTGGCCTTGAACCCAGGACCCTCCTAACCCAGGCTTTATAGTTCTGGGATTGTGGGTATGTAGCACGAAAACTGGCTTATCTGTAGTTTTGTTTTTAGGTAAGATTTCTTTTCTTTTTTTTTTCCAGAGCATGAGTTGTGATATGACGAGAACAAGGTTGGGGATGTTCCTGTATGTTTTCTTATAATCTCTTAGTCTCCGACAGGTGTCTGCATTTCATAGACAACATTTCTGTAAGTCTGGCAGGTGCTTTAGTTTTTATCTGATACTTTTTGCTCTGCAACACTGGTGGCATCTGTTTACTGTCTAGGCTCAACAGAGTATTTTGGGACTTTTTAAAAAAAATTGTTTACGTAATTATTTTTATTTTTTTGTTTTGAGACAGAGTCTTTCCATGTTGCCGTGGATAGCCTCCAAATCACAATGCTTTGGCCTCTGCAGGGATGGCGGCCATGTCACTACCTTGCCTGGGAGGATTTGGGGCCTTTGGTTCTGAAGACAGTGTATTTTTAGGAAAACATCTGTGGATACTAAGATACTCATCCAGGCACGAATGCCATGGGCTGGGTGTTGGATGAGGATGAGTCTGTCACCCCAAATCACGGATTCCTCATATTTTAGGGTATCCCAAAATCATAGTCCCTGGCCGTGTGTCCTTACCTGCATTGCGCTGTAGCGTGGTCCTGTTGGTGAGCTTGCAGCTCTCTAGACGTTTCTGGTCAGAGACGTTCTAAGGTGGGACCCTTCCTTGTTTTATTTAATGATGTGTTTGTGATGTTGATGTGAGCTTTGCTACTCTTCCAGTATTCAGTTCTAGCGCAGTGTAAGGTCACCTCCACTGGGACAGGCCGCATTCTGTTTGCCTGAGAGTTTCTGAAGCAGCTGCTCACATCTCATAAATCATCTGCCCACCTCTGGACAGAGCAAGGGAAACCCGGAGCATAGGCTAGAGAACTGAGCGCCAGGCCTAGGGGAGAATCCCTCTCTAATCTCAGAAGTGAACAGAGGAGTTGAAGTTGTTAGCTTATTTCCTATAAATGGGACCAGCGTCACAGGTGAACACTATCAGAGTGTACTGATTGTGAACTCTGGAGACGGCAGAGATGAGCTCTAGGTGTCTGCTGCACGCAGACTGCTTACTGCGTAATTATAATGAAATTAGAAGAGTGATTACTTTTTTCCCTAAAATTTGATTCTGTAGATTTTGACATCAAAGATGATACACACAAAAAAGTGGTGTGTTTTAATTACAGAATGAGGATAATATCTAGTGAAGCTATGATCAGAAAAGTGCCCGTAGTGTTGATAGATACATTGTTGAATTATAGAAACACAGTTTTTGGAAATCGGATTTTTAGACATTGATCATCCTTAAAGTTGAAATACCAACTGTGATTAATTGCAATGTCAAGAGTATATGTTATGTATACATATGTGTATATGTTACCATAAATGATTAATATGCCTGCTCTGGCTTGAGATATACATTGAGGACTTTTGGCTTCTAGGTCCTTGGGAGAGTTGCCTTTTCTCATTTTCAAACACCAATCCAGAGCACCTCTCAGAGATAAAGAACCATATATCTGTGATGTAGCTGGATACTTAGGGGCACAGTCTTTACTAGAGGACTCTGTAGTAGTTAACTTTCTATTACTATAACAGAATACTGGAGAAAAACAACTTAAAAAGAAAAAAGGTTTAAATTTGGCTCATAGTTTTAGGAATTTCAGCCCATAGTCTGTTGGTCTTACTGCTTTTGGGCCTCTAGAGAAGCAAAATATCATGATAGGGAGGCTGTGATGAGAGAAGACTCTTATCTCAGGCCTCAGAGAAACGGACACCAGAAGGGCAAGGGTTCTTCTGTGCAAGGTACACTCCAGCGACGGACACAGCCTTCTACTAGAATCTGTGTCCTCCAAGTAGCCCCACAGGCTGGAAAATGAACCTTAGTACACGGTCCAGACCATGGTACCCTTTTGTGCAGATTGCAGAGCCCAGAAAACTGTAAGCATGATTGTAGTCCTGGAGTCTATGGTCACAACAAGGGTTCCTCACATAAGAAATAAATGCTATCTCCTGTGCATATACAGTCTACAATGCTAAGTAGGTCATCAAGTGAAGCACATACATTAATACATAAGGGCTACTGAATTAAGAGCAACTTTTTACTTCGGTGAGTTTCTTAGCGCACAACTGTTGCAAATGGCTAATAATTGTTACTGACATTAAAGAAATAGGTTCGTACAATAGAAGAAGAAGACTGTGCTCCAGAATATGGGAAAGGTACTGGAATCAAATTAGGAGGATGCTGGAGCGGTGGGGCGGGAGAGTGTGGGTGGGTGGGGGAGCACTGTCATCTAGGCAAAAGGGAGAGGGGAGAGCAGATGTGGGGTGGGGGGTTGGTGGAGGGGTAACCTGGAAGTAGGATATCATTTGAATTGTAAAGGAATGGAATGATTTAAAAAAGAAAAGAAAAGAAAGCTAGGAGTGAACCAGGACAGGCCACGAGTGTTTTTAAACAGGATGAATGAACACTTGTTTTTTATTTTTTATTTTTTGTTTTTCTTTTACGTGTTTGCTGTTCTAGGGAAAGCAAAGGGGCTATTTTTTCCCGTCGTCTATCGCAGCCAATGACTTCTACCACCAGCAATGGGGGTTTCCCCTTCCCATTCGTCATGCAGTCATTTCTGCAGTAGACTCCAGTTGGGTGTCCCAACTCTATAAAAACAGTACGAGATCACACAGGATCAGGGCTCTGTTCCCAAGACCATCCCTGCCAGTGCTCAGGTGGTTTTACCCAGGCTTCCTACCTGCTGGTCAGGCTTTTCCCCGGTCTCTTTCTTGGATTTGATTGATTTGCTCAAAGTGTTCCACAGGACTCAGGAAAACGTGTCTCTGAACTCATCCATATACTATGAGGGCTCGTACCGTGGACGATGGACATAAGCCTGGGGCGAGAGCTGAGCTGAGGAGGAGGAGGGCATGGAAGCTTCATGTCTTCCCTGGTCGCTCCAACTTCCAGGAACTTGGAACTATTCAGCTGTCTGGACACCGGACTCTGCCCTTCTGGGTGTCTACGAAGATTTGATTACAAAGGCACGGCTCTAGATAGACGGGGCCTGGCTTGGCCAGAGTCTTCGTGCCTACAACTCTCCTAGACTGTGAGACAGGCTGCTTCTGAATGATGCTGGGGATCTTAGGAACTAGTTAGATGTAGTGTAGGCTGATGGTCTTTTTGTTTGTTTTCTTTTGTCAGTGTTTCTGTGATCTGCCTTGGTAAGGAAGAATTCTAGTTTCTCTTGCCTACTGTAGACGGGGAGTTATGAACCACGAAGTGTGAATGAAAACTAGATATGTATTCATTTATTTAGGGTTCAAAAACCTCAGGGTTTTGAACATAGGCCCTTATAGCAGTAGCTTCACAATGTAAAAGATACCGCCACGCCACTAGACCTTTGGCACATTAATAATCAGCCCAGTCTGTTGTCCTATTGGCTGAATATGTCTCCCAGGCAAAGACCTCTCAGGTTTGCAGACTGATGAGTAGCTGGGGACAGTAGAGGAGTTCCCTTTATGGTGCTGCAGTCAATTTGCTTCATACGGGCTTGGCAGGCTAGATAGAGCCTTCAGGGGCAAGAGCTAGTTCCAAATATGGCCCTTTAAGTCCCAGCATTTCCCGTGCAGGGAGCTCTGAGGCAGAACACGCGCATAGTCTGTCATTCTGGGGCAGACCGTCTACCAGTAATTCTTTAAATCAATTATAACACAAATAGGATCTTCTGGCATGCCGTATGGAAAGGAGTATCCTTTAAGGAATGAATATTTGTATTGGAAATTTCAGACAATCAGCTTTGGCTTAGTTGTGGAACAATTTGCTTCCTTTGTGGAGAGTCCTGTTTACAGTTTTGTTTCTCACACTCAGAAGCTGATCGAAATTACTGTCTGTGAACAGTCAAGGTACTTCTGACTCCTGCGGCTAGGTTGGCCCGTTGGTTTTGTTTGCTCTCTGGAACAAACGGACTTGTATTCTGCTTTATGTTGTATTGTAAATCCTTAAGCATGTTGTCTGCGCTTCCTGTATGCCTTGGTGTACACAGCAGCGGTGTAAGCACCTGTGTCATCTCTGGAGTGCTACAGCGTCCTCCTCTGTGCTGTGCGCTGTGGACAGCCCCTTGCGGAATCCCTTATCCCAAATGTAGTTTGGCAGGCTGCCTGCTCTGGAGGGGAGGTCCACTATGGAATGCTCACACGTCGTAAGTACCAGAAATGCACTTTGCAGTGGAACCAGTACTCAGGCACACGTGCCAGCTGTCCCTCAAACCCTGCACTACAAATCTTGGCTAGAAAAGAGCTATTCAAAGAGTTAGGATTGTACCCAGCTCCCCAGCCCTGGGGCCTGCCGAAGGAGCCTTCCTTGTACCTTGGTAATGACTTTGCCTCACCAACAGATTGTGAGCAGATCACAGTGTGCAGATCTAAACAAAGCTTAGGAAACCCTGTGTCCTGTCTTCTTCCTTCCTCCTTGGGTTGGACATAGATGATGACCATGAGGCCTCAGTGTATGGTGAGAAATAGAATCTGCTTGGATCTGTGTCCAAATTGTTGTATGACTGAAGTGATTGAGGTCTCTAAACTAGGCATCCCACAAATGAACAAAAATTCTTCTTTCATATATATGTGCTTGTGCATGTGTGTGCATTTATTCACATGTGTGTAAGGATATGTGCATGTCTACATGTGTATATGTGTAAGTGTGCTTGAATGAATGTGTGTGCTTGTGTGTAGGCATGTCTATGTGTGTGTGTGTGAGTGTATGTTTTATGTGTTTGTCCATGTATGTGTTTGTTTGCATATGTATGCATGTGTATATATGTGTGTATATGTGTTTGTGTGTGTATATATATGTGTGTATATATATATGTGTGTGTGTGTGTGTTTATCTGTGAGTTTATGTGTGTGTGTGTGTGTGTGTGTGTGTGAATGTGGCCTCTCAGATGAGTGCTCCACCTTTACGGTTCACCCCACAGTCTTGCATAGGAAGTCTTTGGTCCTAGTTACAGGCTTTCCCAGTAGAAACTCTGCCTGGAAGAAGGGTCAGAGCAGTGCACTGAGCACGCCTCTACGCCTGTCTCAGGAAGCCACGTTACACTGAGCCGGCACGTGGTTGGTGCTCTTATCACTTACAGGCTAACTTCTTTTCTGCAGTTGCTCGTTATCTGGAATGTTCTTACAATGGTTAGTAGAGTGGCTGGCCCATGATTATAAGAAGGCTTCTTGTCACATACCTTTTTGCACTGCTCACAGCTAGACCTATGCTTTAGAAGAACTTAATGCCTTGTTGAAAAATAACTTTATTAGTTTCCTAACATTTAGCATTTTGAGTGTTTTTTTTCCCATTAAAAAATTGTGCATGTGTGTCTTTTGCTTGCCTGTATGTGTTTGTATCAGGGCCAGAAGAGGGCATCAGATCTCTTAGAATTGGAGTTACAGATGGTTGTGAATCACCATGTGGTTGCTGAGAGCTGAGCCAGAGTCTTCTGGAAGAGCAACAGAACCTCTTGAGTGATTTATAAAATAAAATAAAAAAAATCACCATGAAGTTTATGGGTCCTGGTTATTCAAGTTTAGTGACCAAATGTATAGAAAAAATTTGATAGTCTCATTAGAAGACATTTCTCCAACCTAAGGCTTTTATGTAGGGTATTGAGGCTAATATGGAAAATTGAAAATGAAATCTTTTGGAGATGAAATCCTCTCAGATTAAAACAGAGGGAGAAAATATTCGATGTTCGTTCAAAAGTGTGCAGTGTGCAGGTCCATCATTCTTTTGGTGAGGTGTGTGCAGATGATGACCTAGGAGAGATGAGGAGTCACAGATGAAGTGTCTGGCTTTGTCCTTTACTGTGCATCAACCAATGCTGTTTTCTGCTTCTAAAATACGAAAATAGCAGTTGGGTGCCCATGAGATTATTAGGGGATTATTTGTTTCGTGATGTCGAGGAAAGCTTTTAATTAACATAAATAACAACTACGTTATCAATTTTTGTCTATTGATCCAGTACACTTCCCCCCAACCCCGTTCATTATATCAGAGCAGGTTTAGGGCTGTGTGTCATCTAGAACAAAGGTAAGACATTTTATTATTGGCATATGTAGCTGGAGACAGTTGGCTTGATTGTCAGTGTCATATTCTTTATAGTTTAGAACTGCTTCTAAGCAAAATTGTTATGAAGAACATAGATCATTTGTATAAAAGGAGCCATGTGTCACATACACCTAAATGGAGAGGCTGATGGTGACGTGTGAGGACTTTTTCCCTGTAGGAGGCGCACATACTCACCTCTCTGCTCTCTCTGTCTGCTCCTTTGAGCCACTTGCTTTGGTTTTGAGGGCTTGGGATGTAACCCAAGGCATCTTTTGTCTCTTGTGTTCTTCACATAATTCACATATGTGTGTGTGTGTGTATGTGTGTGTGTGTGTATGTGTGTGTGTATGTATGTGTGTATATGTGTGTGTATGTGTGTGTGTATTTATGTGTGTGTATGTGTGTATGTGTGTGTGTATGTATGTGTGTGTATATGTGTGGGTGTGTGTGTTCTTTCTGTCTCGGCATAGGATAAACCTCAGACACAGTAGTCTCAATTCCTTCTACACTCTTCGGAAGACTTCTCTGGATCTAAAAGGCTTATGTCCTGAATATTTGCTGCCTTAGATAACAAAATGGGAACATTAAAATGATGTGTTAATTTAAATAACTTTAATATACCCATTCCATGTTATCATGACTAACTATATATATCCTGCTTGGATGACAGGTAAGTATTGTGCTATATGGGGTCCATAGCTTGATGACTTCACTTGCCCTTTTCCTCAGTGAAATCTGTCTGTCTGTCTGTCTGTCTTACCTATCACCAATCTATCTGCCATCTATTGATTTATTTTGTAGCTCTGTAGCTCTGGCTGGTCTGAAACTCACTGTCTAAAGCAGGCTGCCCTTTAGTTCACAGAGATTTGCCTCTCTCTGCCTCCTGGGTGCTGGGTTAAGTACATGTGCTCTGCTCAGTGCTTTTTTTTTTTTTTTTTTTTTTTTTTTTAAACACTGAACATTTGACAACAAGAGTAGCGCCATCTTACATTTTTACAAGGCTTTCCTGTGACTGTGGTCAGTCTGCTGAAATCTCACGCGTGGTGAAACTCCTTTTACACTCTGACTTGAGAGACAATGAGGGTGAGAGGTGGCCAATGCAGCTGGGTTTGTTGTGAGCAGGTTTGGCCCTGTGGGCCCTTAAAGGGTCTTGTGCACACATCGAGAACCATTGTCCACGCACTGAATGCCCGAGCACTGCCTGTGAAATAGCTTCAGTTTATCATGTTTCCTGCCTCGTACCTGCTGCAGTCTGGCCCTTGAGTGTGCCCCAAAGCTATGTGTGAAAGAATTCACTCCCGCTTGCCTAGAGAGTGGCCTAAATGGAAGAGCTGTGGCCTGGCAGGACACTTTAAATCACTGATGAATTTGATTTCTTTTTATTATTATTGTTTTTCAAGATAGGGTTTCTTTGTGTAGGACAGTTCCAGGCTGTCCTGCAACTCACTCTGTAGACAAGGCTAGCCTTGAACTCAGAGGTCTGCTTGCCTCTGCCCCTCCTTTGCTGGGTTTAAAGGTGTGCGCCATCACACCCTAACTCCAGTTTTATATTTTGTTCATTGTTTTACTCTTTCTCATTAGTGTTCCCATCATAGAGTAACGGGATTTCCCCTGCATCATGCCTCCCACATGGTGTGCTGCCTTGCTCCGGGCCCAAAGCAACCACGGAGAACTGTGAGCCAGCATAAACCTTTTGCCCTTTGAAGCTTCCTCGGGCTTTCTGTTTAGGAATGGAAAGCTGACTTACATAGAAAATCCATTTCCATCCAGTGAGGGTGACCATGGTAAGAAATCAAGACAGAATTTTTTTTTTTTTAATTTTGTTCTACATTTTCCTGTTGACTGCACCTTCACAGTGTCAATTAGTAGGAAATCAGCCTTGCTGCTGCTTCTCCCATTGATCTGAACGGACCTTTACCGGTGCAGTTGCTGTTGCTGCCCAAGTCCAGCCAGTACTGAGTGCTCAGATGGGCGGGTTGGGTGGAGATTGGCAGAGAGGACTTGGTGCATCCCTGGGTGCTTTGATTGGCAGCCCGAGCATGCGCTTTTATGATGGTGACCCGTTCGTGTTTACCTTGCACATTATTGTGAACGCTCCAGTGAAGTGCCATGCGGGCTATCAGTGGACTGCGTGGGACGGCCTAGCTGAACTGCAACCGAGAGAACGGTGGTTAAAAAAATTGCTATTGTAACGTCAGGACTTGAGGACAAGCCCAGTTTTGTCTGCTATGTGACGTTTATTGAAAAAGTCACAAAGTCTGGCATCAATGGGAGGAGAGATAGACCCTACATTTTGTTTACTATTATCATTCTTAATTTATCTACTTAATGCGTATGAGTGTTTTGCCTTCATGTGTACTTGGTGCTTGCAGACGCCAGAAGAGGGTGTGCTAGGCTGTTAATGGAGGCACCAACAGTTGTTGTAAACCACCATGTGCGGTCTGGGGATCAAACCTCAGGCCTCCAAAGAGCATCTCATTGGAACCACCTCTCCAACCTCCAGACCCTACGTCTCAGTGAAGAGAATGAATGTCTGGAACTCGGGGATCTCGTTTTTTTGTCTTTTGCTTTTTCTTTTGCACTTTGTGTCTCAGTGATCCAGAATTGCCTCGTTCTGCATCCTGCCTCCACTTCCCTTTCTCCGAGACAAGGGTCTCATCACAGTACATATAGTCCTGGGATTCTGCCACTTGGATACCACCTCATCCTAACATTCAGCAATCAAAACAAATGATCCCCCTAATATGGACAACTTCCTCAAGCTTTCCAGTTGTCATTTGTCATTTGTCCTTCTGTTGTCTTCAATATAATATATGTATACTTGTTTTACATATCCTACCAGATTATTGGAGACTATCCATAGGCTTAGTATATCACTTTTCAATTGTGCTGATGCCCGAGATACATTTAATGTATGTTTGATTTCTCATAACTGAAAGAATAAAGATATGAATAAAATAGTAAATTTAGACTCACCTAAATTGTTATTACAAATACTGTGATTGCTGATTAAGACTGTCTTTGTGTGTGTGTGTGTGTGTGTGTGTGTGTTTTATAAGAAGTTAAATAAGTAGCTGGCATGGTGGTACACAGTTTTAATTAAAGCACTCGAGTGTTAGAGCACGTAGGTCTCTATGAATCTGAGGCCAGCACAGTCTACATAGAGAGTGAATTCCTGGCCAGCTGGGGGCTATATAGAGAGGCCCTGTTTCCAAAAATTACAGAAACAAAAAATCCGAACAACAAAAAGTAAAGAAAAAAGAAGACATTGGCAAATAAACTTATGAATATAAAGTAAAAGAATTTTCACTTTAAATAATAATGGTGGTGATAATAATAATAATAATCATAATAATAGTAGCAGTATTGTAAAACAAAGCAATGGTACAAAAGTTGCCAGTACTTTTACCTATAAATGTATAGATATTAAATACAGGAAGATGTAAAACTTAATTTTAGGGCATGGCATCTGTTTTAACTTAGTAGAGAGAAATATTTTATTCTTAGGAAGCCAGATTTAGTACATTAGATTAAAATATTAGTTGTGTTCAGATACATGGCATGCTTAGTTCTACTCCTGTCCAAGCGAGGGAATCCGACACAGTAACTGGGACATCCTCTGGAAGACCCACCCTGTCTGCTGTCACCCGCACATTAGAGGAAAGTTGCCTCAGTACCTCCTGCCCCCTCCCACCCCACCCCCAGCCACTTACGGTGTGTGAATCCCTGGTGAGCACACCAGGCTGTGGACCCAAGGCTAACCCGATGAATAAAATACGCAGAATCTATTTTTAGATATGAACTTAGGCTAATTCGGTACCTGATAAGATTGATATTTCAGATTGGTAGGAAAAAGATGAATTATTTAATGAGAAGCATTAGGACGCTTGCCTGTCATCCTGAAGGCTGCAGCAGGGGCTCTTGTCACACTCCTGCTTGTGTAGCAGGTATCCAGAGGGTAGCCACTAGAAAGTAGGAAACTTCAGACGAGCACATCCAACTTCAACTAGTCCTGTGTGCTAGAGATCTGTCCCGACATCCTTACAGGGACACGGCTCTTTGTCAGTGGAAAGAGACAAGCTGTAGAGGAGCGCTTAAGGATTCATCCAGCCATTATGGATTGTTGCCTTATTGATCTGGGATACGGGGCTTCATTCAAGAATTTTAAAAGCTTGATATTATGTTCTAGAACACTAAAAATAACACAGTTGAGGGGTATTGTTACTGATGATTATATCAGAGAGAAAAGGGATATGTTACAGGTTTAGGAAGCACAGACAGGAAAGGAGTCCCAGAGAAGGTAGTCCCTGAGTTGAGGTTCCGAGTTGCTAAGATAAAACTCTGTCTTATCTGGGGAACGCGCTCCCCCTCATCCCTACCCACACACCCCCACACACCCCATCCCCAGCCAAGACTGCTAGGGGTGATGGCAGATGACTACACTGAGCAGGAAGTTTGGATAGTGAAAGTTTGGAACTTGGTTTGGTATCTGTGAAATTTGAGATTCTCATTAGGTAGATGGTCATGTCAAGATTGATCTAGTCTGCAATTGACTAGGTCTGAGCAGAAGATGGGCAAATTCAAGAGCTGTAAGTGGGTGAGGACAAGAAAAAATGAATGTATACAGGAAGCCGTGGGGCGGAGGAGTGACTCTCAGGAAACTTGCTCTTAAGAATAAGGTGATTGCAGAGAATCAATATTAAAGATCAGTAATAAGAGTAAAATATCAGGGGAGGACGAACACCAAGCTTGAGTAGCATCTGAGATCCCAATTGATGTGTGTGTGTGTCAAAGGAGGCATCATAAGGAGGACTGTCAAGACGGTGAGAATTGGAACTTGCCCAGAGTATAAGTGGGTTAACAGACATACTGTCTTTCTAGATGATGTGTGAGTTATGAAACATGAGCTTGTGGCCACTGCTAAAAACTATTGTTATAAGGATTCACAAAGGAAAACCTTTGTGTTTTTCATCAGAAGTGACCATTGCCTTACTCTGAAATTGCTACCTTGATACAGCAACCCAAACAGAAAGAAGGATAAATTAGCATTATGGGAGAGTAACTTTCCTATATCCCGTGAAATAATTTGTAACTGTACAGCTGACTGATGCACATGCAGCCACACACATGTGGCCGTTTGTGGAGCAAAAGCCCACTGAGGAAGTAAAGTCAGTTCTACCTAAGCGTCACAGGGAGAGGGACCGGGAGGAGGGAGGGGTTAGGGAGAAAGGCTGAGAAAAGAAGTAGGGGAGGAGAAAAGGGAATGGTTTAGGAAAAACCAGGTGCTTGGTGAAGTTTGAGTCCAGAAGTGTAAGATGCCCCAAACAAAGCATAACAACAACAACAACAACAACAACAACAACAACAATAATTAAATTACTGCTCTTAATCCATTTCACACTAACTTTGTCCTGAGCAAATTTGAAAAACACATTCTTTATACATAAGTAGTTTCCCTATTGCTTAAATCAATATACCATAACACCCCCCCCCCCCGCCTTAGAACAAAATGTTCATTTATGTCTCTGGGCCCTGAGCCATAAATGTCTATAACATGATGGTGCCAGAGAAACATGGCTGTTCATGAGCCCCCGCCCCCACCCCCGTTGGCCAGTTGATTTGTTAAAAGTGAACAAACATGTCACACTTCTGGTCATTTTTCTAGAAAAAAAATCGATAAAAATATTAAAGTAAAGCTTCAAAATATGCATTTAATTGAGTCTTTGCTTAGAAAGGAGAACCCAACCATTTGCTGGTAGAGAATTCATGCCCTGTCTTAAAATGAGCCACACTGGGAACCAACATGGAGCCTTAGGGGAAATGGTGTTTTGTTATTGTTTCTTGCCCCTTCAGCACATATGCCCCCAGTGCACATACACATTCTAGAGCTTATCAAATGAGGGCAGGGCACCGTGAAGATAACGGGTTCTCAGCACCAGCATCATACAGAATGTACGGGGAGACATTTGTGTGCCAGGCACAGATGGATGGAGTTTACTCATACATAAATATTATCTCCGTTCTTGCCAGGGAGTTTTCAATTTTGGGTCCAAGATCTTAGTCTCCTGTTGGTTGTCCCCAAGTCGTTCTGCTCAGTGTAGAGCAGGCTAAACTCCTACAGGTGTTGAGGCTCTATGAATCAGGCATTGGGGGTTTTGGACATCCCCAAGGAAAGATGGATCCCAGCATCTCAGTGATGAGTAAGTGGGTGGTTTACTGATCAGCACTCTGCTTTTTATGGTATGTTAATTTGTGGAAAAATTTGAAACAGCACAGAAATAAAAGAGCTATTTAAGATTGACATACAGTACAAGGCGATAGTGTTTGGAGTTTTATATTTTTAAAAGAGTGCATGGAAAAATGAGAGTTGAATATGGGTGAAGCACCTTTCCGATTGAAAGGACTTCTACTGTAATTAGTATTTATTGCCACGAAACTTGAAAACCTAGGTTTTAAATCTTTCAAATGATATGTATATTATTGCTGAGCTACATAGGAATGTCCTGGAAAATATGATTTATTCGATATACTATCTCTCATGGGACAAAATAAAGAGATTAAACAGACCCACCCTCCTCAACCCACCCTCCTCAGACCCACCCTTTTCAGACCCACTCTCAACAGACCCACCCTCCACAGACCCACCCTCTACAGACACACCCTCCTCAGACCCATGTTCTCAGACACACCCTCACACTCAAAGCTACTCTCCTCGGAGTGCTTGTGCTCTCCCACTTTTCAAGGGAGCTACCAAACAGCTGTAGCCTAACTCAGTTGATTGGTTATTTCAACCTTCTAGGATCATCTTGAAAGTTCTGAGGGATAAAATGTTTCTACTCAGTGCATTCTCTTTCTCTCACTCCACCCTTGCCTCTCTCTCCTCTCTCTCTCTCTCTCTCTCTCTCTCTCTCTCTCTCTCTCTCTCACACACACACACACACACATACATACACACACACACACACACACACACACACACACACACTCCTTTAGTTTAGACAACTACTGTGTTAGCTTGTAGGGTCCAGCGCCCAAAGCTACTGCTAACTTGTTTGCATTGAAAATGTCTGACAAAAAATAGATTTATTGTAATATAAACAGTTTTATCCAGTCAGTAGCTCATTAAGAATATCTTATTTATTGTAATTATAGGACTAGCCTGTTGGAGTGAACCGTCTGCCACAGCTAAACTAGAACTTTAAGCTTCTTCCATGCGGGGATAGTCTGCTGCTTTTGCAATGTGTGCACTGTGAACTAGATAGAAACACTCAGTTCATCTCCTGAAAGACTCAGTTAGGATCCTTAGTGTCCATCATCACCGGGAAGTATTACCATCACCTTTTTCTCAAGGTTGATTATTGAAAGAAAAAATCCGATTGAATTAGTGTCCTGCAGCACCCCTCAGTCTTGTCTGGAAGTTGCAGGTCTCCTGCTTCAGCCTCTGAGAACAGAGGCTGTAGGCTGTGCCATCACACCGGGCCTTCAGGTCTCCAGTGGAACCCTGGGCTTGGGCCGAGCTCTACCATCTGCTCTTTAAAAGTGGCTTATTTAGACAGGGCTCGAGAGATGGCGGATTGTTACTGGTGAGAACTGCTCCTGCAGATGACCCAAGTTTGACTCCAGTCTCCACAGTAGGTGGCATACTACTGCTTGTGACTATATTTTCTGGGAAATCAAATATCTCTGTGGGCACACATACTGATATACAAATACAAACTCATAATTTAAAAAAAAAATAAATAAATTATTTTGGGATAAGGTCTCGCCACACCGCCCAGGCTGGCCTTGACTCCCTATATAGTTCATGCAGACCTCTTTTAATCTGCGGTCCTCCTGCCTCAGCCTCCAGAGTGGGTGAGCGACCACCACACTCCACTGCAAAGGTATATTGGACTGTACTTAGACCAAATTAAAAATGGGTCTCGCTTTGGATGTCCCTACTATGAATACCTTAATTACTTTTGTTAATACAAAGTTATCCTTGAGTGTTTACTCTTCCCGGCATTTATGGCCAGTGTTTGTTGTCTGATTGGCAGTGCTCAGCATTTGAGAAGAATTTATAAAATGTATATAACCTTGACCAAGAGTGGCTTAGATAAACTGCCATCGAAGCAAACATTTTAAGGGATTGCTTATTCCTTAGGGATGACCTTTTGAGTCTCACAAAACACTTCATAAAGTCCTTCCTTTTATAAACAGCAGTTTGGGGCCAGGCCTAGCGCGGAGACTGCTTTCCTGTACAGTTTCTAGGCAAGAGCATTGGTTTAAAGAGGAGGAAAAGCTTAATGTGTACTTTTGGCTTGGGGATTCCTTATTAAGAACATGCAAATTTCCCCAAGGAAAGCTACATTTGCATGTACAAGCTCTCCCTGTAATTAGAACAATTTCCTCCTCCTCTCACTCTCTATTTTTTTTTAAAAAAAAATTCAGCTTTTTCAGTGTGTTAAGTATAAGGTTTTTCCTTTTCCACAAAGGCAGTCCTTTCTGAAGGGATTGAAGGCTGAAAAGTCTCACGCTGGCTCCCTGCACCAGCAAGGAGAACTGCGTGGGGGAGGGGCTGAGGTCTTATACACACCCGTTTACCAGGGGTGCCAACCCAGTGCTCAGAAGGAAAATTAATGGACTCATTTAAACAAAAGTAAAGTTCAGGAAGCAAGTTTTCTTCTTTTCTGCGGTCCGTTTAAATCGTAATAAAAATTAAAATGCCTGAAATATTTTGGCATCGGAACTGGGCTGTGTTAGCTCCCGGGCACCTCCCCGCTTCCTCAGATAGCGACACAAAACTGGCAGCCCCCCAAGGGAACATTCTCTGAGGACCTCCCTGGGAGGCAGGAGAGGGAACTTAGAGTTCTGATTGTGCAAGCGCGCCACTGAGTGCCCTTGCATTCAAAGACCGCCCGCTCTCTTCTGCCTTCCTGCCAGCTGCGGTGTGTATCGGTCTGGATGTCTAAAGGAGTGGCAGGAACCACAGCGCAGTGTGGGGACATCGTATCTTGCTAGATACTTTAATTACCTTTGTGGGATTTTTTTTTAATTTTCTCATAATCAAAATTGCTAAAATGCTTAATTTTATTTGTTTCTTAATAATCTAAATTGCTAAGTAATCTAATATTCCAAATTACCAAAGCAGTATCAAACGTAATTAAACCCTTGTTTGACTCTGGACAGTTTTCAGTGCCTCTAGGTTGTTACTTACATTGCATCGGTAAGAGTTCTGTTCCTTGGTGTCCCTGTCAGGAGAGTGCCAGGCACAGCAAGAACGAGAGGGAAGTGCGTTGAGATTTTTCCTCTTCTTCCTCCTCTTCTTCCTCCTCAGGGGGGGTTGCCTCAGATCCACAGATAACCTCTGCCTCTGCCCCCAGAGCAGTGTGATTAAGGGCTGCTCCTACCACACTGTCCCCAGGAAGGACTTCTAATAAAGCAATCTGGAACTGGCAGGGGACTCTTTGAAATTAGTGTTCTGTTCCGAGGGGGTTGAGCAGGCCTTAGGTTTTGTGGAGACCTGGGAAGATAGCGATGCTGTGAACGTGGCCCTGACCCGATTTGAAGAAGTAGAAAGTAAGTCAGTGGCCCAAGTAGACACTTGGAGGTGAGCGTGGATATTGAGTATGTCAGGGAGGGTAGTGAGCGTGAGCTCACGGCCTTGGGAGGAGTGTTAAGTTCTAAATGTGGGGTTATATCATGAGCCCCCTTCTAGTTAGTCTTCAGACAGTGAATGGGTCGTGACTGTAAGAAGAGTTAGCCAGAGGAGGAACAAGACCGTTACCTAGGTTAGGGGTCCCTTCCCTCTCCCTCAGGGCAGTTTTCCAGGACCCTTTGTGAGACCTGGGGAGAGTTCACACAGCTTTTTAAGGTGTCTTGACATTGCTCCTGTCCAGGCGTGCTTTCACAGAGGGGGCACTTCTTGCCTAATTGTGACAAGCCTGGGTAGGGTTCTGCTGCCTGGAGAAGGCGAGCTGGTAACCGGTAATGCTTTGCTGGGAAGCCACCTGACGACTGCGAATTTCACGGGACATCTGGCCAGCTCCTTTCTCTGTGCCAGGCACCCATCACCAGAGGTAGCCTTCCAGGGTCTTTGTTGAACAAAGGTGGCGGCCTTCCCTCATTTTGAGACGTGCCCCTTTTTCTGAGGGTTGACTCCTTCACTGAGAACTATGAGTTTGTGGTCTGGATGAAAACTTAAAATTACATTAAAATTTCCTAAAATCTTACTATGTTCTTTTTTGTAAACTCCTGAGTAATAAATCAAAACCCCAAGAGTCTCGAAGGTTCTAGTACAGGTGCAGTGTGAAGACAGTTTTGTTTTCGTAAATGAGGTATCGTGCTCTAGTCACTGATGAAGCCACTTCCATACTCTCACACTCTGTTCGTAATAGACTTTAGAAAACTGCGCACGGCATGATTAAAATGTAAATCTATTGTAATGAATATGAGGCCGTTCTTTTACATCAGATGCCTTTGCGTCCTAGCATATGCTTGTGTGTGAGCGGCTGCTGTTCAGTATTAATGAAGTTTATCCTAAACTACAATTTTAAAGTGTGATATTAAGACCCTGCACCTGGTGCTTTTTGGGCTTGTGATATGCTTGCTTGCTCTAGGAGATTGTTAATGCTACTTTTACAGCGCTACAGGAGTTTGGAAACGAAGGAAGCTCTTCATGGTCCTGATAGTCTAGCAAAGCCACCAGCACATGTTTGTGCACTTCCGGTCCTCCACGAGGACCATCCATAGTTGTAGTTGAAAATATGGCGGTTCAAATACTTAAAATATTCATCAGATACAGCTCCATTTCTAATGTGCTCTGGGTGACATGAGAATGCTGTGTGCATGGCTCTAACTATTTAATGAACAAAAATGTAAATTACAAGGATGCTAGCACGTGATTCAGTCTCTTTACACCTCTCCATCTCCTGTTCCTCCCACGGAGCTCTTCTTGAGGCTCGGTTTTCATTTCTATTTGAATTTGTGCATTCTTGCTCCGTGTATGTGCCCATTATTCTCTCTTTTCCCACAACCTGCTGAACTCTTCCATTCGCTTCAGTAGATTCCCCATGGGTCCTTTCGGAGTTCTCACACAGAGATGTCTACTGTCTGCACCCACCCCGTCTATGCGCTGGCAGTTTAGTGACTGTGTGATATTTCAGCCTTCATTTTGGTTTCTTCTGTTAAAGTAGGTTTGCAGCCCACATGTTTATGTGTTATTGAGCCACTTTCCACTGATTCGATCATAATATATATGCTTTTTCTCGAAGGGCATGAAATGCTTCTTGTAGCTCAGGATATGTGAGTTTACACATGGCGTTGAAACCTTTCACGAAATCATTTTGCCAAAACTTCTCACTAGGAATTATGAACCCAGTCCGCTCTCCTCGTCTGTTCCCTGTGCCTCAGCTGCTCCCACCTTCTTGCTGCTCCGCAGTCTTGTTTCATCTCTTTCCTACCCCAGGGCTTACCCTTAGCATCCCGCCCAGAGCCTTAGACTCCCTGATCACGTATGCTCCACGTTCTTTTACCCTGCATAGATCTGTCTGTGGCTGCCCTATCAAAAATTATTGTCTTCCTCTTTCCACCCCTATTGTTTTCACTACATAATTTTATGAATAATCTGAAATTATATATATATATATATTGCTTATTGTTGGTTTTAGTCTTACTTAGGGTTTCCATTGCTGTGAAGAGACACCATGACCAAGACAACTCTTATAAAGGACAGCAGGTAATTGGGTCTGGTTTACAGGTTCAGAGGTTCAGTCTGTTATCATGAAGGCAGGAAGCATGGCAGCATCCGGGCAGGCATGGTGTAGGAGGAGCAGAGAGTTCTACATCTTGCTCCGACGTCAAATGGGAGAAGACAGGTTCCCACATGTCTAGGAGGAAGGTCCCCAAGCCCATCCCCACAGTGACTTGGGACGCACTGAATGGCCTGTATGCCGCTCAGCAGACTGGAGAGTGCCCCTTTTAGGTGGCTCAGTAGGTCTGAGCTTCTTCTAGGCATCTTGGCTGGTCCTTGTTTCGTTTAGGCAATTTGACCGATCCCTGCATCTTTTAGGAGGCTGGACTTGTCTGAGAGTGTTCTGTACACTTGAATTGTCTGAGAGTGCTCCTTGCAGCTTGGCTTGTCTGAGAGTGATGCTGGTAGTCTTTACTGTTCACTCTTCTGGAGGGAGGAGCCCAGTGAATCTGCTCAGTTTTAGGGACCTCCTGAAGCTGCTCTCAGTTGCTTACTTTCTATTGCAGGAGCTTTCCTGCAGGACGGAATGTTTCAGTCTTGGAGAAGACTGCGACACAACAGTGGCACATCTCAGCTTTCCATAGCTGCATTTCCTGTGACTGGTGGTCAGGAGTAAGTGATTCGTGGCTATATAGGGCATAGTAGAGGGCTAGAATGCTGAAATCAGGATCTCATTAGGAGTGATTAGAGAAAAAGAAAAAAACCAAGACTTTCCTGAATCCTGTACTTAAGTACTGTAGTGGCATTTGAATGGAATTAGCTTTCCTTTGCACTTGTGCTGGGTAGTGAGAAGGATCAGCATTGGCAGAAATCCATAGATACTTGCTGCATGGATGCAGAGCCGAATGAGGGAATTCGTAGCCATAGCATGGAAGGACGCCCTTTGTGTTACAAGGGTTCTGCCTCTTCAAACATCCATCCTAAATTGAAAATATGTGGGCTGATCATGGCTACAATTCATCTAGCTTTCTGCTCTTATGGACTGGCGACATAGTACACGTGGGTTACTTACCCCTGCCGTCCACGGCCTGGCTAACCAGGAGCCTGGACTCACCAATGCTGTCCTGACTCAGGGAGCCCTGGGAAATGGTGCAAATTAAAAAAAAAAAAAAAACAAAACGCAGGGTGTAGTTTGTGCTGAATTGAATTTTTACCATCCTAGAGTCAAACCATGGTAAGTTGGAGAACATCTGCACAAGAGAATGTGAGTCAAATTAAGAATAAAATCAGGATCTCATTAGGAGTGATTAGAGAAAAAGAAAAAAACCAAGACTTTCCTGAATCCTGAACTTACGTACTGTAGTGGTGTTTGAATGGAATTAGCGTTTCCTTTGCACTTTCTAAAGGCCCTTGTGCTGGGTAGTGAGAAGGATCAGAGAGGGTTCCAAAAGGCTGGAGCCTCTGGAGTTGGCAAGGGCTTGGTGTCTTACTGTACAGTAGTTATCATGTTACTGTGACCGCTGTGTTTCATGGCTTAGTGTTACTGGTATCTAACAGCTGCGTTGTCGACTTAGGGTTGCAGTGTGGTTGTGTGCCACTTTCTGGACACAGGGCGTCAGACACAGGAGTGCAGCTGCTTCCCTCAAGTTATTTCAACGGACGTTTCTCTAGATTAGACAGACTTCCAGTGCGCCTGGATTCTCATCCGAGCACGAGCTGTAAGTCTTTCTGCTGGCTTCTGAGCGCACTGGGAGACTATATCATAGCCACTAAGATATTTCTCTCATGTTAAATTTATAATTGGCAGGTCCCCGTAGGAATAATCATTATCAGTACCGTGAAAGTGCCTCTTGTCTGTTACATCTGGGAAATGAAAGTTTTTGTAAAGGTCGGAAGAAAGTGTGCCCCCAATTACGATGATGACTTGTACGTCACAAATAGTTTAATAGCTTGGAACCTTACTCTGTCTCCTTTACAGTGTCATAAAGGAAAGTAAAAAAAATCAAAAAGTACCTATTCACGATACCACAACCTCACCCTACAGCCCTAAGAAGGATGAGAAGGCGTCCATTTCAGAATGGTTGGATCAACATCCTCTGTTGTACACTAGCTGCAGTTGGAACTATTTAAATCACATAAGCCCGTAAGTGTATGTATCAGTTCACCTTTATTAATTTGTCAAGGTTAATGTCTGCGTAATGAATTGAAGATAATTAAAGATTCATCGGCAGCCATCTGCTCCTGTTTGCTCAGGGAAGTAAGTTTTATAACACATCTTCTCGGTGCTTCTTAAGGAGGCTTCATTAGCCCAGACTCCATTTTTAAAGGCAAGCCACGCGGCTGTTCTAGGTGATGTGAGAATTCCCGATTTTTAATCTTTCAGCTCGTGGCAGCCCGTTGGGGAGTTCTGCTCCGCCGGACCTCTAAGAACCCAGAGCTTGCTTGCAGATGCTGTGCTGGTTGGAAGTGAGCCTGCCAGACTCTGACCTGTCAATCACCTCTCTTAGTGGTCGGCTTAACAGGCTGGTCGGCTGGCGTCTGTGTGATTCTCCAGCCCCAGAGGCAGAGCTCTGGGCGCTGCCCCAAGAAAGACAACCTCATCCTGTATCCGGCCTCATGTCCAAGGAAGGAAGCTGATGGAGCACAGGGCTTTCCCGAGTGCCTCCCTCCGGCGGGTGGCGGGCGGCTTGCCTTATTGCTGGCTGAGGCTGCAGCAAGCCCAGGAGAAGGAGGATTTGGGAGGGTGCGGGTGGCTCTGGCAAGCCTGACTTCAGATTCCCACTTCCTCCTTCGCCACATTTCTCTGCTAAGTGTCCCTCAGCAATGTCTTGCCAGCTCTGGCTTTCCTCCTCAATGGGGGATAATTCCCACGGGCACACCCTTGCAGGTCCCCAGGGGCTCTCTCATCCACAGGCTGACTCTCTGTCTTCAGGAGTATCCACGTTACCTGCACAGATTTCCCTGCCCCCTAACTTGGGTCCGCCTATTTCCCTGCTTTCTCTTGTTCAAATTCCTGGCTGTTTACTTGACCTCCAGGGGTTGGTCCTTGAGCTCCCTTTTGGGGTCTTTCATCACCCTGTGTTCCTTCTGCCTTCTCCCTCCTCCCTCCCTCTCTCCCTCCTTCCCGGCTCTTGGCTCTTACACCTCGCTCCCCGTGGTCCCACCCCCTCCCCACTCCCCACAGTGGGATCCCACCCCCTCCACCCTCTCCACGGTGTCTCGTCTTCAATTTCAGTAGCATCCATCATACTTGCTTACTCTCTCAGCCAGGAGCAGCCTCTGTCTGCTCTAACTGTGGGAAGTGGCGTGTGCTCACATTTCTAAGCACAAGTAGGCTACTTAGGAAGGCATCACCCTAAAGTGGGTTACAGGGGTAGTCCAAAACCCTCCGGGGAGACTTTTTCTTTTGCCTTAAAAAGGTGAGTCCTTGGCAGAATTAGCCCTTCAGTGAAGGTCTCAATGGCATGTGTCTAACATAGGCGCTCTAAGAAGTGTGCGCAGAACACCACCCGCTTCTCAGTGCGATGTTGGGCTAGGGCTCTCAGCCTTGCATGCCGCATGCTGGGCTTGGCATGGCGGCATAAGCACACATGCAATCCCTGCGCCTGAAAGGAGACACAGGTGGGCAGAAGTTCATGAGTCTCAGGCTCAGAGTTTTCCCCTACTGTTATTAAGGTAATTATATTTAATGTCTATTCCTGAAATCAGGTTTCTCTTTAGTATCAAACTTAGGACTGCTAGCTGTAAAATATTGCGCCTCATTATCAGTAGGGTTTCTCTGTTTCCCCCTATACAATCAATAAGAAATGTTACATATTTAATTATTTTCTGTCAATGTTTGCCCTGGTAGAAAACAATAAATGAAATAATGCTACTTGGGATTTATTTATTTTTTTTTTATGGTGTGGTTAGGTCCGTATTTTAACAGTTCGGTGTTTTTCTGATGGTTATTGAATCAGACTAGAGATGAAGAAACATTATTGTATTTATTTTTTTCTTATTGTAAAAAATGTTGTTTGTTATAGATAACTTTGAAAATTCAGAAAAATTAAAAATGAACATTGCTAATGTTTTTCCGCTCCTATAAAAGCCACAGTTCGCAACACAAGCATTCGGCCGAAAGAATACAGTTTGTCCAGTTCTCTGCACTGTGATAACTTCCTCTGTAACTGCTTGTGTAAATCCAGGGAAACGTGGATTTTAGTGACTGTTCTAGAAATGTCCTTTTGTTACGTATGTAGGTATCCTTCATTACATTACTTTAAAAATTGTTACTGGGGCCTGGGGGTGGTGGGGTGGTGGTACTCAGTTGGAAGAGTGCCTGCCTAGCATTCCAAAATCCTGGGTTGGAGCCCCTCCATTGGATAAAATCAGGTTTGGTGGCCCAAGTCTGTAATTTCAGCACTCAGGAGGTAGAGGCAAGAGGATTGGGAGTTCTCAAGGTCATGCCTCGATATTTCGCTAGTGTGAGGACAACCTGGGCCACAGCAGAACCTGTTTCATAAAACAAAACAAAACAAAACACTAATCTCTGCTGTTTTTCTAAGTTGTGGGCTTATATGGATTATAATGCCAGTATATTTCACAAGAAAACATAGGTTAATTTTTATGTATTCTTTTCATTTCGACATGTAATATTTAAGAGAGGGAAAAAGGATATTGATTTTTGTTTAATGGAAACATTTAACAATCCACTGTATCTAAGGTAAGAGCGGGTTTTATTTGTCCTCGTGGTGGGCCGTGCTTGGAGACTAAAGCGTTTATACACCACTACCTCTGACACTGTCCTCCTGGGACCACTTGTCATAATGAGCTGCCAATTACTGTGCATCTGAGTATAGTTAGAAGGACTGTTTGGCTTGCAGTGTAAAAGCCAACACGAATTGGCAGGAATTGAATTATAAATGTGGTTCAATGAGGAGCTAGCATGCTCTGCCCCTCTCAGTGTAGTGCCTCATCTCTGAAACATTTTGCTACCTGTATAAAAATAAGACACATAAGAGAACTCCAAGATGGTCAACAGAGATGTTCACACCCCCTTGTTTACTGCTGCCTTATTCACTATAGCAAAACACTGGCACCAAATTAGTTTTTCATCAACAGATGAGTGGATAGTGTGTGTGTGTGTGTGTGTGTGTGTGTGTGTGCATCTGAGTGTGTGTGTATGGACGTATATGTAACTACTCCTCATAGCTAAAGAACAATAAAGCTAAAATGTCTGGAGGAAAATGGTTGGACTTAGAATCTATGATATTAAGTGAGGTCACATGATCTTAGAAAGGGAAATAAAAAGAACCTTCTCTCTCACATGCAGAATCTAGCCAATGGTATATGTATATTTATAAACAAATGTACATGTGGGTGCAGTATAATTTGTGGACATGAGAACAAGAAAGGCTTAATAAAGGGTCTACGGGAGGACTGGACGCCGGCAAGGGGTCCAGGATGGGAAGGGACGTAAAATTAACTGCTTTTTCGGTTCTGACACTGCCATAGATTTCGGGTTTGGCGGTGGGTAAGCACATAAAACGTATTTGATAAGGAAAGTGTAAATTTTTAATGTTTATATGTATATATGTATGCTTGAGTATATGTGTAAAATTTAATATGAAGTTCCACAGTTTTGAAAGGCTTTTGTAACTATATAGAAAAATTTTAACTCTGCGTCTGGCTAATTTTGATGTGTAATGTTTCTTACAATTTGCAAATTTTTAAATAAATCTAAATTTAATAAAGCTTAATTTTAAAAATAAAAATTAAGCAAATAAAATGTAGTAGTATAAGTGAACATATGGCTATATAGATTTTATGTATAATATGGATGGGGAAAACCTTATAAGCTAAGAATTATGGACAAGTATCTTTTTATTAAAGAAGAAATGATTAGTTGTGATCCCTGGGAGGGATCTAGGGTCATTGGGATCACGCAGGATTAAGAGTGGGACTACTTTGAAGTGTTTTGTCTTTATATGGAGCTCAGAGAAACTGCAGTGTACCAAAGTGTATATCTGTCATTACCTGTTTATCACGATATTATTAACAGGGTATTAGTTAAAAAAAAGTGTGTGTCTGTGCCTGTGACCGTGTATGTGTGTGGGTTAGAGGGCCGTGGCACGTAGGAAAGTCAGACAATAATTTACAGGAGTAATTTCTATCCTTAGGCTCTGTGGGTCCTAAAGCTTAAACTCAGGTTGTCAGGTTTGGGAACAGGCACTGGTACCTACTCCTTCCTGAGCCATCTCACCAGCCCAAATTATATAACTATCATAATACTTTACTACTGCTTATTACTATGCTAAAAAGTTACTGTACTGTAGTATATAATACTGTGGTGTAAGAGTTCATATTTCCGTGGTGAAGGTATTTACTTTGAAGGTGCCTCTTTATAACTTTAAGAAAACCATGGGGGAAAAAAAGAAAAGAAAAATTCCGCTGGGCGGTGGTGGCGCACGCCTGTAATCCCAGCACTCTGGGAGGCAGAGGCAGGTGGATTTCTGAGTTCGAGGCCAGCCTGGTCTACAGAGTGAGTTCCAGGACAGCCAGGGCTATACAGAGAAACCCTGTCTCAAAAAAAAAAAAAAAAAAAAAAAGAATAGAAAACCATGAGATACTGGTTGTGGTGGCACACACCTTCAATCCCAGCACCAGAGAAGCAGAGACAGGGGGATTTTTCGGGGCAGCCAATGGCTGTACATAAACCTTGTCTCAAAAACCAAAAAAACAAAAACAAAAACACACACACAAAAAACAACCAAAACCAAAACAACAGCAAAATCAAAAAGCCAAAAGAAACAAACAAGATTTTATATATGTGTGTGTGTGTGTGTATATGTATGTATATGTATATATATATACATATATATACATATACATATATATATGTATATATTAGTACAGGCAATAACATTGTATTAGTACACAGAAAAGCAATACCTTATTATTGACAGAAAAATAGAGAGAAACAGAAGTAAAGATGTATTCAGTTCCAGCCTCTTTTCATCTTATTTTTTTCTAAAAGGCAGTCCTCTATCAGGATTGTGCGTATTTCTTCAGCTTTCTCATCTACACCTTTGCAAAGCACGAGGTGCTGATTTGCAGAGGCTTTTCCTACATAAACTACCCCATTTCTCTCAAATAATGTCTATAAAGCTCGTTACACAGAGGCTTGCAGTTCCATAGTGAGTGTGGCTGTCATATCGTATATACATACACCTGCACTATGAGTTGGAGTCGACAGACGTTTTCCTTAAAAGCCAGAAGTGAGTGTTTTTGATGTGGCTATATTATTTTCATTTTAGTTTTTTCATTCTTATGGCCCAGAACAGTCATAAGCAATACTTAGGTGACCTAGCAAATGTATATTTATGAGTAACAAGATTTGAGTTCATATGCTCATGTGTCATGAAGTGCTTGTTTTTCGGATTTTCAGCCACTTAAATGTGTTAAAATCATTCCTCGCCCGTGTGCTTTACAACTGCTAATGGCATGCCTGATTTTCCTGTTGGGTCATGGCTTTCCTACCTTTAATCTAGAGCATTAAGAAAAATCGCTTACAAAAAAAACAAATCACAGTTTTTAAAGAAATACTTAGGGAGGCCTAGCACAGCTTTCAGAGTAGAATGAATGGGAGACTTAAGGCAAATGACAAAGAAACCCTGTCTAATGTGAGTGTTGTCAGGCTCCTTTCAGACCCTGGATGGAAGGAAATGCTACAGAGGCAGAGGAGGAGGAAGATACAGAGGGAGCAGCTTTGGGGCTGAGGCAGGAGGCTTGAATCTGTCCCTCCGTAGCCAGTTCATCAGACACGCCCCATGTACAGGGCATGGGGGGGGGGGCGGGTTCTGATCCTTTTGATGTTGCGTGCGTGTGGAGATGCTCTCTGCATACACGGTTCCCTTCTCTCTGCACACACTTCTCTGCACACACTCTCTCTGCACACACTTCTCTCTGCACACACTTCTCTGCACACACTCTCTCTGCACACACTTCTCTCTGCACACACTCTCTCTGCACACACTTCTCTCTGCACACACTTCTCTCTGCACACACTCTCTCTGCACATACTCTCTCTGCACACACTCTCTCTGCACACACTTCTCTCTGCACACACTCTCTCTGCACATACTCTCTCTGCACATACTCTCTCTGCACACACTCTCTCTGCACACACTCTCTCTGCACACACTCTCTCTGCACACACTCTCTCTGCACACACTTCTCTCTGCACACACTCTCTCTGCACATACTCTCTCTGCACACACTCTCTCTGCACACACTTCTCTCTGCACACATGCTCTCTGCACACACTCTCTCTGCACACACTGTTCCCTTCTCTGCACACAGTTCACTTATGCACATTTTGATCTGCATTATTATTTGACAAGTATGACCTTTGCAGTCAGTGCCCTTGCATAGCATCTGATCTTTAGTTTATTAATTATAAAATGCTTATATTAAAAGAACTGAAATGGTGGAAACATAGACCATAGCCCAGAACGTACTTTTTAAACCTTCTTACCACTCTGTAAGAACAGGTCTTATTCCATAATAATAATGTTAAGGCTGACCTGCCTCTCAGGAGGTTTCTGAGAGCCTTCTGCCTCCTGGCTCCATCCATTCCTCCCCAGATGTGTCTCCTGGTGCCACTCTGCTCTCCAAGTAAGAGGACACAGTGATGCTCTTCTGCCTTCCTGTGCAGTGGGAGTGAAACTGTAGGACACCTGCTGAGATGCCTGTGACTGTCACCTCCTGCTCCAGCCACAGAGTGCCAGAGAGGGAGGAGCAGGGCAGCTGACATCTCGTTAAGGAGTGTGCTCTGAGCCTGGGCTGCTTTGTTGTCTAATTGATGAGGGTGTGTGCTGCGAGAAGTAAGAAAGGATGAATTGGTCTTTTCTAACCTCTTGTTTGAGATTTCATTTTGGTTATTTAATTTGAAGAGTAAATTGTGGTGGGTTTGATTTCTGTTTTGTAGAAGTTGGCAGTAGTAGAATGAATAGTATTCTTGGTTATGAGCCTAGCCTTTAACGGCTGAGCCATTTCTCCAGCTCTGAATATATTCTTATTAGATACTCAAATATAGTTGTTTCCATATATTATAAATCAAGGGGAAGTACTTGTATTTCTTCAAATATGTTTATATTTAGCATATATATTTACATAGATAAATACATATAATATCATATACTTAAATGCACAAACATTTATATACACAGAGACAGAATTTAAAGAGTACAGTTATTTATACCATGATATAAAATTTGGGAAATATAGATCAATATAAGAAGAAAGTGAAGCTTGTGTGTTCTCAGTGCCCAGCCAGAGCCACCAGTGGTATTTTGGAACTATCTGCCCCATGTCCTGTGTCTGTTTCACTTATTGACTAGGGCTTTAAACAAGAATCACTGTCAGTGGCTCGCTCTATCTTATGACTTAACACAATGTCTTGTACTATCAGTTTTTTTGTTTTTAAATTCCGATTATAAGTAAGGCTGTGATGTCACTCACTGACCATACCTTTGTTTCCACATCCTTAGGATCCATATCTTAGTTCTAAGAGCAGAATTCTTAGACACAGAGTCTCATGTGTGCCTATAAGTTCTAGCGATCTGGCTTCTGGCTACTTCATAACTCGGTTCATCTTCCTTCCCTCTCTTTCTGCACCGTCCCTCTGAGCAAAAGCAGGTAATATTTCCAGGTTTGACGAACTCTGCCGTGACAGCGTGCTGCTTCGGAAACGGTTTCATTTTGTTTCCGAAAGCGAGAGGGCTAACACACTTATAATTGCATCACTGTGCAGGTGCATGAGGCCCTGTTGTTACTCACAGAGTTGGTATGAGATGGAGACAAAGAGATATTAAGCTCAGTGAACCAGCAGCCTTGGGAACACAAGAGGTTCGGAGCGAGTCTCAACATGCCGATTCATTTGCTTTTTTTTTTTCTTTAAAGGTCTGGAAAAAAAAATCCAAGAATATTGAATTGAATTACAAAAGAAGCATTCATTCTTGGGAGAACAACAGTTTAGTCTTTTAAGCTTGCCTTACAACAGAATTTTCAATTCTATCAAATAAAAGAAAATTGAAAAAAAAATGGTTTGTCTGGCATTCTTTCAGATGACATTATCTGAAAAAAATTTATTAATAATATTGACGCACGCATATTGTGCTAAATAATTTTGTGCCAAACAATGATGCTTCTTCATTTGAAACCTGGCCAGCATCTTCTCTGATGTGATGGCCAATCTTGGCTGTCAAATTGACACAGTGCAGAATGATCTGAGGGAGTGAGACAGGGGGATTACCTTGATTGGATTGTTTTGTGTGCATGTTTGTGGGACATATTCTTGATTGATAACTAATATAGGAGAATCCAGGCCACTGTGGGCGACCCTGCCCCTAGGCATGTGGGTGAGCCAGTAATCAGCATTCTTCTGTGGTTTCTGCTTCAGGTTCTTGGCTTGAGTTCCCACAGTGGCATCCCTAAACAATGGACTGTCACCTGTAAAATGTTTTAAATCTGTTCCTTTCCAATTTGCCTTTGGTCATAGTGTTTGTCACACAAACAGAAGTCAAAGTAGAACATCGGAGGTGGGTGTTATCTGTGCTGGAACAGGAGTGATGGGAAGGGGTTATGAAAAGCATTTGGGGAGTGTTCTAGGCAAGGGAAACTGCAAGAAGGAAATGAGATTGGGAAGTTGAGTAAGGGCCATGCTAGCTAGCTGAGACACAGCGGGAACAAAACTTGAAGGCTAACAGTTTGTAAGAATTGGAAGATGTAGAAAGTCTAATGCTCTTTAAAAATGATGGAAACAGTCAAAAGGCTGTGTTAATGTGCTGCATCTCAGACTTTTAGATATAAGGTGCACCCCATAATCCTGCTGAAATGCAGATGGCACAGCCAGAGTGTGCCTAGAGACTGTGCAGGCTAGATTTCTTAGGACTGTAGATGCTCCTGATAGATGTGTGGACCACACTTTGAATGGCAAAGTGTTTGAAGACCGGGACACAAGACTTGCCATGACCCTGTGTATTCAGAGAGCCAGGGTGCTGGGTCAGTGGCTGGCAGCTGGGGTTTGCATATGGACTCCATGCTGCACATAATAAGAACATCATCCACACCAGGGATCATAGGTGAGGAACTCTCCCTCAGCGTATAGTAACACACACACACACACACACACACACACACACACACACCCTGCACTCTAATGCTCTGTAGTTGGAGAGTGGTGGTATGCTGAATACACTTGCACACACACACACACTCACACTCACTCTCTGTAGCTGGAGAGTGGTGGTATGCTGGCTCTCCACTTAAGCTTACACATGCTCAGTGTCTGAGTGACTGTGGTGGAGTCTTAACTTGTGTCTTAACTTGTGTCCGTCTTTCCTTCCCACCCTGCTCACTTGCAGGTTCAAGACACTTAAGCCTGTTCCCACCCGCATTTATTTCTGTAACATCTTGTAAAAAAAAACAATCTTTTTAAAGCTCTCTTTAAAAAGCCAATATGACCTCGGGGGATCTTGGTTGAATCTCATTTCTTGTTCTTATCTGTCTTTGTAATAGTATTTATGTAGTGTGTTTTCAACATAAATTATGTTCTTAGTGGTGAGCTTGGAAACGGAGGAGTTTCTGACACCTGTGCTGCTATTCAGCTTGAAGATACCTGCAGCCTGCCCCTCACAGCTCTTCTTCTTTGTCTTTCAGGAAGTCTGGCTTCTAGCAGGGTGTGAGCTTCCATTGATCTTTGAGGGCTTTCAATGCGCTGTTCTGCTTGAGCATTTCTGAGCCAGCTCTACTTAATGCTTTGCTGCAAAGCACAGATAGTAAATCCTAGGCTTGGTGATTTCAAGGGGAAACTCGTATGTCTCTGAGGATTGCGACTCCTCTACCTACAGTCCCCAGACCAGGAAGAAATATTCAGCCTCCAGATTCCTGATCCATGTAGCCTTTAGAATGGTTCTTCCGTTTGTTTGTTTGTTTGTTTGTTTGTTAGTTTTGAGACAGGGTTTCTTTGTGTAGCCCAGGCTAGCCTCGAACTCAGAAATCCACCTGCCTCTGCCTCCCAAGTGGATTTTACTTCCTCCTCTTTTGAGTTTAAAAGGTAAGTTACTTTAATTAGCGTATCATTTAGCTGGCTTGAAGCAAATGAATGACTGTTGTTGCAGGAAGTATGTTTAGCTAAGAAAGATTGTCAGCCCGAGCAAGTGTTGTGAGGCCAGAAAGTCACAGCAGTCGCTCCCTGTGCTTGGATTGTGTTCCCACCGGACATGTGGATCACATACACACGTGATGGCTTAGTGCTCGGGTTAGGAGTAAATGTATCTCTTCTTGTATGTTGGAAGTTAGAAAGATTTGTTGACTTTGCACAAAGGCAACTACTTGGGGAAAGGAGCAATTTTTTCCCCTTAGGATAGAAACTGTAAGATCAGATATGAAACTTACATGGAGCCCAAACAAGGAAAACATGCTCCACAAGTCTCTGAACTAACCGAGAGCATTCATTATGTCCATCAAAAAGTAGGAGGGCTGATTTGAAATGAGAAAATCAGGCAACTTTTCATGAAAGGGATGTCCAAGGGATTCCTGGGGAGGCAGCTCACTGTCTCTAAGCCTTTTCCTTTCAACTGTGTGCCTTCTGGCTAGTTCATAGCAGCATGAAATTACATTAAATTAGAAGACACTTTGGGGTGACATTAATAGCTTGTCTTGATGGGTTTTCATGGTTCAAGGAGCCATGACTGATTTCTACTCCGGGTCTGAGATGTAGCTGCAGACATCTGAGCACAAGGATGGCATTCTGTCTAGATGTGGCTGTTCTCTCCATCTATTGACCTTGCCCTTGACTTCCTGTTAATTTATTATTCACCCTCCTCATCCTTTGCTTTCTTCTGTCCTTCCTAACTAAATTCTAAACCAGAAATCAAGTCAGGCGTCATCCTGGATGTAGAGCTCTGGGTTCTAGCCTTTTCTTGGGTCCTTGCTAATGAGATACAGAATCTTTGTGACCTGTAACTTCTTCACCTGTCAAAGGGAAAGAGGAGAAAGAGTGCCCTCCAGTGCTGTGGGCACTTCGGGGCATCGCCTCTGGCTGAGAGTGCCACAGTGCAGGGCCTAGTTCTGTCACCTCTGTGGGTGGGATTTGCGACAGCTGCTTTTAAATCAACCTGACCCAAGCTAGGGAGAAGGAACCTTCAGTTGATAAAATACCCCACCAGACTTGGCTAAGTGAACATCTGTGGTGCGTTTACTTGTTTAATTTTGATTGATGATTCCTGTGGCAGGGCTCAGGTCACTGTGGGTAGTGCCACCCAGGGACAAGTGGTCCTGGGTGCTATGAGAAAGTCGACTGAGCAAGCAAACTAGTAACCAGAATCCTCCATGGTTTCTGCTTCAGTTCCTGTTCCAAGCTCCTGCCTTGAGTTCTGGCCCTGACTTCTCTTAGTGATGGATTGTGACCTGGAAGTGATCCTCCCTGAGTTGTATTAGGTCATGGTCTTTTATAGCAGCAGTAGAAACCCACTTAACCTCACTGGGCCTCTGTTTTCTTATCTTTGAAATGTCTTTTCTGTCTGTCTTCTGCCCATGTTTCAAAACTCCCATTCTAGTGTTAAACCTCTGGGTTCCTATGTCCTCATGTAGTGCCGTGTGTACAGGGGAGTGAGGAGTTCTTTGCGTTATTCTTATGATTTAGTAGCTGGGAAGCACCTGGAGCTCATATGCCTGGGCCCCCCTCTCTGACTGGTGTTGGGCTCTAAGCAGCCCCTTTCTCATTTGTCCACGGAACAAGAGGCTTGCTTCAGATTCCAATGGATGCCTTTGATAGTGTGCTAGAGTCTAAATAATTTTTCCTTTGCTTTTTATTTTCTTTATTTAAAAATAATTTAAATTACACTTGTGAGTGTGTGTGTTTGTGTGTGTATGTGCACACCATGGTATGTGAGTGGTCCAGGTCAGAGGACAGTTTGCAAGAGTCACTTCTATTTTTCTGTCACACGTGACCTGGGGATAAGGCTTGGAGGCAAACGCCTGTATCCGCTGAACCATCTCATTGACTCTCTTTCTTTTTCTTTCTTTCCCTTCCTTCCTTCCTTCCTTCCTTCCTTCCTTCCTTCCTCCCTCCCTCCCTCCCTCCCTCCCTCCCTCCCTTCTTCCTTTCTTCCTTCCTTCCTTTCTTTCTTTCTTTCTTTCTTTCTTTCTTTCTTTCTTTCTTTTTTTCTTATAATTTGACAAAGTTCCTTGCTGTGAGCCTAGGCTGGTCCCTAATTTGCAATCTTCCTGCTTCCGCCTCTCAAATACTGTGATTCCAGGTGTGTTCTTTTATGCCTGCTTTAAATAACAAAACAAACCAGATCTACAAAGGAAGCCATTATATTGAAATATGGTTCTTAAAATACTAAATAAATTTGATCTGTGATAACATACATTTCAGTAACGAATAAAATGACATTACTTTTTTTTCAGTGTTCAAGTATGCTCAACAATTCTAACATGAGGTAAAAATGACTGAGATTTCTATGAACACATACATTATAGATGTTCCAAAATACGGCCCTGGCTGTTGATTTATAGTCACAGCTTGATGATGCTCTCCTATTCATGCATGCACTGAAAACACACGTGCAGATATTTGCCCCACCCAGGTTGTACTAACATGACTGTATTAATGACTGAATAAAGTGACCTTTGCCCTCAGGGAGTGATTTAAAAAAAAAATCATTAGGTGACTTTATTTTTCTCTTTTCTTTGCTATTTATATAGTTACCAAATGATACCACACACCCCAAATAATAAAAGGTTCCCAAATGAATAAAATGCTAAAATTCCTTTATAATTTGTCTGGTGCCATTGGCCATGAGAAAAAGCATGGTGTCTGTGCCGGTGTGGACTTGCTTCTCCTAGCGTATTTTACCCATGTGCTTTCTCCGTAATGAAAAATGTTGCAGACTCCCGCACATTATAGACACTGGGAGGAATTTGAGCACTGGTCCTGTTGGGCATTATGAACATCGAAATCAAAAACACACAAAAGTACAAAGCTGTGAAGAGTGGCACTGACAGACTGACAACAGGACCCTTGCCTTCAGTGAGAGAGGCGCATGCTCAATGGCACATGTAAGAGTGTTGGGTTGTTTCTCATTGTGAGTGAATTTATCAAGGAGGGGAGTTGACTTCTGCTTCTGTGGAGGTTACAGCTTTAATGGCCTGTACTTCTGTATCCAGCTGTGTGTCTGGTGTCTTACAAAATGTGACTGTCAGGACACGTGTGTTATAGTATATATATTTTTAAAAAGCTAAAGTAGCCGGGTGGTGGTGGCGCACGCCTTCAATCCCAGCACTTGGGAGGCAGAGGCAGGCGGATTTCTGAGTTCGAGGCCAGCCTGGTCTACAGAGTGAGTTCCAGGACAGCCGGAACTACACAGAGAAACCCTGTCTTGGAAAAACAAAACAAAACAAAAACCCCAAAAAGCTAAAGTACCCTGTATTTGTGTGAAATCCTGAGGCAGTTTTCAACAGACACCCCATCCCTTCTGCTCTTAGTGTTTGGAGCCTTATTTCCAGCGCCACAGTCCACTCTCTCTAGGCTGCCCTGGACTCACCAAGTCTGCATAGTTCTAGATGCTTCCTATGCTGTTTTTACCAGAAGGTCTTCTGGTCGTTCTGAGGCTTCTGGATTCTTCCTGAGTATTCGTTGAGCCAAATGGAACTTCAAAACTCCCATTGTTTTAAACACAGCCTGTTGACTTAGGAGCTCATCCTGGGCTTACCTCATGCTGGTGTAGGTGTCCCTCACCTAGGAGATTACCAAGTAGGACTCTCAGGGAGTGGCTCTCCAGTGGGGTCCGTTGTGATATCTGCGGTCATTTTTGGCCATATGAGGATACTACTGTGTCATACTGAACTGCCTGCCTGTAAACAGGTAAAGAAACCCAAAATAATACAAGTTGCTGCTTTTGTCCAGGAATAAACAGACACAGGACACTGCTGAACACATGCGCAGGACAGTCCGGTACGATGGGTCATCTAAGTGGTCTGGAGCTGTGGGAAGCCAGGCCCTAGGGGAAGGCCCCACGCCTTCGAGCTGGTGCTCTGTGTGGCCCCTTAGCCCTGCCCTCTGGCCACCCTTCTCTCTTCCTGATTAGAACTTCCTGATGCCATGCCTGGAGCTGCACTCTGGAGTGCCTCCCCTTCCCCCACAGGAATGGCTCCACGCGATGGATTTGTCACTCTGCACTGCACCAACTTCCCAACTTTGCGCTTTTATTTAAATTCCGTTGCTACTACAAACTTGTAAGTTGAGAGTGTTAAAGGACCAAGATACACGGCTAGGCAACACTTCAGTGAGTGCATGAATGTCCCAATGACTCCACACCTGGAAAGGGGCCAGAGCTGAGAGTGTCCATGGCGGTGTAGCCCATACATCAGGCAGCTTCCTCTCGCATGGGTAGGTCATTTTTGTAAAGACGCCATTCTCTGTGACGCACATGGTTTCAACGTTCTGCATATCTCCCTTGTAGGTATCAGTATCAATACTTGGGGGTGGCTTGAAGCACTAGCTTCAGATAAACAAGAGACGAGGAGGCAGAGCTTTGTGCTAAAGATGAACAATTGTACGGGGAAGAGCCAAGCGTCTTTTGTCCAAAGCCTCATTGGTGTTAATGTAGCATAACAGGTTAGTTCTCAGTGTGTCCCAGGAGTAGCGTCTCGAATAATACGGTGCCTTTTGATGAATGAAAAAGATGTTATGTCTTGGGTGCGTATATCCTGGGACTTGGAAATTTCAAGGTTCCCAGGTAATCCTGTTATGTAGCCAATTTTGAGAACCACTGATATCAATATCTAGGTAGATCAAAGTTACTCATGTTAACCTCTCCAACGTGAGTCAATATTTCCTATCTCGGCAATTTAATACATTTAGCAATTTTGTGATTTTTATGTGCGTAGAATTAGCTCCTGTACTTGGTTCAAATGTATAATTGTGATATTTAATATATAAAGTTTTGGCAAATGACCTTGTATGACCTCATTTCCCGCATCTCTTCAGCTATCACAGAGAACAGCTGACAGTTCTTCATGTTGGAGAGAGCTGGAGGAAACCATTTTTCAGAGAGTGCTCCTCTCCTATAGCATACCAATTTAGAGCTTCTCCTTGGTTCCCATGGAGGAAGAGCCCCAGAGCCCCTGAAGCACTTCCGGCAGGCTCTTTGTTATTTCCTGATTGCCCATGTATGTAGCTACGCATGGCACCTCAGTTATGAGCTGGTGAAGGGACTTTGGGGTCCTTTATCCCCGCAGCATCCTCCCCAGCATTCCTACACGCTTTCAGGTCCCCTGAAGTACATTTCCAAATAGTACTGAGAGGTTTGGACCACCAGTCTCGCTTGTGAGTGATCGCTCTCCACTCTTGTTTAAACTCCAAGAGCGGACGATGAAGCGTGTCACTGTGTGCCACGGTTCGTCCAGCACCGAAATCCCCTCTTTAGGAGTCAGTTTTGGGGTGCTTAGGATCCAGCAAGCTTACCAGCGAGTAGGTAGGCATCGCCCTAACCATGCGTGGGTGAAGTGCAAAAACACCCAAGACAGGAATTTACATATAGAAGGTATAGAGTTCCAGGTTATCTACTCTGTTTCATTTAAAGAAGAAATACCAAAGTAGGAAGATTGTGTGGGTGGTGCAGGTAAGCCCAAGGCTCCCCTTTCTTGGACCTGTGAACACATGTCAGAATATGGTGCTAAGGCTACTGTTCTGTTGTACATCGGTAGAAGGAGGATCTGGACTGGAGTCTCCCAACTATTACAAAACTTTACCAAAACCAGACACAAGCTAAAGTGGATTAAAAATTGACAACAGGGCTAGTGCTGTATTTCACTGACAGAGCACTTGTTTGGTACAGGCTAGACCCTGACTTTAACTCCAGCCAGAAGACAACAAAAGGGTTGTCAGGTGACATTTATGGGAGGTTTATAAGTGAAAATTATTTCTTTATGTTGCCAAATCTAGGAAATTTGGTTGAAAACCCCATCTTATTGCCATTTGGCAGTTAGGTACAAATTTAATTTCTAATACTTATTTAGCGTGATCCAAAAGTCAGTCTCCCCTCCCTCCCTCCATCCCTCCTTCCCTCCCTCTACCCCTCCCTCCCTCCCTCCCTCCTCTCCTTCTTCTCTCCCTCCCTCAGTCCCTCCCTCTGTCCCTCCCTCCCCTCCTTCTTCCCTCCCTCCCTCTGTCCCTCCCTCCCCTCCTTCTTCCCTCCCTCCCTCAATCCTTCCCTCCCTCCCTCCCTCCCTCCCTCCCTCCCTCCCTCCCTCCCTTTCCCTTCATGCCTCCCTTTTTCAATTACTTACGTTTTAGAGATTACCGCAGAGAATGGAGTCTTGTGACAGTTTGTATTTGAGCCTCAGCATTTCTGTTTCTCTAATCATTTTTAGTAAACTTGGAAGCTGGGCAGGAACTTAGAGACCATTTTATTATCAGACCGCACAGGACATTTGAGAACATCTCTGCGGACCGTCAGAGCAAGGCCAAAGCCAAGCAGCTGCTCAGAAGCCTGACTTTCTGGTTCTAAACTGAACATGTTTTTCTTCCCTCCAGAGTAAGCACTATAGTTAGTACCTTAGATGGGTGTCTTCAAAAACTGGTTTGTGCTTAACTTGGGAGTATAAATAGTAGTCCGGAGTGTCCCGTGTCTGCAACTAGGGGTCAGAAGCCATTGGAAAAGAAAGGAAAGGCAGCCATAAAAAGGGCTAATTAGCTAATCCCTTGTGCCTTGGGCCTTGAGAAACAGCACCATGTTTGTGAGCTCCTACACTAGGCAGCAGGAGCCAGACTTGTTAACCAACTTCTGTGGTCTAAGGACTTTTGAAAGCTTTCCTACCTGTATTTTAGCTGCAAGGTTCACTGACAGGAGAATGCGGGCTCCTAGAATAACACCTCTTCCATATAGGGGAAACTGAGTCATTAGGGAGGTAGAGGGATCTGGGTGGGTCACTAGCAATTTCTGCATGCACACCCAGGAAAAGAATAAGAGGTAAACTGCCAGACATCTGTTTCTATGTGCTAAGCACCTGGGCTGGGATTTATTTACACTTCTATGCCCAGTGCTCTTCCAAGGGAAGAGGAAGTGTGGGACTTCCAATGGAGGATGTTACTCACCTGAGCCTCCAGTGCTTTCCTCTCCAGTTCCTTAGGCGGGGGTGGGGGTGGGGTGGGGTGGGGGGTGGGGAGGTGCTGACTGTTACACCTTGGATTGCTGGCGGGTCCTAGAGGGGATTAATGAGGGGAGGATTATTGGGTTAGGGGGCTTGCTCCCTTAGATGTCTCACCGTCATACTGACAGGTGACAATACACCTGCTGGAAGCTACAGAATCTGTCAAAGGGCTTCGGATACAGCTGTGCTCTGTGGGTTCCTCTACCCCTCTCTCTCTTCTCCTTCAGCCCTAAGTCATATGGGGGCCTATGTCGTGCTCCCAGGTTGGCCTCCTACGCTCTGCCATATCTGGTAAATCCCCCCATATAAGCTCCCCTTAACTGTGTGCTCAAGTTGCCGTCTGCTTCCTGCTGGGGCCCTTACTGAGGCACCATCTTGGGGTCTTTTGCTTCCTGAACACTTGGGTGAAATGGACCAGTCAGAGACATGATGAAGATAACGATAAGCTGCCCTTGAGCTTCGAGGATACCCAGCATTTAGGATGTCGTACCATAAGAAGGGGCACGCATCCCAAGAGATATTTCAAACAGGTGACTTAAAGTTGTAATTAGAATGCTTTCTTTTCTGCTTTATGGGAACGCCTTGTATGAGCAGCAGACTGAAAGTTAGGAATTCAGCCTTAGAATGACTGACTGTCCATAACGCTTATTATAATGTATAAGATGGAATATACACAGGGAAACGGAAGGGTACAACCGATCTGTCCATCTAGGATTTTCACATTTATCTTGTATATTCTAATTTTAGATAGGGATGTATTTTTCTCTTTAGTTCTCCAAGTTTCCCATCCATCTGGTGAGTTAGTTATATTACCCTCTCTGAGAGTTCTTAAAGACTGCTGTGAAAGACTTCTCAAGCACTAGAGAAGGCTATCCAGCAATGGAAACGGCTCATTCTGCAGGGACCCTTGTGATGCAGCCACTTTGCTGATCACAGAGTGGACTCAGTAATGAATAGGACTTGATTTGTGCTTTCAAGGAAATCACAATAAGTTGGGAAAATAGAAGCAATTATCATACGCATTATAAAGTATTATTAGCATGGAGTGGGCTATATGTGTATTTAAGTGAGGGTATCCTTAAGTGTAGCCAGACTTTGGCTACTTCTCCTACCCTTTCAACCCCCTAACACTAGATAAGATAAAAAAGGACAGAGAGGAAAGGAAAGAGATCCCTGAATAAAGTCAAGGGTCGGAAAGGGGGCAGCAGCCTTATCCCTTAGACTGCCTCTTGCTGATTAGGGGCATATAGTTCCTTGGAGTAAGTTTGATCTTCACCATTAGGATATCTAATTTCTTCTTCCTGCTTTTAATTTGTGCATGGCTGCTTAACAAACCATGGCCATTGTTGGCTAACAACAACCCACCCCACCCTCTGGGCCCTTGAATTTGTATACTCCCTAAAACCCCCCCGGAATCCTAAACATCACACAGTCCCGGATGAAGGAGAGAATGGGGCTGTTGGGTTACCTGACGGGTTTGAGAAGGAGTCAAACACGTGACAGCCCACAGCCAGGTCGCCTTTGAAGGAATGCCTGGACTTGAGGCCAAAGATAAAATGGTAATCTCATCCTTAACTCTTATTATCACTTAGAACAATATGGATTGTACACACTCAGAGAAACTATTAGAGAAATGTAAGCAAACTGAAAAGTGTTTGAAAAAAAATCATTGAACATTTAGTGTGAAACATAGTGTGTCATCTTGTAGCAGTGCTCTAAATAAAGTATCATCATTATGTGTGGCTTTTATTTTTATTTAATTTAATTTATGTATGTTTGTGTATCTGTCTGAAGGTATGTTTTTATATGTCTCTGTGTGTATATATGCGTGTGCGTGTGTGTGTGTGTGTGTGTGTGTGTGTGTGTGCATTCATGTATGTGCATATACCCGTGAAAGCAAGAGAATGGTGTTGATCCCCTAGAGCAGGAGTTATTGTACCAGCTGACCTGGGTGCTCAAATCAATCTGGGGGTCTTGGGAAGCACACCAGGTTTTTCTCTTCGCTTTTGCGTTCTGATGGCCTAAATATACTTTCATTCCTACCTTGAGCTTCCATCAGTTCTCCGTTTCTGAGTCTCCCATCCCTGCCCGTAGCGTATCTGCCCGTGTCTTGCCCTCCACACTGGCATAGCTCAGCAGCGTGGCCTCCTCCTCTCTTCCTCTTCTCCACTTTTCTCTTCCAGGCACCTTCTGAGATTTACAGCTTTGCTGCCCGGGGAGCGGGGACTTCTTTTTAACTCTTCCAGCTTCCCTTTTGAGTCCATTCTTATTTTATTAATGAGACTAAGAACCCTGATTTGCCCCATAACTTGATCAGATCTCCTGGAGCTTAAGTGCAGGGGAGTTCTAGAATTGCACTGGGCTCCGTGCCCTGCAGGGACTCCTCTTTGTCTCCGTTCTTCCCTTTCTCACTGGTTGCTCTGGGCGTTCACTGCTTTCACCCTCTCTTGCTCTGTACCTGAGCACACCCAAACTTACTGTCTCAACACAACAGCCAGCATTTCACACACCTGTGGGTTGACTGGCCTCAGCCGGGCCACACGGCTCCGCGGGAGACTGAAGCAGTTGGCATTCTTTGTGGTTGGAATGTTTGGGATGACTCACTGGACATGAGCAGTTGAGTACAGTGATGAACTCAGCCAGAGCCACTCTGGCCTTTTCTTCTCTGTTCTCTCCATGTGGAATGGTCGCTTCACTGAAGAGGCACGGGGTGCTAAGGAGGACCATTGTAAGGTGGAAAAGCAGAAGGCACTAGTGCCCGTAAGAGAGGAACACTGGATGACAAGTCCCATTGCATTCTGAATGTCACCCCAGGCAGAGAGCCAGGTCTGAGAAGAGGGAAAATAGACTTGACTGATATCTCAACAGGATGAGGGCCATATAATTTGTACGACTTTTTCTTTCAACCTAGTCTGCCGTGTCTCTTAGTATTGTCATGTCACTATTACCCACTCTGGAAACTTTGAGTTAAGTAAGTGTTAACCACCAGTTGTCTGTCGCCACTGCGTCATCGTAAAGGATCCCAAGAGACACTAGTGTTGGCTTCTGTCTGCCCAGAACCTGTGGTTCAGAGGGGCAAGTGTGTGTGGGCTGCTAAGGGCCTTTGCTCTACTGTGAGGCTTATGGTGGCCATGTTGTTTCAAAAGAACCGTGATCAGTGTTGGCAGATGAGCGGAGACCATTCTCACCCTGAGGATTATTTGAAGGAGCTCACACTGTCTACCCACCCAACTCCACATTCCCCACGCTAGACCAGAGAGCCCCACCCAACTCTTCTTACTTCTAACTTTCACACAGCTGTTATCGTCCTCACTTTCCAGGATCACATCGTTGTTGTTATTATTGTTATTGTTGGTAGCATAATTATTTTAAGTTTCTCTATTTTATTTTACTTCATGGTATGGGGCAACATCTCCTTATTATTCACAGACTGGCTTTGAACTCAGCATCCTCCTGCCTCAGCCTCCCTTGTGCTGGGACGACCAGCATAAAGCACAAATCCGGATCTTCTTCTTACCCAGTGTCCTTCCCTGCCCTTGAGAAAAAGGCTCTTTTTGTTTCCTGCTTTGGTCTGCCTGGCAACTTCTAACTGATGTCTTTGCTGTAGGTGCGAATCTCGCTTGCTGAGCAGAGCGGCTCCTCCTTCCTGTCCTCTGCCAGGCTCTAGAGAACAAAGGATTGGGACTGCCTTCTCCTGGGTTAGGCACTCACAAGCGTTTATTATCTATGTCAATTAAAAATAGCATGCCTTTGCCTTGAAAAACAAAGTGTAGGAGTCCTCTCTTTTTGGGAACGTACGGACTTAGTTTCTTGGGAGAGCCCTGCCATTGGAGGTGGTCAGTGACACCTTGCCCCCAGGAACATAATACAAAATGATGGAGAAAGCATCTGTTCTGATATGTAGCAGAGATCCCTGCTTGGAACGTACGCCGGTGGACTAAAGGCCGTCATTTTCCCATTTTGTTTCTGTCATCCTGGGACCCCAGGTCTAATCCCTGAGATCGAAGTGATGATGGTGCCGGGATGGTGAGCAGCAGCCCAGGGCTGCTCATTCCGTTTCCAGCCATGTCCCATGAAGTCAGGGGCTTGTTGGACTGTAAGCGACAATGATTTCGGATGTCATGTGCCTGAGTGGCCACTCTTAGGAGATATGCCCAGGTGTAAGTTTTATTCTTCGGTAGAATTTTTTTTTTTGTCTAAAAAGAATGAAAAGTGGATGAATCAAAATGGTGGGGGGGTTGGCACAGAACGGCGCAGTAGGAAGTGACCGTGGCTCCGTCTCACGCAAAGATGATGAAGAAATTCTTCGGGGTCTTTCAGTCTCTGTCTTCTGGTAACTTAGATAAAAGAGAGGGCTCATTCCTTATTGTCATTGAAATAAGTAATTTAGTAGCTGTGCATTGTGTGCCGGGGTGCAGAGAAGAAACCACCAAAGTGGCCACTCCATGATTGGGGGGGGGGAGGTTTTTATTGTTGATGAGAGCGAGAGCAAACAACCAGACCTGTCTGGAAGAGTCCAGAGCAGAGAGCAGAAAGGCAGACTGGCCATGGCCAAGGCTGTGTCTGCAAGGGAAGGAGGGACTGGGAGGAGAGTGCGAGAGAAAGGTGAGAATAGCAGGTTGCACCATGGGGAGGGGAAGCCTTGAACTGGGGAGGCCTGGTGTGTGAAGGCCTAGGATGCCCGCTCAGGGGCTTTGAAGGCCAGCGTGGAGGTTGATAGACAACCACAGGTATGTGTGTGTGTGTGTGTGTGTGTGTGTGTATGTATATATATATATATATATATATATATATATATATATATGTCATTGGAGAGCCATATGTCCCTTCTGCCCGGGGCAAGGGAGATGACTCCTTTTGCAGAGGGAAGCCATTTCCTAAGTTCCTGAGGAGCGCTGGCTTTTAGCTGACTACCAACATTCCTCCTGTAGTCCAGCTTGGGCGACCGCAAGACTGTCCTTTCTGGACATTGTCACTGCCTGGGACCTAACGTATGAAATGCTCTGTGGTGTCGGTGGAGCATGGAAGGTGCGTCCCAGTTGGTGTGTGTCCTTAAAGCGGACACCTGCTCAGCAGCACAGAAGGGACATGTGGTGTAGGGCCTGAGTGGAGCGTTCTGTAGAGGCCGGAATGAGAGCAGAGTGTATGGATAAGTGCATTTAAGGAGAGTTGTGGGGGCTGGAGAGATGGCTCAGCAGTTAGGAGCACTGACTGCTCTTCCAGAGGTCCTGAGTTCAGTTCCCAGCAACCACATGGTGGCTCACAACCATCTGTAATGGGATCTGATGCACACTCTTCTGGTGTGTCTGAAGACAGCGACAGTGTACTCATACATAAAACCAATAAATAAATATTTTTTAAAAAAAGAAGAGTTGTGTAAGAGAGGGAGGAGAGGGCTTTCTAGGCTTGGAGAGTATTCTTTAGGAGACTTAAAGCGGCAGAATGCCCGTTTCCAATGCCAGTGAAGGAATATGGGGCGGGGGGGGGGGAGGGAACTACAGGTGGGTCCGCTATAGAAAGCTCCTTTGGAGGTGACACAGGGACTGGGCGTTGGCATCATGTCATAAAGTATGTGATTTGGGCCATCATTTTCCCTGCAGTCTTTGCTAAGGTAGTTTTTGGGGAGATGAGGCCAGAGCTATCAGTCCCACTTGGGATATGGTTGTGCTCTGCTACAGGGGGCAGCATTAGAAGAGGGAGAGGGAGGGGCAGGGGGAGGAGAGGGACAGGGGCAAGGGGAAATGGAGAGACTGAAAACAGGAATATGAAATGTTTGGAATTTTAATGGGAAGACATAAAAATGTGCCTGTGGTGACTAGTGCCCAGGCTGACTGCGGGTTTGTTGAGAGATAGAGGGAGGAGGCAGGAGGTTGTGTCTAACCATAGATCACAAGACTTAGGGCCCAGTGAACACAGAGACAGAGGGAGGGGGCAGGAGGTTGTATATAACCATAGATCACAAGACTTAGGGCCTAGTGAACACAGACTTGGAGCTTTATTGAGCATTTCATTACTCAGTTTCCCATCACTAGACGAATCCACAAGACTACCCCTTAGAAGAAGGAGGGTTTTGACTGGGGTCAGAGTGTCCTAAGTTTAGTCCCATGGTCCCTTAGTCACCTTGTTTTGGTTAGTCATAAAGTCAAGACCAGGAGTGTTTGGTGAGAAGCGGTTCTCCGGTAGCATCTGGGCAACAGAGGAACCAGCGATGTCACATGTCCCCTTCGGTGGCACATCCTCAGTCACACACCCTCCTTTCACTCAACTGCACAGTTTTCGTTAGTACCGAGCCGAGGACCAAGCCCTAAACACAGAAACCGCCGGGTGACGGCCAAGACAGAAACTAAGGCAGTATTTAGCAGAGAAAAACAAGACAAAACTAAAACGCAACAAACAAAGCTAATGCCTGTCTTCAAATGCCGACATCCAGTTCATCAGTATATGGTTCTATTTGACACCGAAAATGTGTCCCAAAGGCAGCCAGTTTAGATTGCCTTCCTCCTTACCTTCTGGGTCTAACACCTGGCCTCTTTTGTCTGGATTCTACAGGAGCCTGCTGGCTGGTTTCTCTGTGCGTGCTGTCAACTACCTGAGAGGAGTCTGGACACAGCAGCCTGGGTGAGTCTTTAAAAATATGTCCAGTAATGTCCTTCCGCTCTGAACCTGCGGTGGCGTCTTGCCTCTTTCAGAATGTAAGCCAGAGAGCCCTAAGGAGGGTCGTGTGGGCATGCATGGGCCCTTCCTTGTAGCCTCTGACCTCATCTGATACCACCCACCTTGTTCTTGCCCTGCTGGCTACCCCTGCCCACTGCTGTGACTCACGCATGCCCCTCACTGGGCCTCTGCACCTGCTTTCCCTGCCTGAGTCACTTTCTTTACAATGTCTGTAGATTGAAGGCCCGACCTCCTTAATAGTTTTTGCCATGTGGGATCTTGTTTCATTTCCCTGTTTTAATATTACAGTCCTTGAGGTTTGGAATCCTGCCGTTAGGATCCTCTGGTATCCAGACCGTTTCCTTATGTCTGCTGCCAGTGCCTGCTCCAGGACGGAGTTCCGGGAGAGCCAGGGAGCTTTATGTCAGTGTCACCGCTATGGCGTGACACGTGGGCCAAACGTGCAGGAAACATTTGTTCCCAGATGTAACATAGTCATTCAGGGATGTCTTTTTGATTGGACTTGTGATTTCCTTGAGATCAGCTGTCGGCAATTATCTTTATCTTCAGATAGTGTCTGTGCTCAATCAATGTTGGTTAGTGGATAGAATCTGAAGTTTGAAATCACAGCCTTTGGTTCTGTGGAGTTCCCAAAAGCTAGCTTCCTTCCTTCCTTCCTTCCTTCCTTCCTTCCTTCCTTCCTCCCTCCCTCCCTTCTTCCCTTCCTTCCTTCCTTCTTTCCTTACCTTCCTTTCTTACCATTTAAGAAATATTGGAGGAGAAGTTTATCGGTGTTGCATACCTGTAATCCCTGCGCTTATGGGTTGGAGGCAGGGGGATTAGAAGTTTAAGGTCATCCTCAACTGCACTGCAGGTTTGAGGCCAGTGGGCTATAAGAGGCTATGATTTAAAACAAAACAAAAACAAACAACAAACAAAACTCAAAATGTTAGAACTGAGCCAGCATGAGATATGTGGTGACAATGTCTCAAAAGAAAAAATTCAGCACAAAAACGGGGCTAGAAATGGCTGGGCGGACAGTAGGAGAACAGTCTGGTCCAGTTCGCCGAGCTCCCGCTGTGAAGGCGGCGGGAGTCCGCAGCAGCTTGGCATCTCTTTTATCATTATTATTATGATGATTATTAATTGGATGCTCTTTCAAAATTTGGACTTTAGGCTTGCAGCGATCCTTTAGGAGATTATGCTAACCAGGGTGCAGAAATTACTGGGGCTGACTGTAACAGTTCATGGCCAATTAAGGAACAGCGTGGCAAGAAACTGGGGGCGGATATAGTAGTGCATTGTGGGAGTTCTACTCGCTGTGGTTCCTACACTGGGCATTAGCTGGCTGGGCTTTCTTCTCTAGTGGGGATGTTGATCTTCCTACCTGGAGACACATTTAAAAACCAAAATAATGAACAACCATGAGGGATTTAACTCTGTGGCGAGAAAAGAGAGAACAAAGTCAAGAAATCACTTTTATTTGCAAAGCTTTGCGTGAGAGGCCTTCAGAAGGCCGCCTTTGTTTAATTTTGGTATCGGTTTTCTTTCTTCCCAGGGGATGGAGATGGCTTTTGAAAACATGCATGCAGAAAACCAGGCTGTGGGAGGGCAGAAATAAATTTTGGAATGTTTCCAAAGGATAGAATTCCCCCGAGAAGCAGGGTTACTGCACTGAAGGCCTGTCACAAAAGGGAGTGTCAGTCACAGAATGTGTCTGCTGTCTCATTCCTGACATAACTGGTGGCCAGTTGCGCGGGCTTATACTTTCACATGGAGTTTTAAAAAGGATTTCAGATGGAAGGGAAATATCACACACACACACACACACACACACACACACACACACACACGATGCTCACAGTGGTGCAGAGTGTGGGTTACGGGTATGGGAGAATAATGAAGCAATGGTTGGAAATGCCTTTTCTTAATTTTAGATTTTAAGGGTTAAAGCGGTTCTGAGATGTTTTGCATCTCCCTAAGTGGTAAAAATCCTGTGCAGCGCTTGTTTTCAGGTACAGCGACTGGGCACGAGGTGCTGCAAAGGAAAGTTCGAATGGAATTCAGTCCCAGAGAACAGGGCTGCAGGAGTGCACAGCCAGGACTTCCTGGCTCAGGTGCGCACGGTCGCATGTCAGGAGGGTCTCCAGGCAGACAGCACCTGTTCCGCTCTCCCCCACAAGAACCTGGCTTTTCAGCTTTTTCCGCCTTGTGTCTGCACTTATTTTTGCCTGTCTGTTTAGAGGTGACAGCTTCCTTCGTAGCTGGAGTATGGAATTTTGTGTCCGGGCTGGAGGTAGAAGTATTTCTCTGGTGACCTCGGCAAGATCAAGCAAAAAGTCCAAGTCACTGGGATCTGAAAGGTTTTCTTTGTGTGTCCTTCATGACATATCAGGAGTCTGGGAGCGACAAACGCTTTAAAATATTTCTCTTCAGAAAGTAAAAGGAGGTTTTCGTCGTTGTTGGATTTTTTTGTTTGTTTGTTTCGTCTTTGTTTTTGTTTTTGTTTTCCTGATCACCTAATTTTTAAAAATGTGGGTTTAGTGCTGAAAGGCGGCTTAGCAGTAAAGAGCACACTCTTTGCTCTGCTAGAGGACCCCACTGTAGTACCGAGTGGGTCACAACTGCCTATAATTCTCCTTCCAAGAGACATGCAATGTCCTTTCTGGCCTCTGCCAGCACTGGCAATGAGTAAACCTGCCTGCGCGCATGTACACACACACACACACACACACACACACACACACACTTAGAAATGGATCAAAATGGAAACCTTTCAGAAAGTCTGGCTCGTCATTCTTTTTTTAAATTCACAGTGGTCACTTTGGCTGGCTGGCTGAGTCAGGGATCAGGAATCTTTCTGTCGTCAACACCCACACACCCCCACCCCCACCCCCGTGGTTGTTGTCTTCTTGGTTGTCATCTAGTGTTAGTACTTATCTGTTCCTGAGATACTTATCTGTGCATGGAAGAGGACGAAGAGAGGACTCTCAGGAGCCTCGGCCGTCGTATCTGTATTCAGCCCCATCTTCCATGCCATTTTCCCTTCCTTTCTCCCCCTCTCAGCATGGAGGCAGCACCAAATGGCCAGTGTTGTATAGTAGGAAAACATTAATGCCAGGCCAGTTCTCTCTGGTGGTCTCACATCATGGTCCGAGGGCCCCATAGACGCTTTGGTGAAATACCTTCTCAACCAGTCCATGAGGAATGAAGGAAGCTAGCTGTGCGAATCCTGTTCACGTTCAGATTTGTATGTGACTTTACAGAAGAAACTCCACGTTGCAGAGGCCACACTCTATGCTGGGGTTGTCATTTCGGAACTCACTGCTAATTTCAAGCACCCCCGAAATTGAAGTTTGAGCCTCAAAGTCTAGTGGAGGTTTCTGTTTACCAGCTTTTCTGGTGCCACCTTGTGGCTACTGAGCATGCGGGGGTTTAGTGCTGTCTAGGTCCAGCCAGCAGGAAGGCTGCGCTGCTTAATGAACTTTGACATGGCGAGGAGACCCCTGCTGAGTCAGAGGAGCATGGAACCATGATGTCAGGTCTACACCACATGTGACCAAGCTCTGGAGAGTTTCAGAGCGGGAGTTCCGGGAGCCTGTGATGGGATCGAACGCAGTTGCAGATGCAGAGCACACATGGGCTAGAAGCCAGGGAGTGAGGGGAGGAAGGGGATGAAGTGGATGGTGATCCCTGTCAGGTCAGCAGAGACTCATGGGAATATCGAAATCGTACAGGTTATTTGAGCAGATAATTGCATCATCTGTGGATTTCAGATTCTTCATCATTCACCCTTAAATTCTAATCAAATGCAATCGTAAGCATAACGTTTTGTGATGTCAGGGTGCTTGGGGGGTGGGGGTGGTTTTGTTGTTGTTGTTGTTTCCAAGGGCCCATTAGCCATCTTGGAAGAGAACATAAAATACACGGTCTATCTAGCGAAGAAGTTGGGTAGACGATTCAGTCTAGACTTGCGCTGTAACACTGGGGGATAATTTGACTGGGACTTGAACTTGGAGGTCTGTGGTAAAACCCAGTCATGAGAAATGTGAGTTAGATGACGTCCGTTCAGGCAGTCTCTTCATGGTGGGACGTTGAGAGCCTTGAAGGTGCTGATAGATTTAAAGTGTGCGAGGTAACTTTGCAGGGAACTTTAATTCTAGAACTAATCCTTGCAGTTGGGCTGGATGCAGCCTCAGGAGAGGCCTTCATTGTGCACTGCCACAGTAAGCTGCACAGCAGGCGACCACAAAGCTTCAGGGGAAGGTGATAATACCATCAGGATCGGTGGAAGTCTCTGGGAGAGTCTGCTCCTGGTTACAGTGCATGGTATACTGCCCTGGCAGCGCACTGAAGCTCACAGTAGGCACACAGCAGCCTGTATCTCTGGTGCCAGTGGATCTAAGGCCTGTCACTCCCCTCCACACATAATTAAAAATAATATAAAAACTCTCTTGGCCCAATTAAAAATCAGCTGGGCACAATGATGCATGCCTTTAGTGCCAGCATTCAGGGCGCAGAGGCAGGAAGATCCCCAAGGTTGAGGCCATTCTGGTCGACAGAGCGAGTTCCAGAGCAGCCAGGGCAAACTCTAGTTTGAAAAACCAATACCAGAAACCAAATTGTACTTATTTATTTCCTTTCCACTACAAGTGTTCCTACATGCATCTGTGTATGCTGTATGTGTGTGCACCATGTGCCTGCCTGGTGCCCACGGGAGTTGGAAAAACGGGCTGAATCTCCTGGTACAGGAACTATGGGTGGTTGTGAGCCTCCATGAAGGTGTTGGCAGCCAAACCCTGTTTCTACAAAAACAAACAAAGCAAAGCAAAGCAAAACAAAACAAAACAACCCAAACAGTCAGCCCTTTTACCTCCTGAGCCAACTTTCCAGTCCTGAAGATAATCTAATTTTTTTAAAAAAAAATCTCCGTCCTAAAAGTTTAGAGGCTCACCTGTCCTTTGTTGCTACTATGTTTCCAACCCAGTTCCCTGGTAAAAGAAAGCTCAACTCAGCGGTTAACAAAACAAGCTACAAGCCTAGACTGGGCAGGCCTCCCACTCTACTACTCTGTTTGAATCTATTTTATCCCATACAACTTGCAGTTTCTCTAGGCCCTGAGCTTCTCTCCCTGCCGCCTCTCCGGTTCTCTTTAACCGTTTCTCTCTCCCCGTTTCTTCTCTTCTTCTCTCTTTCTTCCCTCTTCCTCCTGTTTTATACCCCTTAGCTCCTCCCCTAGACTCTCTGCTCCTCCCACTTTCCTCCTGCCCAATCATTGGCTCAAGCCTTTATTTGAAAAGTTAAGGTGGGGAGATGGTTCACAAGGCAACTCCTCATCTGCAGCCCCTCTGAGGAGTGGAATTAACTTCAAAGTACGAGCCCAGGGCTGTCCACAACAGTACTTCATCTGGGCTTTGCTCACTTCAGGGACGGCAGTGCCTGTGTAGCCTCCTGTGGACTGGGCAAACAGTTCTGACCTCAGCTGGGTTGGCCCATGTGTCTATGCTGTGAGTTAGGATGGTTCTACCCAGTAAGACCGAGGTGACACATTTCTGCAGCGTGCGCCCTTCATCCTCAGGCACACTCTACCTGGCATATTAGCTTAGGCATGAACAGAAGGGGACGAGCTTACTGCATGAGTACTTCCATCGCGTTTGCTAGTATCCTCTTGGCCAAAGGCAGGTGTGGCCTGTGACAGCGGAGAATGCCAAGGGAAGGTTGCATGGCGGAGGGTGTGGTTACAAGAGGGTGTGGTTACAGGAAAGGGGAAGAATTGGGGTTGCTCTGCAGTCAGACCACCCTAGGCCCAGTGTAAGAACTGCTGGGTGAGATCACAGCCAACTGAGTGAGGAATGAGGTCAGACTTTGTTCTCTGCCTGGACCATAGATTGTACTTTTAATTCTGGTAAAGCAGCCTCACCGACAGACATCTGGGCCAGCTCAAGGAAGAGACGGTTGATCTGGATCTGTAAAGGGTCTTTGTTGTCTTTGTGTGGGATCATTCCAGTCAACGGCTGAAAGGAGCGCAGGTCCCATATAGTTAAGGGGTTACATCATGTCAGAAGGAAATGAGAAAAGAAGCACAGAGGAGATCTTTGGCCAAGGTCATGCCAAACAGTCCCATCTCCTCTGCAGAGTTTGTAATGTAAAAGACTTTTAAAATCGGAGCGTCAGAGAAGAGCCTGCTGCGTTTGCCCCTGGGAAGTGGAAGCTTGCCGGACTGCGGCTGCCCGTCTTTGGGAATCCAGTTTTGTTTTCTGTTTTCCTCTCCTTCCCCGTCCCTGCCCCTCCCTCTGCTTCCTGAGGAGAAGTCAGCATAGGACTGCCGAGAGAAGAATCCTGGCTAGCCTTGATGACTAGCATATGAAACTGTAAAGTTTGATCTAGCCTTCCAGAATAGGACATCAGCAGCTAATTTGGCTTATCGTTGAGAGGAAACAGTTAATTTGAGCTGAATAAGTAGAATTTGGGGAACGAAATTCTACCTACTTAAGCACTACCAAATAAACTTTTTTTGGGGGGTGGGGGATAGAAACACTTTGAAGTATTAGATTTTAAAATACTAACAGAGAATAATGGGAAGTATTCGGGCCCCGTTCTTACATATTTTTGGAGGTAGGAATAGACCCAGACCCTTCCTTAGGCTAGGCCAGTGCTTACCACTGTGCTGCAATCCCAATCACAGTTTTTATTTTTATGCTATTTCCTCTCTTTGTAAAGGACGGGGTCTTGCTTGCTGCAGTTCCGAGGCTGGCCATGTGAGTTGAGCCACCAGTGCAGGATTAAAGCCGTAAACTCCCCGGCCTGGAAGCCTTATCCCTTTAGACCTCGGGTTTTGAGCTAATCAGAAACAGAGCCCTGTGCTTGTGAAGAGCCAGTGAGGGTGAGAGCGCATATCCCCCTGCGCCCCTGCTCAGCGGCGTGGGATCCCTCGCCATTGCGGTGGCTGTGGGTAGACTCCAGCTTTACGTTGTTGGATTTTATTCTCAGAGTGTCCATGCTTCTGGCTGGTTTCCTGCTGTACTCCTGGGCTGTTTAAGCACAGCTTCGCTCTGTCAGATCTATCTGTTCCAGGCCTCTTTCCCGCTCCCTCTGGCCTCTCGGTAGATTGCACTGGTGAAGGCTGCCATGGAAGAAGACCCAGGGTATCCTCTGTGTCTCTACGCTCAGCTCCTGTAGGAAGAGCTGTGTCGATGTCATAGTTTCCACCCTCGCCTCTCGGAAGCCTGTGCCACTGTCATCAGGTGGCTCTAGACCTGAGCTCTACTAGCACCACACCCTGTCATCAAACCCAGTCCTCCCCCTTCTTTCCGAGTTGCTGGCGACTGACTGGTAGCCTGGAAGTTGCCTTGTTATTATTACAATGATTTCCCCTGTGCTGATTTGCTTCTTGAAGTCTACCTTGAGGACAACATCCAACTGCTTATTTTATTGGTCAAAGTGATGGAAATGTCATCAAGTGATTGTGAATGGCAGTTTAAAGATACTGGGCCCGAGTTCTAGCGACACCACTCCTGCTTTGTGCAATTGAACATGTTTCGGAACCTTGGTGGGACTCACTTCTCTCCCCTAAGCAACGAATGTGTCTGTGCTGTCTCTATTTGGGTTTCCCGGGATGCGGACTCTATAAACCAGAGGCCAATGGATAGAGGCTTACTCTGGAGTGCTCTCGGTATCCGACCTGTGGAGGGAAGGGCAGACTCAAGATGGAGCTAAGGGAAACGCTGAGCTGGGATCCAGGCTTTGCAGAAGCTTAGCAGGGAGACTTTGTTCACTGATATTAACTATTAGTGGTACCGAACCCTGGGGAGACAATGGAGGTCTATCTCTGGAGAGCTTCGAAGTTTTCTGTCAGCCTCACTCAAACTGCTTGGGAATTATCTTTTGGTTCTGAAGTAGAGACTGCTCACTAGACCACAGCGACCACACCCCATTTTTATTCCCCAAGACTCTTCAGGTTAGTTTAGTATTGAGTTTGCCACACATTCTTCCAGGGCCCAGCCTCGCTTTGAATTCCTGTTATGTGACCTGGGTGTTAACCGTGACTCCTTGAAGGGGCCGAGGTTTCTATTTTATCACAGTCCCGAGGTCTTGCCCCAGGTTAAGTGACTTGCTCCCCGCTACTCATGCCATAACGGATGGAGAAATCCTCCCGTGGGGCTCACCCGCTTCACCGTGAGCCAGACTTTTAAACGAGATATTTGAACGACTTAAACGGCAGTCAGGGAAAACCTCCTGAAAATATCTCCAGCAAAGTGTAGGTGTTGTTTTAGTAGAAACATTTCCTCTGTTGCCATAAAAATCTTCTCCCAAATGGCTTTGTGAGAGCAAAGCTGTGCAGACTCTGCTGCTGTTTGTGGAGGGAGCCGTATGGCTCAGCCACAACACAAATGATTTGTTCTCCCGGCCATGCTGGCAAAGTGATTTGATTTCTGGAATCCCCAGAGAGCAAAAAAAGAAAAAGAAAAAAGATCTAAACACATACATTTCTGTTTCTTTCTAATTAGATGTTTAAAGAAGAGCCAAGAGGAAGAGTTGGGGAACCCAGGTCCATTTTTCATTCTGTGAGCGATGCTGGGCTGAGTGCTCACGCTCAGGGGTACACTCCCTCATCCATGGCTCCTCCCTCTGTCTGTGTACAGCTCCCTGCTCTTCACCGGGAGTGAATATGAAAGCCACTGCCCCTCATGCAAAGTGACGTGTGAGCAGGTGCTCCTCCTTGGTTGTGGAGAATAGACAAAAACCAGCCCTGCTACACGTTGCGTCTAAAGAAAAGCGTCTCTCTCTCTCTCTTTTTTTTCTTTTTCTGTTGGAGAAATGTATTGGCTGAAGATGCTGATAAGAAGTCTCTGGAGCTGTAAGGTCAAGGGTTAATTCCTAATTGCTTATTGTAAGGAACCCAGTTTCTGTGATGAGTGAGGGCTGACTCTGGTTGTTCTCAAGAGCCAAGTATGACGTAACAGTTGCTCGAAGAAGTTGGAGGTTCATGGTAAGGAGATTTGGAGTAAAAGCACACCTTGATTTTGTTCTATGGCCTAGCGCTCAGGTCCCCATCCCTCTGTCTTGCCATCTTGATTCCATTTTTTCCATATTCACTGGCCACTTGGGCCACTTTACCTTGGGCTGTTCAGTCACTAATTACTACTATATGCCTTGCCTTGTACTGTATCTGAACAGAGCCTAGCACCTAGAACAGCGTTTTCCTGTCTCCTTTGATCTCTCCCATATTTGTCCAGTGACCAGTTCAAGAAAGTGGTGTCTGAAGACCACAGTGTGGTAAGTGTTACTATGGAGGGGCTCATGGGCAGGAAGTGAAAGCGTCTGTGAGTTAATCATTGCTATGGGAAAATGTAGCCTTTATCAGATCCGTGGATGAGCTGCCTGGCGCTCGTGGCCTGTGTTGATCACTGTGCACAGCTCTGGTCAGCCGGTTGGTAGATGGCTCTGCTGATGTGGTTTGGGCGCAGGATGTAGCACGGCTGGCTGTAGCTGTGTACCGGCTCTTCTGGGATGGGGTGATTTTACTCTACGCAGTTTCTGCTTGTCCAGTAGGCCAGCCTAGGCTTTCGTGTTGATCGCATGGTCTAAGAAAAAGGTCCAGGTTGAGATAAACGTAGCTCAGCTCCTGCTGGGATTCAAGTTAGAGCTCCAGATTCTATAGGAGCAAGAAAGACAATGCCAATGTTAAGTCATAAACTAGGAGAGAACATTATTGTTGTTATTTCTTTTTTTCTAGACAGGGTTTCTCTTTGTAACTCAAGCTGTCTTAGAACTCCCTGTATGTGACCAGGCTGGCCTTGAACTAAGAGATTCCCCTGAGCTCCCCTCCCCCTGTCTCCCTAGTGCTGGGATTAAAGGCTTGCACCACCACCACCCAGTCAGGAGAGAATGTTTTAAACCAGTCAGCAGCAAAAACCATAAATGAAGACTCTGCTCATAGGATGATTTCTTTTTGTCTTACTCTGCTGAATTATTTCAGTTATACATAGTTTGTAATGTCTGAGCATGCCTATAAACATTTTTACAGTTGCGATAGCTATCAGGAAGACTCTTTTGGTAGATTTTTTTTCTCCTATCTTCAGTCATCTCTCGTAGGTAATTTCTCAAGAAGTCATATTAAGAGTACCTGTTGCTATTATTCAGGAAGCTAATACCAGTCGTGGTATTAGTTAGCTATGTGCCATAGACAGTTCTTAACAACCTCAAGATGATGATGATGATGATGATGATGATGATGATGATGATGATGCAGTTATAATACCATTCTTAGATGATGGAATTAAGACACAAAAGGTTATAATATGCAGATATTCAGGAGGTTTGCACTCAGAACAGGCTCTGCTTTCCTGACTCACTCTCTGTGTGAACACGGGTCATATAAAGCGCGCAGGCTAATTCGACAGACTGAAGAGTGCAGGAGCGAATGGCTTAGACTGTAGAAATTAACTTTGGACTCCTTGTACATAAATTGTGTCGACGATTTACAGGGCTGTTTCTTGCAGGCATGTGTGACATTCCGAAGCAATCAGACCTTATTATCTGGTCTTTAAGGGATTACTGGGCTCTGGGCATCTTGAAGGTTACATTTGCAATCAGCATTAATTTTATTGTTAACCGTTTTTGTTCATGTTGGCTTCGGGGGTCCTTTGCCTTTTCTTTTTTTTTCCTCAGGGGGCCTAGTTGAGTTCCAGGAAGCTGATAACTAATGATCAAGTTGCTTATCTGGTAGGATCGAGCCCCAGAGAGTGGGCGTGGCTTTGGTTGGACACTCAGGGCCCTGGTTCATGTCACCACACAATGTTGCCCTTCCATCCCTTATTACTTTAGTCAAAATGCCCATTATTTGTAGCAGAGTGCACTAGGCCCAAAACAATAATCTGGAGTGGCTTTCTTCATGTGTTTTATGAGGCATATATGAGGTAATATAACCGCCTTGTTTAAAGAGGTTAGATTAGGGTACATGCACAAATAAAGGCTTTTTTTCTTCTTTTTCTTTTTCTTTTTCTTTTTTTGAGACAGGGTTTCTCTGTGTAGTCCTGGCTGTCCTGGAACTCACTCTGTAGACCAGGCTGGCCTCAAACTCAGAAATCCCCCTGCCTCTGCCCCCCAAGTGCTGGGATCAAAGGCATGCGCCACCACCGCCTGGCAAATAAAGGCATTTTTAAAGAAGTTAGTGATAAAGGAAAATTATGCGAAGAAAACGACAGAGGCGATACTGATTTGTGTTTTGTATTCAAGTAGATTTTAAAAATTCTTTACATAAAATGACTTTGACTTAAATTTGCTGTGGTAAAATTCAAGTAAACAGCAGTTCTTGGGACGCTGTGTGAACTAGATAGGATGTTAGCATATTGGAAGAAATACGTGCCCAATTGTAAATATGTATTTGCCATCTGAGTCAGTCAGTTTTCTAATGCTTTGACAATTATCTGAACGGTAATAAACCTAAAGCCGAGAAGGCTTGCTTCAGCTCTGGGCTCAGCGTTAGTTAGCCCTTGTTGTGGGACCGTGGCATGGCAGAGTATCGTGTGTGGTGAAGAGGCTTCTCCTGTGATGGTGGCCATGTGATGGAGGGAGGGAGAGAACAAAGAAATGGATGCCTAGTAAGGCCAGGGACAAATATCCAACGCGGTCCCGCCTCCTAAGAATAGCCTATGCACGTCTGAGCTCTTCAGTGTAGACTATTCCCTCAGGGTCTGATCACCTCTTCACTGCACCGACGGTTGGAGTCCAGGCCTTGAACACACGAGCCTGAGGGGGATGTTTTGTATGGACTCCCCCAAAATATCAAGTGGGTAGGGAATGCAGGGCCTCGTCCTTCCTGGCCGGGCTAGGCACTGGATGCAGGGCCTTACACTCACTTGGAGAGCCCTTGTCACCGAGTGTCATCCCTAGCCCACGGCAGTTTTGAATCTTAGTAAGGGAAGGACTACAGCCATAATATGGAATTCCGGAAAGTGTCTTTGATCTCCTCCTTTCTGGAAAGAAGGTTATCATACTTATTTGTTGGATTATTTTATTACACAAAACAGAGAAGTGTTTTCTTTGCACACTCAGTAGAGCCATGAAGCCCCTTATTCTTGTCATCCTACATCCTTGTGTAGGCCGGAGGGCTGTGTTGGAAGGTAATTCCTCTCTAGGCACATATTTAAAACACGAGTGGGGTGTTGGTGAGTCTCCCTCACACTGAACTATCGTTCCATTCCACGTCTTCACGATAACTCTCTGGAGTAGCTGTCCCTACGGCCAGTGAGATAGAGGGGTCCCGAGTGACAAAGCAGTCACAAAGCTGCCGTGACACCCTATGGGGATCCTAAAGTGCTTCCCGTGTGACAGCCGTTCGGAGCGCGGTTTTCATTCTGCTGTCAGTGAACCTATCTCATTGCGTATTAACCACAAGTGAAGATATTGAAACAGGAAGCCTTGCATCGTTACCTTAAAAACACAGCGAAAGAGGAGGAGTTATTCAGTGTGCAGTGCATGCTGATGTGTGTCGGAACCCAGAGTTGAAATGGAGGGAGTCGGGGAGGGAGGGATGTGGGACTCTTCAGTGTCGTCAGGTCAGAGTTATTGGTCCAACTTTCTGGGCTTTCCTCACTTATCCGCAAACCACTTAACTTTGCTTTGCGGTTTCTCAGCAGGAGTGACTCTCATACTTCAGGAGTAGCTCGTTTAAAACAGGAAGAGAGATTGTCTTCAGAATTGCCTAAGGACAGCAAGGCTGAGGGCCGTTGAGGGAAATCAGGTCTGTGTCTTCAGTCAGGCCATGTAAAGATACTGCACCATGGATGAGCCTTAGCGCTTCATGGCTGCCTTAGCAAACTCTCATGGGTTTCTCTGTGGAGAGGACTACGGGCGGGCTCTGTTTAAATTACGTCAGGGAAGTGTGGTTGCTCCTCGGGGTTAAACCAGACTACTTCAACAGGAGTTTTACATTGATCCTGCTTGGCGGGAGCACTTATAGTCAGTGATGCATTAGAGCACAGACAGACAGAGGCCGGGGACCCCGGGAGTGACTCCTCTTTGGCTCGAGGTTGATGGTCCCAGTCTAGGTGGAATCTGTGGTTAAAACAGGATTATTTGAAAGTGACTGTTGTGCTGAAAAAGTAAATTGTGTCTTTTCCTGGGCTGGTTCAAGATAAAGTGTTTATCACGTTTTCATGTGACAGGAAGGGGTTTTCTGTTAGTGTCCAGGTTTAGTATAAAACAATTTGTGTATATAATTAAGACTCATCCTTATAAACAATGAATTAGCTGGGTGGTGGTGGTTTACCCCTGTAATCCCAGTACTCTGGGAGGCAGAGGCCGGCGGATTTCTGAGTTTGAGGCCAGCCTAGTCTACAGAGTGAGTTTCAGGACAGCCAGGGCTATACAGAGAAACCCTGTCTCGAAAAAAAACCAAATCCAAAAAATCAACAAACCAACAAACAAACAAACAAAACAGTGAATTAATCTATATTTGAAGGTTCTTCTCACACCTGGTCATATAATTTCCTGAGAGAGGGAGAGGGAGAGAGGAGAGAGAAGAGAGAGAGATTTTGTTGTATTTATAACAGGGGCTCGTGTGTCCTAGGCTGGACTCAGATATTCTATGTAGTCAGATCCTGACTCTGAGGTGGCAGGCAAGCGACACCCCACTCGGGCTGTGCGTCGACGGATGTTGAACGCAGGGATCTGTGTATGCTAGACAATCCCTCTGCCAACTGCGCTCTGCCCCCAGCTCCTGATTCTGTCTTTGTGGAATCCTCCACATCCTGCAGACCCACCAGTTTCCATGATTCGTGTGACTTCATATTCAGATGGTTGCATAGGCAATAGCTCTGCCATCCATCCACGGGCATCCTGGGGATGGAGAGTTCTCAGCTCGGCAGAGGTTTAACAAGTGAAGGATGGTGAATGTGACTGATTCAATTTTTGCTTGGTGTGCCTGTTCAATAGATAAGCATATAGGTAGATATTCAGTGTCGATATTTTATATCATAGCTGTAAGCAGGCAGTGGTGTTATGTCTTGCATGGCAGGTAGAATTACCATTGCTATTTGCTTAATGTGCCGGTGAACACCTGGAAGCTTCTGATAGGTCTTAGCTTGCCAAGTAACTCTTGGGAGAGAAGGTGGTCATAGTCCAAGTATATTCAGGGACTGTGTATGCATACTAAAGCTCTCACAAGGCGCAGCTGCTGCACTGTAGCCTGGAAGTGTGGTATGATGGTTAGAGCACCTTTTGGTGGGAGACTCCATATCGCTTTGTTGGCAGATTTCATCTGTTGCCTGCTGAGCGCAGAATGAAGGCTTGTGGCCACTTCAATTCTCTTAAGGATGCTGCTGTGGCTTAGAGTGTCTGCTATGCCAGAGCTAGGTTTTGGATCTGAGCTGGTTGGCAGTGTGTCCTGCTTTGGACATGAGGTGGGAGCTGCTCTAAGTAGTGAGATCATCAAGGGCACAGACATAATCTGTTTATTCTTCAGTGTATGCTAGTGCCCGGTGGTGCCAGCCCATATTGGACACAAAAATTTCACGTTGAACAAATTATGCTGTTCATGCTTGGAAGAATTTAATTTTTGTTTGAAGAGGAAAAACATGAAGTAAGTCTGTGTGTGTGTGTGTGTGTGTGTGTGTGTGTGTGTGTGTTATAGGTTTCTATTAAAAAAAAAAAAGAATCTACGAATAAGGGAGGAGGCTCAGCCGTGAAGAGGATCTACTGCTCTTACAGAGGACCCAGGTTCAGTTTCCAGGACCCATTATTTCTGAGACTGAAGCTACAGCTTCAAGCGGATCAAATGCTTTTTAGCCTTTTTAGGTACCTGTACTCACATGTACATAAGCACAAATAGACATATATGTATATACATAATTTAAAAAATAATAAAAATAAATAGAAACCATTTCAGCTTTTAGAAGTAAGAAAATGTAGAGAATGATCTTCATGGAGTTAGTGACAAATTTCTTTTAAGATTTATTTTTACTTATTTGTGTATGTGTATATGTGCATACCTGCCACTGTTGTGTATGGAGGACAACTTGCAGAAGTTGGTTCCCTCTTTTCATCCCGTGGGTCCCAGGAATTAAGCTCATGTCATCTGTGAGGTGCATGCAGGCTTGGTGACAAACACCACTAACCACTGAGCAATCTTGCCATTCCAGGCTGATTTCTTATAATTGTATTTTGCTAATTGAAAAAAAAATATTGTAATCTGTTTTCACGGCCATGAAGGAGACAACCTCTGTTTTTAACTCTCTTCTCTGTGTGGGAGGAGAAGCCTACACGAGGCAGGCAGTATGAAGAAAAGCTGTGTGGGTGACATAGTTCGTTCCCACCATTAGGTGTTGAGGCCTAGGGGAGCAGACTGTCTTCCCATGGAAAATCACTAGGACGGCAACTTGGAATAGCATAGCAAGGACCCTCCATAGTGTCCAGTCCTCCGATGGTTTGCTCCAGAGGCCTCTGAGCTGAGTGCCAGTAGCAGCCCAGTGATTAAAGCAGCACGTGACTCCAGCAGAGAAATCAGAGTTGGAGAGGCAGCTGTCATCGTCCTGTTGCATACTGTGTGTCACCCATGAGAATATAGGTATGCTAACATAGAATATATTTTCTGAGTTATGTCTTATTAGATGGGCATGATGATCTTAGCTTTTGGGAGGCAGAGGCAGGAAAATTACAATACATTCCATGGAAAGCTTGGTCTACAAACTGAGAATCTGTCTCTTAAAAAATGCACATTTTTATTAGGAATGTTTTAAATTTATAGGTAAGTTACCACCAGCAGTTTACAAGTCAGGAAACTTGGTAAGTCTGACAGTTAATTCAAAGTCATATAAACAGCTAGGACATCAGCAGCTAGAGTTTGAAGCTGGGCCTATTTCCTTTGAATCCTCAATTTTTTTCTATAGGTTTCTGGACATTCTTAGAATTGTGTTCTATGTTTAGCAGTTATCTTTTTTTTTTTTTTGAGTTTTTTTTTTATTTTCTATATTCTATGTTTACATTCCAAAGGCTTTCCCCTTTCCCAGTTCCCACCCACCATAGTTCCCATAGTTCCTCTCCCCCCCCAACTGTTCCCCAATCATTCCCCCTCCCCGCCTCGGTTTCTTTACTAAACTGGATGCAATCTTTACAGGCCCAGGGTCCTCTCCTTTCTTCTTCTTGGGAATCATTTGACTTGCTATTTGTGTCTTGAGTATTTAGGGCTTCTGGGCTCATTAATATCCACTTATCAGTGGTTGCATTTCATGTGCATTCTTTTGTGATTGGATTAATTCACTCAGGATGATATTTTCCAGGTCTAACCATTTACCTACAAATTGCATGAATTCATTATTTTTAATTGCTGAGTAGTATTCCATTGTATAAATATACCACATTTTCTGTATCCATTCCTCCTTTGAGGGATATTTGGGCTCCTTCCAATTTCTGGCTATTATAAACAAGGCTGCTATAAACATAGTGGAGCATGTGTCCTTATTGCATGCAGGGGAATCCTCTGGGTATATGCCCAGGAGTGGTATGCCAGGGTCCTCTGGAAGTGACATGCCCAATTTTCTGAGGAACCGCCAAACTGAATTTAGCAGTTATCTTGAGTGGGCCATGCTTCTGACCATGAGTTGTATAGTTTTTCAGGGAAGACATGTTGAGTGGTAGACTCAAGGCTGAGACATCTTCTAGCATGCTCGGACTGGACAGAAAAATCCTAGTGGAAAGATCTACTGTTGAGTATCTGACATCTGGATCATTGTCCGTGTCATCTAAGCAATTATTAGACAGAAATGCAGAACCTAAGGTTCCACCAGAAGGCCCAGTCATGGTCCACATGCTTTACAATGTCCTCTGTTGATTTATGTACAGCTTGCAAGTAGAGATATTTAAACTGCCGTGATTGTAAGGTGCCACCATGAACTTCTGTGTCACTGAGCTGATTCATGGGCAGAGAGAGCACTTACTTTATATTAAAGCTTGCTATGTACTTTCATAGTTTCTTAGTAGTCTAGTAACCCTTTTAGGCAGATAGGTTTTGTATCTACTGTAGAAATGAGAATATTGAGCAGTAGAAGGTTTCTATCTTGTTGAAGGTTAAATCTCTGATTCTAACCAAGATGGGTCTGATCCTAGCTCAGTGCTCATAGCTGCCACATTGGTGAGGTGGGCTTATTGTTAAGCTGTGAGCTGTTGACTGCCAGTGTGTTACAGTGACAGCAACATTCGACTTTGAGCACAAAGCATTGGCAATCCAAAAGTTGAATTCTGAGAAAATTTATTTTTGTGATTCCAAATGAAGAGATGAAAATCAAGTCAAGCCTTCTGAACAGCACCTAGCATTCCTTCTGTTGAAGGCTGCACGCTTTTCCTCAGGTGCAGTGAAATGCTCAGGTTGGAGCTGGAGTGCTGGTGCAGAGCTTGAGAGTGCTTGCTGTTCTTGCAGAGGACCCGAGTTCAGGTCTCAGCACTCAGGTGACTCCTAGGTACTTATACCTCCACATTCAGGGGAATTCAACACTCTTTTCTGACCTCCAAGGGCACCTGCACACATAGATATACATATAAATAAAGATGAAAATAAATCCATTAAAAATACTAGGTAACCTTTAATCCTAGCATTGGAGAGGTCGAGGCAGACAGATCTCCAAGTTTGAGGCAAGCTTGGTCTATGCGTGGAGTTCCAGTTGAAGTCCTGTTTCAAAAACAAACAAACCATTAAAACTAACAAAAACAAAATTCTAGGTCTGAGAGAATTTAGGAAGAATATTGTCCTGTTCTTTCTGTTTTTTTAAACCTAATGATTTTTCTCCATTTAATGAGAATTATTAGTAAGATAAAGTTCAGAAGTGATATTATTGTTAGAATTTAGTGACCCTGCTTTGCAGGGATGCAGTGAGGTGCTTCGCTTAGAGCAATGGGCATCGGAATCAGAGAGACACCGGGGATGATATCACATCAGCCGATATCACCAGCATGTTCAATTATTCTTTGGTTTGCTTGTTTTTCCTTCTGTGAAATAGTTTTGTTTCATGTCCACTAGGTAGATGGCCCAGGTAGACCAGTTGGATGTGCTTTTTAGCCTGGCTTCACCATGCTGTACAATAATGTTCACTGATAGATTGTCATTTGTCCTTTCTTGTCCCACTCAGTTGACTGAGTATACTGGATATCATTTTTAGAACTGATCTTTGTAAAGTTAAAGTGATCAAGGACACCACTAAATTACTATTTTGTTTATAATTTATAGACAGCTGAGTGCTGGAGAAAAGAATGGTGCGATTATTATTTTTTAAATGTTTTTGTGTTTGAAATAAATGGAAAAAGGAGAGGATGCAGAGATACGATTGCGTCTGCTTCTTTAAAAAGTTTTATTTATCATACCACAATAAATACATATCCTTATGCTTTCTTAAGTTTCTCAGTAATGATAATAATGAACACCAAGTAAGACGTACTGTTTAGAGTAACTAGGGTTAAACATGCTATGTGCATGTATCCAAGAGAACTGGGAAGACTAGTATTCACCCCAGCAGTGCAGCTCATTTGTACACACAGGCCTTGCAGTATTGATAATAACAGTAGTGCATCTGGTTGAAGTGTAGTTATCAAGGAAGTTAAGCCCTCTAAATCAATTCACTGTTAGAAAGCCTGAAAGACATATTGTCTCTAGGGGAAGAAGTCAAAGTACTCTTATTTTTCACAGCTCTAAAAACAGCTGTTGTTTCTAATATTTGATGCACAGGCCTTTGTACTGGTGCGCTGCCAGGGACCAGCCTGATTTAAACTATTTGCCAATTTCTGTGGTGGAATTATCGCAACCACAGCCAATTTTATGTTACTCATTACCAGTTTGATATCACCAAACCTGGAGCTGGGAGGGTTGTGGAAAATTATCATTTATAGGCTATGCAGCAACAAGTGGGTACTGTCCCAGGGTGGTTTGGTACCCATGTGGAAGAGGGTGGGAGGATGGGACTGGGAGGAGAGGAGGGAGGGGACTGCTATAGAAATGCAACGTGAATAAAGAAATAAAACAATGAAAAGGAAAAAAGAAAGCTCACAAAATCCTATCCTCTATTAAAGACATTTTTTTGGGGTTTTTTTTTTTGTTTGTTTTGTTTTGAGACAGGGTTTCTCTGTGTAGTTCTGGCTGTCCTGGAACTCACTCTGTAGACCTGGCTGGTCTTGAACTCAGAAATCCACCTGCCTCTGCCTCCCAAGTGTGCTGGGATTACAGGCGTGTGCCACCACGCCCGGCTCTAAAGACATTTTTTATACTGTATAAAGATATTTTATTCCTATGTTCTAGTGTATAATCAATAATAAATGGGCATCATCTTGATACCTAAAAAGAAAGAAAGAAAGAAAGAAAGAAAGAAAGAAAGAAAGAAAGAAAGAGAGAAAGAAAAAAGGTAGGCTTAAAGTAAGAAATTTAGGAGTGGGCGTGGCCTCAGGACTGCACTTCCAGTACCCCAGACAGAGGCCAGCCCTTAAGTGTTGAAGGTCATCCTTAGCTCCTTTGTGAGTTTAAGACTAGCCTGTGTAGGAAACAGGAAAATGAACGTGAGGGAAGTGGGAGACTTTTGTGAAGAGCTGTTGTGTGAAGGTGTCTCGCTTTTGTCTAAAACTGTGAAAATGATGGTAAGTGGGGCAGAATTCTTAACTAAATAGAAGTGGTTTAAATCCTGGTCTTAAACCTCAGAGGGCTCTCTGCCAAATTAAGTGGAATGCAGAGAAATCAGAATCACATTCAATCCCAGTGCTGAGGAGACCAGGAAGGCGGATCTCTGAGTTCTGGGCCTTCCTAGGGCTCAGAGTGAATTCCAGACCAGCCAGTGCCAAATAGTTTGACCCTGTCAGGGGAAGAATCACTCTCTGATAGTCCCAAGTGTGCAGGGTGGCAAGGTCAAGGTCAAGTCGGAGCCCTGGGGTGTGGTGGAGAGCCTGAGGGCTACTTCTCACTTATTCAGTAGGCTCTCTTCTAGTTCTGCTTTTCCTGTAATTTGTTTATGTTGTGTTTTTTAGTTTTCAGGACTTTTTATGGTAACTTTTCATTATTACTGTGAATAGCAGTACGAAATCCATCATTTGTAGAATTTATTAGTTTTAGAGACTATTTTATTGATGCCAAGATATGAGATTAAGATAGCACTCCCACGCTTCCCTCGTCTCCAATCTCTTGATCATGTTCCTCATTTTTCATAGTGGCAAGAAGGGCAATGCTTTCATTATGCTCAGGATTCCATAGGTTATAGGCTTTCAGTTCATAATTAAGTATATTATGTTGCAAACACCAGAGCAAAAGAAAATACAAGCAAGGAGCGCAAGAAGATACAGCATCGGAGTGTAGAGCCTCATGACTGCTGGCAACCACGGCACAGGGCAGAGGGGTAACTCACTGAGATGGGAGCCCTCGAGCCAGCCGGCTAAACAGAGAGGGGGGCAGAAGCCATCCTGAAGGGCGTAGGCCAGAGGGAGGAAACTCTCCTTACCTTCTGTGGCCTGAACATTCTAAATGAACTCACGGCACTTTCACAAGGAGTTTGAGCACTGTCCTGGCCTATATCCAGTGTAATGGGACTCAGCTCCATCTTCACATAGAGTGAGTGGCTGCATGTGCGACACCCTCCCTGCCCCCCCCTTCTGCAGCTGGGCGTCCTCAGTGAGCAGGCTGAGCGCACATCTCAGCATGCTAGAGCCCGGCAGGGCGACCTCAGCATGCTAGAGCCCGGCAGGGCGACCTCAGCTGCTAGAGCCCGGCAGCGCGACCTCAGCATGCTAGAGCCCGGCGGTGCGACCTCAGCATGCTAGAGCCCGGCAGGGCAACCTCAGCATGCTAGAGCCCGGCGGCGCGACCTCAGCATGCTAGAGCCCGGCGGTGCGACCTCAGCATGCTAGAGCCAGGCAGCGTGACCTCAGCATGCTAGAGCCCGGCGGCGCGACCTCAGCATGCTAGAGCCCGGCGGCGCGACCTCAGCATGCTAGTGCCCAGCAGGGCGACCTCAGCATGCTAGAGCCCCGCAGGGCGACCTCAGCTGCTAGAGCCAGGCAGCGTTACCTCAGCATGCTAGAGCCCGGCGGCGCGACCTCAGCATGCTAGAGCCCGGCGGCGCGACCTCAGCATGCTAGTGCCCAGCAGGGCGACCTCAGCATGCTAGAGCCCGGCAGGGCGACCTCAGCTGCTAGAGCCCGGCGGCGCGACCTCAGCATGCTAGAGCCCGGCAGTGCGACCTGCTGTACATCTCAAGCTGTTGGCTTTGTGTTTTCCTCTGGATTCTCATGTGCCCTGGTGGGGAAAGTGGTTCCAGTTCTGCTTTCCAGATTAAAAACAACTAAGATCCTGGGAAATTAGGCCGTTGACTCAACATCCTACATCTTCCATAATCATTTCTTTGTAATTTTATATTTAAATTATATATACATATATGTATATAATAATTTTACAAGCTTTACTATTAAAAACCCTTGCAGATAAATGAAAACATATCTCAATATTAACTGGACCAAAAGTCCATGAAGCTCAGTAAACTTCTCTATATGTAGAACAGGCACTCAGAATAGAAGCTTTGGTGCCTCACATTAAATTTTACACTTTTAATATTTAATAAAATTTGTGCATTTATGTGTAATTAAAGCCAAAAAAAAAAAAAAAACCCACACGGCAGACTTTAGCACTAGAAAAACAATTAGCTATTGGTCCCTCTTTTCCTAACTTTGTATCTCCTGCCTTCAGTCCTTCCTTTTCCTCAATAGTCAGCATTTCTTGCTTTTTTCTTCCTTATTTAAAAAATCAAATATTATTTTCAATATCTGATAGTATTTCAAGTAGATATCTTATTTATAATTCTATTTATTCACTGGAAGCTATATTTGTATTTGCTTCAAAAAAACCAAAAAGGCAGGCTTTAAGTTAATTTTAAAATAACGTGTATTATTTAAAAAACTGCAAATAAAAATTGCTCACACGATAATGAACAAGACCTACCTCTATCCGCATCCCTGGACTTCGGGAGGGATAGGCATTCTAAAGGTGTGGCGCTTCACACTGGACTTTTCAATTTTGGTCGTGGATTGGTGTGTAAAAGTGCATTTCGAGAGTTAGGTTTATCACATGTGTTCCTGTTAGAAAATTAGAGGAGTAACAGTGGGTTAGGACGTTTTCAATTTTACTTACTTTAATTTATTTAATTTGATGTGTGAGTGTTTTGCCTGTGTACTCCAGGAGGTCAGAAGAGGACCCTGGACTCCCTGGATACCCTGGGTCCCCCGGGTCCCCTGGACCCGGAGTTAGAGGTGGTTATGAGCCACCATGTGGGCACTAGGAACTCACTGAGCCTGGATCCTCTTTAAAAGCAACATTGTCCCTTCACTGCTGAGCCATTTCTCCAGTCCCTGTATTTTTTTTTCTGATAATTATTTGTAAATTTTTCTTAATTTTTATTTTCTATATTCTTTGTTTACATTCCAAAGGCTTTCCCCTTTCCCAGTTCCCCCCCACCACACGTCCCATAATTCCTCTCCCACCCCCAACTATTCCCCAATCATCCCCTCCCCCCACCACGATTTCTCTGTTCTGGATCCAATCTTTTCAGGCCCAGGGTCCTCTCCTTTCTTCTTCTTGGGAATCATTTGACTTGCTAATTGTGCCTTGAGTATTTAGGGCTTCTGGGCTCATTAATATCCACGTATCAGTGATTGCATTTCATGTGTATTCTTTTGTGATTGGGTTAACTCACTTAGGATGATATTTTCCAGATCTAACCATTTACCTACAAATTGCATGAATTCATTATTTTTAATTGCTGAGTAGTATTCCATTGTATAAATATACCACATTTTCTGTATCCATTCCTCCTTTGAGGGATATCTGGGCTTCTTCCAATTTCTGGCTATTATAAACAAGGCTGCTATAAACATAGTGGAGCATGTGTCTTTATTGTATGCAGTGGAATCCTCTGGGTATATGCCCAGGAGTGGTATTTTTAATTTTCTTTTTAATGGAGAAAAGGATGGTGCTGGGGCTCGAACCCAGGAATTTCTGTCTGCTACACATATTCTCCACGGTGGAACTTTGCCCTTGGCCCCCAGAGGTTTCTGTTTTTAAGGAAGGTGGTTGGGAGAGACGCTCCTGGGTGGAGCACTGTGTCTGCAGTGGGTGATGACATTGTCACCCATGTTCTGGGAGGCCGACCCACATTGCTGTCTTCTTTCAGTAAGAACGGGAGCTGTGTAGGGATTGCTGGGGTTGTATGAGGACTGCAGGACTCAGGGACTCATGAAGTGCTTGCCGTGGGAATCCGGTTTGACAGTTGGCTTCCCGGATGGGTACCGCCATGGTTGAAATGTGCAGACACAGATACGGGAAGTATTGTGTTTGGATGGTGGTTTTAAAGAGTGCTTCTGACTTGGTTTCAGTATATGTGGTGCCCACTCCAGAGGGTACAGTGGCTCAGTGTTACAGGTTATCATATTTAACCCTCAGGATATCATCACTCAACCTCACGTCTGCTGTGGCAGACGCAGTGTCAAAGTAGATATACCAATTCTTGTGGATGGATATCATGTTATCCTTCAGGTTTGCCATTATAAAGTAGTCAGTGTCCATGGTGGTTACTAACTGGGGTCAGTTTGACAGGACCTAGAATCGTCTAGGAGACAAGCCTCTGGCTGTGCCTGCAAGGGACTGTCTTGGTTAGGTTGAGTGAGATGGAAGAGCCGCCCTTAAGCTGGTGGCATCTTGCCCTAAGTTTGGGTCTTGACGGTGTGAGGAGGAGGAGGAGGCTGACTGAGTGTCACCATTGCTCTGTTCTTCCTGACGGTGCACTCAGTGTGATCAGCTACCTCAAACTCCCATCACCGTGATACTTCTGCCTTGATTGACCGTACTCTGCGGGCAAAAGTACCTGCTTAAGCTGCTTGTGTGAGGTAATCTGACCGATTACTAAGGTAACAGCCATTGAACATCTGTCCAGCATGCTTTCTTTTCATGTGCCAGCCTTTGGGGGGAAACACAAAACACTTAGGCTCTGGAGTATGTAGAAACTGACCATACTGTTAAATTAGAGATATTACTGCAAGTCGGGACATAGGAGGGACACAGTTCCGTGACTTTTTTTTTTAATATTATCTCAGTGTCAGCTTGGTGAACTAAAAGTTAGCAAATGGAATGTAGAGTTATGAACATTTCCCAAATTGGTATTCTAAATACAGTTCTCCTTGGATAGTCTGGAAGGAAGAGGCCTGGGATTAAGTAAGTCTGGGAAACAGAGCATGAAATATCCCATCTAATCAACTCATCGTCAATATGCAGTTATCACGCACTAGAAATCTCACAATGTAGAAACCCATTTATATTCGTACAGGGTGCTTGTTGTAAAGTTTGACCTGAAATATTGTTACGTATTCTATATTATTTGTATACAGTTGGGAAATGCTGACATTTTTATTGTAAAGTTAGCACTTGTAGATGGGCACATCTGAGGACGTGTATATGTATATGCCTTAGCATGTTAATTTGACATAGAATTGTATTCCTAATGACACTTACCTATAGGGCAAAATCTCCCAACAATTTACTGTTCATGAAGGGAAGTTAATTCTAGAACTCCTTTTTGACGTGAGTTCACATTTATTTCTCTTTATACCTGCACTGCCAGAAACTTATGAGATTAGAAGTTCTGGGTCCTTTTTTGCGCCCTCAGTGTCCTGTAGATGAGGGGCATGGGCAGAAGCCTGGCAGGCAGATCAGAGGGAGATTCTGAGCAGACTCTCCCATTTCCTGCACTCCAGACTTTCCACCTTTAGAGGCTAGATGCCAAGGGTTGGTTTGTTTGTTTGTTTAGGTATCTTTAAAGGAATGCAGGCACAGTTTTCACATTTGCTCTTGTAATGGACGCTCGTGTTTCTCTCTAAGAAGCACTTCTTGTCCTGTTCCTGGCTGCTCACTCAGTCCCAGGCAGCGTTTCCCCGCAGTCAGCCTGTAAAAAGCACTTGTTCTCTTTGCTGTTCCGCTTAGAATAGTTGAAAGAGTCCCTCTCAGCCGCTGTCGGTCTGTTTTGTTCTGGCCAAGGGCAGAGTTTGCCCAGCCTCTCACTCCGACTGACTGAGGGGTGGGACTTTCGTGTTCCCTGTTGTCACTGCCGCCTGTGCGGGCTTGCTCATCCAAGACTCCTGCTCCCTCCTCCTGTCCTGGAAGGCGAGAGCTTGTCCAGAGCTGACTGCCTGGGCACTGCACCTGCCTCGCACATGCCCACGGAAGCTCATTTATGCCCGGGTAAAGCCTACTCCTCTCCAGGTAAGAAAGGGTACTGAAAAGTGGAGGTGTGGGCACGGGAAGGTCGGATGTGAGCAGCTCTGATACGTTATTCTGTGCTCTTCTCAAGAGCAGGTGTGAGGAGATGCAGTTTCTTCAAACTGTGTGAACCCCCCAGAACTTCAGAGAGTGTGTGATTGTGGATTATTTTTCTTTCTTTTCTAATAATTTGACACATTTTAACAAAGTCTATTAGACATTATCAATTTGTAGTGTTTCTGGCAATAATCTGATACAGATTTATGTTATTATGTCTTATTATAAAAATTTCCCAACTCTAATAGTAGCTCCTGTAGCTTTTCCATAAGGCACATATGGATACCCTTGGCTTGACTGATGGGACTCTTCTGTTTATTATTGAACACCGTGTATGCAGCCCTGGGGACATATGGGAGATAGCTGTGCTTTTTTTATGCTGAAATTTTTTATGAATATAAAACCACTCTAAGAAATAAGGTCTATTTTTAACAATTGAGAACTCTCTTCATAATGTTTCCCTTGAATATGTCAGTGTAATACAAGAAAGCTCAGGTGACGTGATGTAATTTCATCATACAGGAATGACCACGAGAAGCAGATTTATTTTCGTCTCTTGTTCATAATTAATAAAGGCATGGTGCAAAAATTATTTATTTTATTTCAATTGTCCACATATTTGGTTCAGTTATATTAAGAGATATATATATTTTAAAAAGTTTCTTTTTTGAGTAAGAATGAAAATATACTTTGTAGCAACTTGAAAATATATTTATTCATTGTCTTGGAGACTTGATAATTTTATAAAATGTTTTTAGTGGAATTCATACATATTCATGAATGCAGGAGCAATGCTGAAGTATGAAAGTTAAAGATCATACAGAATAATTAGCACCAGATGGTGTTAGAAAAGTACTTGATGGTTTTCATCCTTTGTGTCGTTAGTTAGAAATATCTTAGAATCCTGGAAAGCTTGTAAATTATAAAAGGTAAATCCTTTAGTTTTGTTTGAACCATGACTAAACTTAGGTGCCTGAGCAACCAAAGAAGACCTTATTGTAATGTTTTACAGACACAAAATGTGATCTAATAAGCTTGTTTTTGTTTTTGCTTTTTGGTTTTTTACTGATTCATGAGTGGATAGAGCATAACATTGTGAGAGAGGTTTTAAGGTTTCGGGAAGAACTTTTACAACTGCGTATTAAAGCTGGGTAGGGACAGTGGCCTGCGAACTCCAGGGACAGTTTCCTGTTGGAGAGAAATTGTATACAATTATACAGTCAAGAGCAGTTATGTGCAAGGGATCAGCATTCTGCAGATAAAAGTGTTGCTAGGTTCGCCGCAGTGTGTGAGCTTTAGATTTTCAAGATGGGGTCAGGGAGGGTTTATTTTAACAGCCTTCTCCAGGGGCTCGGAGGCCAGGACAGGAGCAGCAGTTGCCAGGGAAGAGCGTGGAGGAGATAGGAGATAGAAGATAGAGCAAGGCTTAATGATGCTTCCCTGTCTTTATCGTCGTGCCTGGGATAGGGAGGCCTGTTACAGAGGCCGTCTGCAGATCTGTAGTCAGTAGTTAACTCTACTGATTCTCAGAGTCTTCACGGGTGAGGCTGAGGCGTAGGGGTTCCTGATGCCGGCTGAGGGACCCCACTGCACCATGAGATAAAATAATCGCAGTGTTCCTCCTAATTTCATGGACTCTACCTACTCCGCACCAGGACATGGTAGCGGCTGTGCACTGGGAGTGTGACTCTGAAATGGAGGTGAGGTAATAACTGTTGTCATCGCTGGCCTGTTCTGAGCAGTGTAGCCAGGGGGATGTGACTCATAGCAGCCTTTCTCAGCACTTGTCAGTTTGGGTGACCTCACTCAAGGCTCAAATCAACTCTGCCTTTTGCTGTCACCATGGCCACCGCCAGGTGCTCCTCCACTACCTCTGTTTCCCTGTCATGCTGTGTCCCACTCACCAGGAGCCCCTTTAATGTGCTGTTTGATTCACATTCAACACCTGACTCTTCAGCATGATCTCTGGACAGCTTGGTGTGCAGGTGTCCCACCCACTTCGGCTCTCTGTGAATAGAAATATAGAGCCTTTACCTGCTTTTCCCCCTCCTACATAACATACAACTTTCCAATGTAATTGGTAAATTTGGGGCAGTTGATTTTTGTTAAAAACATAACAAAGCAAACATAAAACCTCTGCGAGCTGAGACTTGCAATGTTTGTGTTTTGAGCGTTCAACCTTAAATACTCTGCCTAGATAGCAGTGAACTCTTGAAGGAAAAAAAGTGGCAGTCAGCTGTTGGGGTGACCTTTAGGCTTCTCAGTAATTCCATCTCATATTTCTTCCCTCTGCATTGTTTATGAAAATTTCAAAGTGCAGTGATTTGGAAGCCAGTGACTCTATATGGATTCTTAAATTATGCAAACTAATTGTTGAGTTAATATAAATACAGATGGGGAGGGCTGGTGGTAATCCTGGTCTCTTGAGCCTTCCTTACTGCTGTTGGTGTGTCTGTAAAAAGGAAAACCACCCATGTCCCTGCCTCTGTTCTCTGAAGCTTCTGGTAGTATAGTCACTTCTTGGCAGAATCTGTAATGTAAGTCAGCGCTCAGACAGACACTTCCTACAAGTAGAAAGCTCTGTTTCTGCAGCAGTCTTATCCAGTGGCATGTTACATTTGTGTGCAGAAATGTCTGCCAAGTGAAAGTTCGCAGATCCATTTAGACACTGGGGGCTGTGTAAACCCTGGGCTATCCTGAAAAGGACTTATTAGAAATGCCAGGTGCCCGTAGTTTGGTTAGCTACAGTGTAGTTGCAAGGTGATAGCTAAAGGAAAGGCCTTGCTGGTCCCATAAAGTTATTCAGGGACTTCAACAGTGTTCAAACTCCATTCTGTAAAAGGATCCCAAGGTGTTGTTGTTGTTGTTGTTGGTGGTGGTGGTAGTGGTGGTGGTGGTGGTGGTAGTGGTGGTGTGTGTGTGCACGCACGTTGGCATTGGTTCTTTCCATGAATATCTCTAGGACCCTGGGGGGGAGATGAGTCTCACCTCTGATAAAGCCATAAGCTTTGCCACAGCCACTTAACCTGTTCTGCTTTATTGGTGAATGCAGAGCCCAGAACAGTGGCTCGATTGAGCTCCTTTCAATGAGAAAAATTCACTTCACATTGAGCCTCGGTTCTCAGACTTTCCTTAGGGTACTATGTAGGCTTTTACAGTGACTTTTCAAAGGTGCTCTGTCTCCTTAAAAGTTTATTATTTTGCTTAAGAATGCAAAGAAATATCCTGCCAGTTTCCAAAAGTGTTTCCTTATGTATCGAAACTGACCCCATATTCAACCTTGACTCATTAAAATTTTTCTTTAGACCCAGAAACTGACTACTCTTTTCTTTTTAAGAGCATTGTATAGTTAGCTACCTATATGGCAGAAAAATCCGGATGTGTCTGTCTACCCTGTTCTTAATTTAGTGTTACTTTTCCCTGAGAACAGTTTTCATCAGTACTTGCTGAAGCTAGTTCTGACAAAAATAACTCATAATGCACGTTTTCTGACAAATCAATTTAGGTGATAAATCTGTGCTTTCTACGGTGTTTACAACAGTATCTGACACTAACCATTATTTATATATTTAATGATGTTCTCAGAGGCTGCAGCTGCCTATATACTGTATACTCATGTCTTATGTCACATGAAGTAGAGGAGTATGGGTAATGGTCACCATTTCCCTTCTGTTTTTAATTTTAAGCTCCAATGGAATAGAAGGAAATACCAATTACTCTTGTCTTGAATCTTCTTATGTGTTTGGGTATGCCATAAATCTGATGGAACAAAGACCCACAATTTATGTAAGGCTTATATCTTCAGCCTCAACCGAAAATTCAGGATTCTAAGGCAGGAGAGATTCTCTGCTGTAAGTGTGAGAGTCTCGTTCTCCCTTCCTGTGTACATCCAGCCTGTCTGAAGATTTTCCCAAGGTCCTAACTGTCTCAAAGCTGTCCTAATTGCTGTAAATCAAAATCCCTTTGCCCTCTTTAGGATATCTTGTGTTAGCATACATGCATTTTGGCATCATTCTTCAGTGCATAGCATGACTGTTCAGTAACTATCTAATCTTCTGTAGTAACTCTGAGTTAGATATTGTGTGCACTAATTCTATGCCTTCTCAGTGATATTTGTAAAATCCTGTAAGGACCTTGTCTTAACGTCTTTGTTCCTCACTTTTTCTTGTGTAGTGTGTTGGAGAACCACCTTTCAGTACCAACTGTTGGCCAGTTGTACCAATACAGAGGAGCCACTTGTCTAGGTAAATGAGATAAGCCCAATTTATTTCCTCTGCCATCTTGCCTTAAGGATAGAATTAACAGAAGGATTATATCAAAGTATTTTTTTCTTTATTTTTCTTTTTCCCTTTAATTTTTTTAAAAACTTATTCCCATGTGTCTGGCCATGTTTCAGTAATAGCCTTAACATTTAGCACTTTAATAATCCCTTCCAGCTGCAGGAACACAGTGGTTTTTCTAAGATAAATTCCAGAATGTTTTATTGAGCTGACTGGCCCCATTGGTGATTTAGAGTGTAAGGAAAATCTGACCCTTTGATTCCGCTTCCCCACCACTCAGGGCAGGTGATGGAGGACATTTGCCTACAGAGCATCCAGCCTGACATCTAAGCGCTCCGTCCACAGCTGAGCACTTGGCTTCAGCCAGGGATTTGGGGAGAGGAAAACTGAGTCAGGGAAAGCCATCATACTGATTTATCTGTCCTTTGTTCCTTAGTTGGTATGAATCATCTGAGGGGCTAACCCAATAAAGGAAACAGCTCACAGCACTTAGTCTTTAGGGCGTGCTTTCTTGGGTCTGCCCTGTGACTAGTTTCCAGTTTTATACAAACACATGTAACTCATCCTGTAGTAAATTAGACAATCCAGCAAAGCACAGACAGATGTTTTCCCCGGGCTACAATGCATTTCAGATCGACCCAGCATCTGTAAAACTCCTGTATCAGTTTGCTATTGGTGCTGTAAGAAATTGCCATCAACTGGATGGTTAGTGTTGTGAGCTTGATAGAGAGGCTCCTGGGAGCCTGGCCTCAGGATGTCCTTTTGGGGGGTTATCACGATTACCCCCAATTGTGAGTTGCCACGAGAGGCCTCGTATTAATTGTGGGTGAGAGCATTCCCTCGGCAGGAGAGCATAGCCTGTGTAGAGTGGAGAAAGTGAGCTGAGCACTAGAGACTGTGAGTCCATTGCTTCCTTTGCTTCCTGATTGCTGGTGTGACGTGACCAGTTGCTTCAAGCTTCTACTGCCTTGAGGTCCCCACCACAATGGAGTAACTGTGCCTTGAATTATGTCCCTCTATCCTCTCCTTGAACTATGTCTCTCCATCCTCTCGATTATCATCTGTGGAGAGACATCCAGCCCTCCAGAGTTGGCTGTTCATCCAGCAGATAAGAGGAGAATTATATTAAATGCGATTCTCTCCCTCACATTGCTGTATCTTTTGTTTAATCCTCTGTTTAAAAAGTAAAAATAATAAATAGGTCCTCTTTAGCCTAACAGCAACCGCTTCTTCCTCCTCCTCTTTTTCTTTCCTCTCTTCCGTTTACTTGGCCATATTTTCTGTTTCAGGCCATTTGACCGTGTGGTTCTGGTATCTGGTTCATCCTGAGGCAGTCTCACTAGCATGTGCCTCTCCCTCCTCTTAGTTTTCCGCTGAGGTCTCCACATCACCCCCTTTCCTCAGAGGACCTTCTGCTTCTCCCCTGAACTCGGAGTTTCCTTCTTGGTTTTCAGGCATTCTCCTCGTTTGCCTTCTAGTTTTCCCCAGGCATTCTCTTGTCTCTGGCTCTGCCCTTTGACAATGGAAAATGACCTTCAGTTTGAACCGTCGACTCTGTCTTTTATGAACAGAGCATATTTAATTCACTTTTGCTGTTAAAGAGCAACATGACTAATGTCAGAAATATAGAGGTGGAATAATCTAAGAACCGAGATGAACTCATTACTACAGGAAGTGCCTGAAGAAGTAACATCCTACTTTATGAGAAACAGTCAACTTTCTCCTATGGTCTTTACTGTTGTTGTAACTGGGTACATGGTTGGTAGAATAAGTCAATTAGACTTCTTTTTACTTAATTTATGGGTATGACTGTTGTACATATGGGACATTGGTCCAGGAGAGCAAGATGTCCTGTTGACTTTCAGTGTATGGTTCACAAACCAGCAGTGAAGAGGAGCATCCTGGGGAGTTGGTAGAAAGCCATCTTAACTGCCTGGGCAGAGGCCCTGGAGAGAGGGTCCTGAAAGCTCTGCTTTCAAAAACTCTTCAGGAGGTGAAACAGAGTTAGGCCTCAGAAATCCTGGGGGTGTATTGGCACGGAAGTGGGGGTTGGGGGTTGGGGCTGGGGTCCAGAGGGTGGGTGGGAGTGGGAATGAGGGGTGTGGGTGTGGGGGGTGAAGGGTAGGTGAACATGGACCTCCACCTCAGCCAGGTCTCATTCTTTGTAAATCTAGACTTTGTATGCACTAAGTAGTTCTCACAGCCTCCCATTATTTCTAATAAGCTGTGTTCTCTGAATACTTTCAGTCTCAACAGACGATACTCTCAAAGCTTCTTAATTTCAACAAGCTGCCCAAAGTCTTACTATTTCGTGGAGAAGTAGTATTGTGACTTCGTATCTGTATAAAGTAGCCCTGCTTAGCTGAATAACTTCTTCACAGGACGTTTAAAGCTCAGTTTAGGACCAGAGTAAACACAGATATCGTTCTGGATAATTTCATACCCACCTCAGGCAGGCAATGGCACACTCACTAGACTTCATCAGAGTCAGTGAGTATTGTTGGGTCAGCACATTGAAACTTATAAACCATATTCCACATGAGAGATTATCTTCCTTTTCCTTGCCTGATCATTCAAACTGTATATCATAAATACCACGTAAGCCTGTATTCATATCATATCAGATCATTCTTAACATTGTCTCCAAATCTTGTGAAAATTTCACTGGACCACCTGGAAGTATTAGATTGATAGAATGATAATTTACATGCACTAATCTGCATTTGTTGTCAGTGTACTTTTACGTTTTTAAATCTCAATATCTGTGTTCACCATTGCCACGGTGATAATAGTAAACATTTCTCCTACTCCCTGGTTTGAGCTCTCTTGTTGTACAGCACCCTAAATCCATTGCTAGCTGACCACCAATTTGCTGATGTTACTATAGATTTCATTTTGTTTTTGCTAAATAGAATCATGCATTCTTTTTGTCTGGCTTTCTGCTTTAGGCATTATTGGTTTTTTTTTTTTTTTTTAATTCTAAAGCTTTTGGTAGTTTTGCTTTTTAAATAAAATTACTGAGTAATAGTCACATGAATACACCAGTTTGTTTGCCTGTGTATAAACATATACATTTCCAATCTTAGGCTGTTCAGGGCAAAGTCCTCAGGAGCATCTATGTACTTACTTCTCCATGACTTTGTTTTTATTTCTCCTGGGTAAATATCTAAGATTGGAACGGCTGGGTCTTGTATTCAGGTGCATGAAAAACTACCAAGTTGAACTTCAAAAACAGTTGGATCATTTTTCATTTCCTCCTCCATTCTCTGAGTATTTTCGCTGGGACATTTTTACATATTATGAGTTTAGACTATATACAATAAATTTGTTTATGCTTTCCATGTATATATTTATGCTATATGCATGTGTAAGGATACACAGAAAGGGGTGGATGTGGACATTGTTTATTATATTATGCAAAGAGGAATCCATTGTACTATTTTGTACATCATTTAAAATTCTAATCCATGAACATATGCACAAACAATTTAATTAAATATAAACGACACTTGTGTCCTCTTAATATTAATCCACTGTAGTCTCTTACTAGCCATTATCGGTAATCTAGTAGTAAATTTCTAAGGAAAATAATGGAGATTGTAACCTTCAGAAATTGTTATTAAGGTACTTTTCTCTCTGATAATGAAAATAGGACCGTGATAGTTTTTGAAAAAGCCTGTAAACCCTGTAAGCCCTGGTACCACACCATGTAGTTTAAGAACCTTTGAGATGCTGGGCGGTGGTGGCGCACACCTTTAATCCCAGCACTTGGGAGGCAGAGGCAGGCGGATTTCTGAGTTCAAGGCCAGGCTGGTCTCCAGAGTGAATTCAGGACAGCCAGGGCTACACAGAGAAACCCTGTCTCGGGGAGGGGGAGGGGGAGGGCGGCGATAAAAAGAAAAGAACCTCTGAGAAGAGTAGAGAGGGTAGCAGGCTGCAAAGGAGGGCAACTGAGTGGATTAGTTACTGTTATCCTTGCTAAGATCAAATACCTGACCGGAGCAAGGCACTTTACCAGAGAGAGGGTTTATTTTGGCTCATAGCGGTAGAGGATACAGCTCTTCATGCCAGCGAAGGAGGGTGCAGGGCCTGCTTATATTGCCTCCACTGTCAAGAAGGAGAGAAAGGACAGCAAATGGGGCCTGGCTAAGAGACCTTTCAGTACACCCCAGTGACCTTCTTCCTCTTAGTAGATTCTACCTCAAGCCAAACCACAGCTGGGGAACAAGTGTTCACCCCCCAACCCCCACCCCAAGACTATGGGTGATATTTCACATTCAAACTGAAATACCAAGGAAAAGCAGTCATATGGCAACGATGACGGTCCGTACGGTTCAAAGAGCATCGTCAGAACCCAGGGACTAAGTGAGGAAGCCAGTTAGGATGGAGCTAGTGGCTGTGTGACCCCCACGGAAACTTCCTCGTATACCATCGTGACACTGAGAAGAAGAAGAAACATTTCAGGTAGATGGGAAAGCAACATGCCATAGAAGAGAGTGACTAATCCAGTCTCTGGGGTGTGAAATGGAAAACTGGGGAAAGGTTTAGGGGAAAAAATGGTAGGGAGCCGGAGAGCTGACTAATACAGTCGGAATCCAACCATCCGGAATGCTGTCTCTGCGGAGCAGTGTTGCCGGACGCTGGGAATGAGGCATCTGGCTAGGTGATTGGTTTTACAGTCCTTATCTGAAAGGTGTGACGACTGCTTCAGACATGGCTGCTGATGGGTGTCATATGGCAAGCAGAGTCTCCGTGACCAGCCTGAGCCAGGGTCAGAGTGTTGGTATAAATTTCAGTGACTCATCTTTTGGGTCTAAAATAGCAGCACGCTGAGGGGCAGAGTGTATTCAAGGGAGGAAGTCCTTTTGACACATGTTCCCCCTGAAAGCAAACTCAGAGCTAGTATGTCTAATTGAGTGTCTCAGGCTGGTGTGGGGAAGGGGGCACCACTGGGTGTGAGAGGGGCGTGAGAGGCGAGCTAGCAACATAGCATGGAGGGCATTGTGAGATAGGGGAAGAAATTTGATTTTATTTTACAGGCTTTCAAAATGGCTTTCGGCATACCCTTGGGCACAATCAAATATACCGTAATAGGGAGCAGAGAAGGGCTGAGACTGTCCATAGCTTTGCTCTGCTCTTCTTTTACTTCTGTAGGTAATTAAGGTGCCTGAGGATGCACTTGCCCTTTTCCGGTTTTAGACCTCAGAGGTATCCCTCTTGTCTTTACAAGACTGCCCATCCAATTAGGACCAGCATTGTCCTATCTTGTCAAACCATTTTATGTCCTAAATAAAAGGATATTGTGCTTTTGAAAAAGCTGAAGACATGTTTGACTTGAGAACATCATTTATGAGCATAAATCCAAGCTCAGAGTATCATTGTATGATATCTCATCACTAGCTAGAGGTGGGGTTAGACAGGAGGGATTCTGGTTTGGTCCCCAGGGAGATTATGGGGCCATTTAATGAGGTGAGTATCAGGAGTATGGCGAGGTAGGCAGAGAATTATAATCTCCCAAAGGTACTCAGTCCTGGTCCCTAGAATTTGCATATGTCACTCTTTAAAAAAAAGGACTTTATAGGAACATTTAACCTTCCTAATACTGTGACCCCTTAATACAGTTCATGTTATAGTGACCCAAACCACAGCATTATTTTCATTACTATTTCATAACTTTAGTTTTTCTACTATTAGGAATCATAATGTAAATGTCTGCATTTTCTGATGGTTTTAGGTAACCCCTGTGAAAGGGTCATTTGGTTCCTTAAAGTAGATTAAGAAGGGGTTGGAGAGATGGCTCAGAGTTAAGAACACCGACTGCTCTTCCGGAGGTCCGAGTTCAAATTCCAGCAACCACATGGTGGCTCGCAACCATCTGTAATCAGTTCTGATGCCCTCTTCTGGTGTGTCTGAAGACAGCTACAGTGTACTTATATATAATAGTAAATAAATCTTTTTAAAAAAATTTAAAAAGGAACCACTGGCTTAAAGTAAAAATCGTGGAGATGGAGATGGTGCTGCTCTGGATAGTGTAAGTGATGTGTCCCTTATGAGTTTTTAAACAACAAATGTCCTTAGCTGATTATTTCAAGAGAGACAGAGAGGGATTGTCCGAGGGACAAACAAAACTTATCGCTCTGCTTTGCAGAGAAGGAACACGGGGTGGTGAGCTAAGGGGTGCGAGAAGGCTCTCGGAGTGGAGGGACAAGCAGACAGGTGACCTTTGAACCCCAGAGAAAGGAAGGAAGGAAGCTCTCTTTGGCACCTTGAGTGTGGTTTTGTTAGAGCGGCCCTAGGAAATGAATTCAGCAGCTTTCCCTTTTCTTTCTAAAGTACCAGGGGTCAAGCGTGGGCTGTGTGTATTGCTGGATACAAGCCTGATGCCCACCTCAGGTATGCCCAGCTCTTTGAGTGAGGGGAGGGATGTGTTAGATGGGATACCTGATATTGTTAGATGAACCGAGGGTTAGCAGTCTGCTTGAGAACAGTCTCCGTAAGTAAGTGCTTGCTTCGGTGGCTAACAGAAAAACTGTGAAGGATCATTTCATAGACTTCTTGTTCTTTTGTTCTCAGTTATTTATACTTCTGTGTCCTCTTCCTCAAACTTTGGAGTTAGGATAAATGATCAGGTTCCTTTCAGCATGAAAATTCTTAGATGAAATGAAGCCAACATAACAGTCTACTGCCAATTCATACAGTTCTCTCGGGGGAGAGTTGGGAAAATGAAGACAGCCATAGTCAGGAGTCATTAGTAAACACAGACATGTATGACTCACTGTGAAGCACAGGTGTATGTTGTACTTCAACTGCCTTGTTTGAGGATCCAACTTCTTAAATACGAGACAGAATTGGGCATATGCCTGGGAATCTCCATACTGAAATGTTCCATCTGCATCAATAAAAATGAAGTAGACGGTTCTAGACAGGGCTGTGTTTTCTCAAAACAATCATGTGGCCTAAATATTCATCATCATAAAAACCCCTGTCTTATTTTCATAGTGGCTGATTATCTAAAATGATGTTCACTGTGGTCAAAGGCTTTTTTTTTTTTTTAATGAGCACTAGTAACTTGCTCAGAGATTAAAATCTCACAAGCAGAACTAGCCCCTTGATGAAGAAAGGTTTCCATCGTAATACTGATGATACTGTTTGAATTTGGAACATGAGGGATCTGCTAAGAAATAATTACATGCAGTTGCTGTACAGATAAATGCCCATGGAAGTGATTTATGGCTATCTCTTACCTAAGGTACCAAGCAAAACTCCTCTTTTGCATAGGAGAATTGTGTGCTTTTTAATATGGTTGCTTTCTCTAGTACAAATGTGGACACTGTAGAGACTCGGAAGAATAAACTACATTTAGTGTTGCCACCTGGACTGTGTGGACTGGTTGAGTGCTGTCAGCTCATCCTGTGGTGGGAGATCACATTGGCGTTCCTTCTCCCTTCCAAGGCCTCGAGGTGCAAATTTGGCAGGAAAAAGTGTCTACAGCTGTCCTAAGAATTATCCCATTAAAAGAGAGTTTGGAATGTGATTCCATGTGGCTCATCTGCTGCTAAAATCTTGTTCCAACACCATCAAGTCCTTGGGAAATAATTGAACAGATATCCTTGAACTTGTTATGGAGACACACACTTGCCAAACACCGTGGTGAGACTTGTGGAGATCACAGGTCTACTGTGACCGTGACACGTTAGCCACATGGCCCATATGTTACGTCCAATTCTGTCGTTGGAGCACTCCTTTGAGGATTATGACCTTGACTGTGTTTTGGATAATGGGCCAAGGTGAGGCCTCCAGAGGTGAGGTAACAGTTGCCTTTTGTAGAGGGCCTGGAGTGGTCCGGGAGCAGATAGCATCCTGCGGTACTGCACTAGTTGTTTTAAAACATTGGTGCTAATCTGAGTAATTTCTGCAGTCAGACTGTAGATGCCATGACCTGTCTGACATGAGAAACCCAGGTGCCTCATATTTTCTTGCCGTCTTGATCACTATTCAATGTTTATCACAGAGTAGTTCTTGAAGATGTTGCTAATTCAAAGTACTTCCCCATGGACTCACTGCACCCCTTTACCCCTGCCATGGCTTCCTGATCTTTCTCCCTGTCCCACTTAGGATTATGGTGACACAATTCTGTGGAGTGCATGTGTAAAGGACCCATATTTGTCTTCACAGCTCTAGAGGCCAGGGTTCCTACAGGTCAGGTGTTCCGGTTTGGATCCTCCCCCTGGTGTGCAGAGTTGTCTTCTTGTTGACTCGGGTCATAGCAATAGAGTGAGAATGAAGAAGGATGGGGATGGGGTGGGGGAAGACGTGCTCCTTTTCCTTTTCTTTTTAATAGTGGCATTAGCGCTGTAGTGACACTTATGTTCTCATGACTCCCAAAAGTCCTACTGCCAAGTTCAAATTCAGAACTTGGGCTTCACTGTATGAATTTGGGATGCTACTGTCACTATGGCAAGTTAGGACAGATCATGTTCCTGTAGTGTCTTAGAATAATACTTATGCATTGTTCTAAAGATTCCCTTCAAAAAGTTGAACAAATCAATATTAGGTGGATTTGAGAGTTATAGGGCTTGGGATGACTTCCTGAAATGATTTTGGATACAGAAAGGCAGAATGAGTGGTAGAATCTAAGAGTTGTGCTGGGAACAGCAAGAAAGTTAATCTTCATTCATATATATATATATATATATATATATATATATATATATCATTCAAATATATATATACATCATTCAAATATATATATAGTGTGTGTGTGTGTGTGTGTGTGTGTGTGTATGTGTGTGTGTGTGTGTGTATTTTCACACAGTATTTCATTCATAGCATGGCTCATGGGAATATCCAAAGTTTAAGTTTTATATAAATGAATCCATCATTAGCTGAGGCAGTTTTACAGATGTAATATTATCCTTTTGAAAAATTGGGGTTTAAAAAGTCAATCGCATTTGGGCTCCTTTCTTCTAGCTAGATGACAGCTTTTGCTTTAACCACTTAAAGTATGTAGGGGATTAAGAGTTCTTTTCCATCCTCAGGAGACCAGTCACTTGCATTTAGCACTCTTATAATTGAAATCAGTCTTTGAAGTTGGTTCGCCGGAGTCTACCCAGCATGCCTGGCTGAAGTGCCTAAGGAGATGGATTTTTCATTTTTGTCTGAAAGTGAAGCCTGGTAAAAATTTGCCTAATCATCCGCCATGCTAACCCACTTTCGATTGCCTGGGCATGCATGAATTATTGCAGAGAGCTTACTTGTAGCATTTATTCAGTGCAGAGCCGGGCAATATAATGTCTTCCCCAGTGGTCAGAATCTTATGACAGAGGGAAAAGAGACGTTTCTCTCTGTGACTACATGTAAAATAGAAGAAAGATATGTTAGAATTTTTAAATGTATTTTCATTGTACAAACTAATGGATTTCATTATATTTTCATACATAAAAACTCAAGTGTTTAGTCATAGGCAGTCTCTGTCATCCTCTCCCGCCTCCTCCCACTGGCCCCTTCTTCTGCCTATAGCCTAACTTCTATCATCATATCTTATGTGTATACTTTTTTTTTTTTTTTTGGTTTTTTTTTCGAGACAGGGTTTCTCTGTGTAGTCCTGGCTATCCTGGAACTCACTCTGTAGACCAGGCTAGCCTTGAACTCAGAAATCCGCCTGCCTCTGCCTCCCAAGTGCTGGGATTACAGGCGTGCGCCACCAAGCCCGGCTCTTATGTGTATACTTAAATGTGTCGATTCCACATATATCAGAAAACCCGATTTGTCTTCTTGAATCTGGCTTATTTTAACATGATTTCCAGTCCCATCCATTTTCATGCAAATGAAGTTATTTCATACTCTACAGTTAAATAAGACTTTGTTGCATTAGACCTTAAGTTGATAAAATTTGAAAAAGTTAATCTTGGGAGCAAAATGGAAGACCGTTAAGCTACAGATGTCTGGATAGGAAATCCAGTTCACTTAACTGTAGCTTTTTACTTCTCCTGTGTGCAGTTGCACTTAGAAAATGATGAATAAGATTATATGTTTTTCTAAATGATTTTTGTTAATATTGCTTGTAGACATTTAAACATTTTTACAGGAAAATAGAATTAGTAAAAATGGGATCTTACTTTTTTGTCCATGTGTGTCATTAAGAATAAGCCTTTGGAATGTAAACATAGAATATAGAAAATAAAAATTAAAAAAAATAAATATATATATAAAAGAATATATCCAATTTAAAAAAAAAAGAATATTGTCTTCATTCCAGACTTGATAGATAGATCACTAGTCCATTCCAATACACTATGGAAATCTTTGCTTAAGCCTTCTGAAATTGTTATTTTTCCTAGGTCACAATGATTGATTGTTAATGACTTTGTAGTTATTCATTTGTGTGTGTGTGTGTGTGTGTGTGTGTGTGTGTGTGTGTACCTTAGGTCTTATTGGAGGCTAGTGGCTTTCTCTAACAAACGTTACTAAATTAGGGCTGATGAGATAGCTTAGTGGGTAAAGTGCTTGACAGTGAAGTATGAGAACCTGATTTCTGATGTCTGGTAACTATGTAAAAAGCCAGGTATGTTGGTGTGCATCCATAACCCCAGTGCTGCGGAGGTAGAAACAGGAGGATTCCAGGGCTCACTGGTCAGCATATCTGGATGAACCACCGTGTTGGTTCATCTTGATTTGATGGACCACTGGAGATGGCTCATTGAGAAACTGTCTCGAATGATAAGATTGATAGCATATGGACACATACCTGTGCACATGCATATAGCCCATGCATATGTGCAGCTATTGAATCTGTTAATAAAAATGACCCAACAGGGAGCCAAAGGCAGGCAGATTTCTGAGTTTGAGGCCAGCCTGGTCTAGAGAGTGAGTTCCAGGACAGCCAGGACTACACAGAGAAACCCTGTCTCCAAAAACCAAAAAAAAAAAAAAAAAAAAAAAAAAAGACCCAACCAAATCTGGAGCATATATACTACCTTCCCTTTTCCATCATTTCTGCAAGTTCAGATTTTTGTTTTCTGAATTTTCTTTAAAAGGCCGCATTACTTAAAAAAATATGCAAAGTCCCTAGAATGCGTCTGAATATGGGGAGTGTCAAAGCAGCCGTGAAACAGGGGTTGAAAAGCATCCTGTCCTGTGTGCTGTCATGGTGCAAGCAGTCATGCTTCTGCTATTGCTGTGCCTGCAGAGATGGCAGAGGGATCCACCTTGTATCTTCTGTGGTTTCATCGGAATTTCTATTCCATTGGAGTTGGTTGTTTGCTTTAGTTCAGTTTAACTCAAGGTGGTTTTCCTTCGCCTATAAAAGTCCTTTCCTTACTGTTCTAGAGGCATTGCTGGCATGGCGAGCACCAGGTCATGATGCCCCTGCGCTATATTTAGGAAGACACTCTGGATTCTTTAGTCCTGTGAATGGTTAAATTGATTAAAAGTACTCTCACCTTAGATTCCATATTATCTTTTGAAAGTTAAATTCATTAAAATTCATTAAAAAAGAGACCATCTGAAGTTCTACTATCTATAATCTACCATTGCAGCTCAGCTCAGAAATGTATAGAACTGTGATGACTCAGAACCAAAGTATTACCAGTGATCTCCATGTGCCAGGTAATTTTATGTATTACTTGTCGTATACATACAGAGCAGCACTAAAGGTTTGCTTTCCATTAATAAGCGAAGCAAACACCTTGGCAACTGCCCATTTAATTTGTATATGTCTGCTCTGTTGCACGGTACTCTAGATTTGTTGTGGACACAGAACCACACGTATGTGCAACTGGCTGACTATGAGGCCTCAGCTTTTGTGTGGACAAATCTCCTGGGCTGTATTTCCTCTTAAATATCAGGTGCTAAATACAAACCCAGTGTTCGACTGACTGATAACATTTTCCAGAACTTTTATTTTTTGTAAGCTTATTGAAACTTCACAAAGTTTTATTCTTCAGTGCTGCTGAAAATTGTCCTTAACTCCTGCCTTTCTCTCACACCGTGTGTGTTGTGTTGTTCACTCTGTCCAGTGTACCCACATCGTCTATACTGTGTCACTAATTCTGTCCAGCGTACCCATAGCGTGTATACTGGGTCCACTTTTGCTTTCAAATGTACCCACCTTCTCCGACCACTGTTTTGGCCTGAGTGGGGTTCTCTGCCCTCCTTCACCAGGCTTTTGAACTGTATTTTAGGTTTCTTCTACCACCTGGGTGCCTGCTCCCCATTTGGCACCCAGAACCACCTGCTCATTGTGATTCGGACCCTGTGCATCCCACCCCAGTGATCCCTAGGTCTTCCTCGTACTTTCAGTCTGTCATGAGTGTGACATCACAGACGTCACGGAGCGGTAGAACACCTGCCTAGCAAGTGTGAGACTCAGTTCTGTCCCCAGCACCGTGCAGACATGCAGGGGCTCAGTTCTCTGCCTGCGCCTGCCCCATGCCACTCATTGCATTGCTGCCCCATCTCTCTATTTCCTATCAATATGACGTCCTTTCTGCTTCTGGACGGCACTGCAATGCTCTCACCTCAGGGTCCCTGCCTCGGTTTCTTTCCTGTCCTAGGAATTCTCTCTCTTGCTGCACTTGGAGACATGGTTAATGACTTCACCTCAGTCTTTGCTTAATTGTATAGTTCTTATAACCATCCTGCCCTGTCTTCTACTCAAAAAATTTTTCAGTTTTAAATTTACTAATTACTTTTTTGATTCCTGTTAATTCTGTTTTCTACCACTTTAAACTATAAAGATGGTAGCGGGACAATTTTTTTTTTAACTAATGGATAGGTTCCATGCTCTCTAGAGGTGTCTGTGGCACAATAGGAATGCTACAAATGTCTGCTGAGTAACTACTGCAGAGGGGGTGGATGGGTGGAGCTCTATTGTCCATTGACCTCAAGTGCCTGTTGTTAAAAGATTAGATTTAACACATCTTAAAGCCCTTGGTAATATTTTGGATTCAGACCTCACTATTTACATATCTAATGAGGTAAGGTTAAAAGTAAAGTTAAAAAAAACAAAAACAAAAACAACCCTTTGTCATAACCTGCTGTAAATGACAGATTAGCCTCTGCCAACCTATTTCAGAAATTTCCATCTGAGTTTTAGAGATTTCTAATAGGGGTGAGGCTCTTTGCAGGAAAGGGCCACTTTAACATTTATAGCGTTTGTAGAAAAATACTCATGTACCTTTGATTCCACGTCTCTGAAACCAACTGATAAACCTGATAAAAAATGTTGGGCATTGTGATTTTATGGAAAGTTTTGAATAGTACTGGAGGTCACAGCATCCTCTGAGCTCATTTCTGTGGCTCCCCTCACTGACCATTTTTGTGGGTGTGGGAAGGCTCCAGCAGTGTTTCCTGTGCCAGGTGAACCACTGCCTCCCTCCCGTTTCCTACAGGTAGCCACGCTCTTTGCAGACCAAGCCTGTTCTCTCGGCTGTGTTCATTCTCCAGCTGCTCGGGATAATGCAGTTGGCTTATGCTGCTCTTCTTAGCCTGCTTCCTTTTGGCTATGCTGCCTACTAAGGATGACCCTGAGAAATAACCGGAGCCTTGCTGTCTTCTGAACTTTGGACTCCAGCCCCTCAGCCTGTCCTTTTAGGTCAAGCTGTAACCAGTTGAAGCAGGCATGTAAAGACCTGTGCTCCGGCCTCAGCACCTTACTTCTTGCCATTTCCCAACTATGACTCTTGTTCCAGTCAAATCAGAAAACTTACCACTCCCAAAGACAGCCATGCTACCTCTGTGATCTCTCTTTAGGTAACATTAGGTTTCCACATCGGGATTTCCTGCTCCCAGGTTCCCTGCTGAAGATTTCTACACACATATTTCTCCTTTAATATTGCAAGCCATGCGTCTTGCTTCTGTTTTTTTCTGTGCTTCTGATTATATCAACAACACAACTATTTAAATTTCCATGTCAGACTATAAACCCTCAGAGGACAATGGCTGCGTCTTTTCATTGTTTTGTCTGACCCACGTGTAAGCCATTGCTATTAGATCCATAAATATTTCTTAGACCCACAGAGTGTTACTTATTAGAGGAAATCTGGAACAACAATAAAAATAAAACGACAAAAAATGTTGGGTATTGTGGTTTCTAGTGTGGTTTTGATTTTTGAGTATTTCCGTATTTAGCTTCTGTAAGTTTGAGTTTTCTGTCACTGTAGAGTGAGCTTAGTTTGAAATCGGGTAGGTACTGCAGGCGAACAGCCTCCAGAAATTTCACCCTTTACATGCCTGGGTGTGACGTAAAAAGCTTTCAAAGGATGGAAGTTCAGATTCCTCTTTAATACCCATTCTATTTTTCTATGATAGCATTAAGAGGTTCTTTTTGGAATTATTCTTATAGTCTTTGTGTTTGATACCAAATTAATTCTGAACACAAGCCTGATAAGAAATTTAAAGACAGACTCACGTGAAACCTGGCTGCTTTCTCCCAAACACAACTCAAAGACAGCATTAATACATTTATGCATGCATTTCACCAAACATTTCTAGAACAGAAGAGTCCCACCTGTACTAGTTACTTTCCTACTGAGGTGATAAAATACCATGATTAAAACTCAGGAGCAAAGGGTTTGTCTCTGCTGGTAGTTTATTATCCAGGGAATTCAGGGCAGAAGCTCAGGACAGGAGCTGATGCCAAGGGCATCGCAGAGTGCTCAGGCAGCTTCCTTCTAACACCGGGGCCCTGGGGTGGGGACACTGCTCCCAGACCCCAACTTTCAGTACTGTTCCTTTGAGCACTAAGCCTCAACTCTAGTGTTGAAAGGAACATTAGAACTTTGTCACACACCTACCCCTCTGTGCCACCTCAAGCTGTGACAACTAACAATGTCTCTAACATCTTACCAGATGTCTGCTGAGGTGCGAAATCTCACTAAGTTGAGAGCCATTGATTTAGATCAAAGTAATGACTTTGATACTTGGAGGAGCTAGTTCATTTTCACAAGAGTTCTCTGGCTGCTCTGCCAATAATAAATTGAAAGTGAAGGAGGCTGGAGGCGGGGCCTCGGATCATTAGCCTCGATGGGAGGTGAAAGAGACCAGCAATAGACTCCAGATGGGTTGCAGGGCGGTCAGTTTGGATGTTTAGAATAATGAACCATTCCGATCTCCTACTAGACTGGATACCAGACATAGTTGAAAATAGCTACAGCTGGTCTAGGAGGAAGGATGCACGTTTGGTGTTTGGGGGACAGTACATTTAGGTCTGAACATGTTGTTTGGGGATCTTTGACTATTCCTTTTTTCCCCCTCTTTGATGCTAGGAGGCCACTGATGCTCATGGAGGCTGGTTAACTACCCCAAGTCATGCAGCCTGTGGAGAGCAAAACCAAGCCACTAAGCTTCTAGAACCCCCCAAAGACAAGGATATTACAGTATTTTCCATCCTGCTGAAGCTAATTTGGCAATTTTGTATGAAATGCAATTCTGATAAATACATTTCAGATGAAGAAAGTAATTTCATTTGCATTTCATAGCTGAAAGTATGTGTGAACCTTAAGAAGGAGTCTGGCCAGTAAAACAAATCACCTAAGATAGCACTTAAGCTGTGTGTGACTCCAAAATTTGTATCTGAACTGACTTTTCAACATATTAAGAGGTGTTGCTAAGTTTTGAGGGTGGAACTCTCAGAAACGGGATTCATCAGTTTAAAAAAGGGCTTAAGAAAGCGTGCCTTGTTTTGGTGCTTCTAGCACAAGAGGACACACTATTCAAGGCCTCATTTGGAAGTTGACGTTGGGCCTTAATCAGTATCAAATCTGTGGGTCATTGGATATTAGACTTAGTCTCTAGCACTGTAAGAAATTAATTTCTGTAATGTGTAAATTACCAGGCTGTAGAATCTCCTTCCAGGATCATGGAGAAATATGCACAGTCAGCAGACAGGGTATGTGGCTCAGTTAGCTCAGGTAGCTCTCATTCACTGGGTCTCAGGCTGACCCCGCCATTTTCATTAAGTCAGACCAAGTTAGAGCTCTGTGGTGATGTGTGTTTGGGAACACATCTCAGGGTGCTCAGTGGATCCACAATCCACAATTGTGGAATCCTTTCCCTGATTCTCATTGCAAACATTAATTAAGCATCATACCAGGTGGTGCAAAATCATTTTCCTTTGGTGCTCAGATCTGTGTGTAGCTTCCTAAAACATTAATAGCCTTGGAATTTGGGGTAACACTGGCAGACAGTTTTTCCCTTTTTCACGTATATGCCAAATAGTTTTAGCTATCCCTTACTAGACCCCTGAGCCATTACCATGAATATGTTTTCTTGAAATAGATCCTGAGTCTTTTGATATCCTCCCCCATCTAAAAGCGCACTCTCTGTCTCTTTGAGTTATGTAATTGTGTGCTTAAACTGTGGTGACTCAGTAATAAAACTGCAGCTTTAGTGTCAGCAGAGTGAGCCACTGAAGACCCAGCAGGGAGCTGGACACCATGGATGACTTCATGGGACTTTGTGAAGGTGATAGGAGCCAAGAGGCTGGAAATAGCTGTGTGCCAGCCTCTTTGCACTTACGTTGTGCCCAGTCATAACCTTATGATGTCATAACCTACCCCGAGAGAACTCTGTTATCTCCGTTCTCTAAAAATAACTGATGCCAACAAAGATGTCTTTGGAGGCCTTTGATAGTTTTTCCTTTGATAGAAACCTTGATGATTTCTTCCAGTGCCAACTTCATAGATGTGTGACCCCTGCATTTGCACAAGGTCCTGAACAGAGAAGGGCCCTGTGGTCCATACTCTACTCATACCATCTTGAAATTATTAATGATACAGGCACCTGTACTAATAGTATTATTAGTGAAATTGGACCCCCAAAACAGCTGGTTTTAATTATAAGAGCTAGCTAGCCTTAGCCCTGATTTCAGAGTTTCTGTAAGAAGCCAAGAGGGCATATAGTAACTACTTGTAATGATATGCTGTTTAAGTTTGACCTAAAAGAAGGAAGATATTTACAAATGGAATGTCCACTCTCAATATCAAAAGAAATGGTAGTAACGGCCATTGTTCTTTTGAAGGTGGCTGAGTGGATCCCAGACCTCTCCCTACATCTTTGCTGTAGGTGGCAGCAAGAGTTACTAGATGGCCCATAAAGTAAGCTTTTGGATAAAACACAGTGTGCTTGCTCAGCAGTGTCATCCAGGAAAAAAATGAACTCTGTTCCTTTATTTTTGCAGTTAATATTTATTGACTACTTACTATTGCCCAGTCCTGCATGGTCATGGAAGGAAGGGCATGGCATAGTTCCTGCCCCGGGAACAGAGCCAACAGGGTGTGGGCTTCCACGAGTGCCAATGGTTGCTGGATGTAAGGCCTGTAATATATGTATATGTATATACACACACATACACACACATATACATACATACTAAATACATTACTAAATGCTCCTCTTTTAGGAAATATTTTCCCTGCCAAGGTTATTGGGAAATGTTCTCTCTGCCAATGTTAATGACAAGCATCAAGTCTAGGAGATGAGGGTGTTTCTAATGTCTCCACAAAATGGTAAATGCTGATACTTTCAGACAGTCCTTAAGGCTGTGTTAAAGGACTCTGAAAACATGAGTTCAAAATATATAATTTCTCAACTATGGGAAATATAAGGACACAATATGAATTCAAAGATACTAAGGAAGGAGATAAAGAGATTAAGGGAGTAGTGATTTTTTGGGAGGGATCCCATCTGGCTAAGTTTATTGTTTGTGCTCACAAAGGCAGGTAGATTCCTGAGTTCAAGCTCACCCTGAGACAGAGTGAGGTTGGGCCCAGGTGTGGTGGGAATGGTAATTGTAGGACACTATCTCACCCAGCTAGCTTATTGTCTGTGCTTAGAAAGTTAGGTAAATCGCAGAATTCATTTGCTCTGTTAAAAATTGTACTTGCTGTTTTTCTAAGAACCAAGAGGTTAATGCTGATTTGTGGAATAATCAAAGGGAAACCTGGACAATTGAATTGATATATAAATAAAAGACTGGACTTTTGTCTTCAAGAGCTGAACTATACGGATGAGCTATCTGGTAATCTTCAGATAGCCACTCTAGCAGAACACAGGCCATCAGTTTGTGCCCATGCTTTTGACTCTGAGGGCTTTTTTTCCCCGTTTTCGTTCTCAAACACCCCTTCCTCAGCAACCCCTCTCAACAGAGGCTGGTTCTTGACATACTATATGTGATAGACTCTGTGAAGTGGTGGGGAACTGTGCACTTTAATCTCAGTCCCTTGTGCAGCACACCTCAGGACAAAGATCTGAATGCAGAGACTTATTCTCCAGGGTTGACAACTCCAGGCAATGCTGGTGGAGAGTAACTCTACACAAAGAAATGAAGGAAGTCCCATGTAGTTTATTGTAATAGAAATTCCCACTGTGTGCAGTTAGGGCCCAATCCCACATCCCTCTGAGGACGTTAGAGAGACACATGAAGCACACATTGGAACTGCCCCACCGGACTACATGAGGTTGATTCAGTTACTTAATGACTCTGGTCAGTTCTTGGGGAGAGCATCTCAGGGCAGTTAGAAGTTTACTGTCCTACATAAGGAGGAACACAGGTAGTGGGCCTAAGGAGCTGTCACTTAAGCAGATTCCTATATCATCCCTCAAGGATGGGATGCAGGCTGGGGAGTGTAGCTCTGTGGAAAAACACTTGTTTAGCATGCCTGAGTCTCAGGTTCCAGGCGTCCATACAAAGATTATATACATACATATATACAAACAATACATAATTTAAAAAGACTAGATCTAGACATTCTGTAAGAAAACATGATTCTAAAAACACATAGATTTTAATAGGCAAAAGAGAGATAGCTTGTGATCGTTTGAAGTATGCATTCCTGAACACAGTTGTAGTATCTGGGAACACTTTCTCATTACTGGGATACATTTTCATCTACATTTTCTAAGTTATCAGTCTCTAACAATCAGAACATTACAATGTTCAAAAGGAAAATCATCTTCCTTTTTTTTTCAACTGTAGAGAATAACTTCCACTCATCCTTACACAGGAAACTTGTCTTCAGAGACAGCTTCCTATTGTGTTTGTTGACTATGTTCACCTGTGGCTAAGTTGGTGTTTCTTCTTGTTCATAAACCATTGCACCGGGAAAGGAATTACTGCTGACTTCTGAGATAGCTTGGAAAATATAGCATCATGAAGTCAGGACCCGTGTTCCTCCTCAGGATCCTTATTATGATAGAAGAAGAAAACTGAACCTTCTGGCTTCTGTGAACACCTGCAGCGTGCATACATATGGTTTATGTAATAAAAATTGAGGAAGCAACTGATTCAGTTGGGACTGTGAGAACAGAAACCTTTCCATGTTAGGAACAAACATGAAGGGTATTGTTTGATGATAAAATGGCTCTAAAGTGACTCACTTTGTCTAATCGATACACAGGTGCTTCTGTTATTATATTGATGTTTTTTTTTTTTTTTTTTTTTTTTTTAATTTTATTTTCTATATTCTATGTTTACATTCCAAAGGATTTCCCCTTTCCCAGTTCCCACCCACCATAGTTCCCATAGTTCCTCTCCCCCCCATCTGTTCCCCAATAATTCCCCCTCCCCCCTCGGTTTCTTTACTAAACTGGAAGCAATCTTTACAGGCCCAGGGTCCTCTCCTTTCTTCTTCTTGGGAATCATTTGACTTGCTATTTGTGTCTTGAGTATTTAGGGCTTCTGGGCTCATTAATATCCACTTATCAGTGATTGCATTTCAGGTGCATTCTTTTGTGATTGGGTTAATTCACTCAGGATGATATTTTCCAGGTCTAACCATTTACCTACAAATTGCATGAATTCATTATTTTTAATTGCTGAGTAGTATTCCATTGTATAAATATACCACATTTTCTGTATCCATTCCTCCTTTGAGGGATATTTGGGCTGCTTCCAATTTCTGGCTATTATAAACAAGGCTGCTATAAACATAGTGGAGCATGTGTCCTTATTGCATGCAGGGGAATCCTCTGGGTATATGCCCAGGAGTGGTATGCCAGGGTCCTCTGGAAGTAACATGCCCAATTTTCTGAGGAACCGCCAAACTGATTTCCAGAGCGGTTTTACCATTTTGCAATCCCACCAACAGTGGAGGAGTGTTCCTCTTTCTCCACATCCTCGCCAGCACTTGTTGTCTCTTGAGTTTTTAATCTTAGCCATTCTGACTGGTGTGAGGTGGAATCTCAGGGTTGTTTTGATTTGCATTTCCCTGATGACTAATGATGTTGAACATCTTTTAAGGTGTTTCTCGGCCATCCGAATTTCTTCTGGTGAGAATTCTTTGTTTAGCTCTGTGCCCCATTTTTTGATAGGGTTATTTGGTTCTTTGCGGTCTAACTTCTTGAGTTCTTTGTATATATTGGATATTAGCCCTCTGTCGGATGTGGGGTTGGTGAAGATCTTTTCCCACTTTGTTGGTTGCCGTTTTGTCCTTCTGACAGTGTCCTTTGCTTTGCAGAAACTTTGTAATTTTATGAGGTCCCATTTGTCGATTCTTGATCTTAGAGCATAAGCTATTGGTGTTCTGTTCAGGAACTTTTCCCCTGTGCCCAAGTCCTCCAGGGTCTTCCCAAGTTTCTTTTCTAATAGTTTCAGTGTGTCTGGTTTTATGTGGAGGTCCTTGATCCACTTGGAGTTGATCTTAGTACAAGGAGATAAGAGTGGGTCAATTCGCATTCTTCTGCATGTTGACCTCCAGTTGAACCAGCACCATTTGTTGAAAAGGCTATCTTTTTTCCACCGGATGGTTGTGGCTCCTTTATCAAAGATCAAGTGACCATAAGTCTGTGGGTTAATTTCTGGGTCTTCAATCCTATTCCATTGATCTACCTGCCTGTTGCTGTACCAATACCATGCAGTTTTTAACACAATTGCTCTGTAGTACTGCTTGAGGTCAGGGATATTGATTCCCCCAGAAGTCCTTTTATTGTTGAGAATAGTTTTAGCTATCCTGGGTTTTTTGTTGCTCCAGATGAATTTGAGAATTGCTCTTTCTAGATCTATGAAGAATTGATTTGGGATTTTGATGGGGATTGCATTGAATCTGTAGATTGCTTTTGGCAAGATGGCCATTTTTACTATATTGATCCTGCCAATCCAGGAGCAAGAAATATTTTTCCATCTCCTGAGGTCTTCTTCGATTTCTTTCTTCAGGGACTTGAAGTTCCTGTCATACAGATCTTTCACTTGTTTGGTTAGAGTTACGCCAAGGTACTTTATGTTGTTTGTGGCTATTGTGAAGGGTGTTATTTCCCTAACTTCTTTCTCAGCCTGCTTGTCCTTTGAGTACAAGAAGGCTACTGATTTGCTTGAGTTAATTTTATAACCAGCCACGTTGCTGAAGTTGTTTATCAGCTGTAGAAGTTCTCTGGTGGAGTTTTTTGGATCGCTTAAGTAGACTATCATATCATCTGCAAATAATGATACTTTGACTTCTTCCTTTCCAATTTGTATCCCTTTGACTTCCTTATGTTGTCTGATTGCTCTCGCTAGAACTTCAAGTACTATATTGAAAAGATATGGAGAGAGAGGACAGCCTTTTCTAGTCCCTGATTTTAGTGGAATTGCTTCAAGTTTCTCTCCATTTATTTTGATGTTGGCTACTGGTTTGCTGTAGATTGCTTTTACTATGTTTAGATATGGGCCTTGAATTCCTGCTCTTTCCAAGACTTTTAGCATGAAAGGATGCTGAATTTTGTCAAATGCTTTTTCAGCATCTAATGAGATGACCATGTGGTTTTTTTCTTTTAGTTTGTTTATGTAGTGGATTACATTGATGGATTTCCGTATATTGAACCATCCCTGCATTCCTGGAATGAAGCCTACTTGATCATGGTGAATGATCGTTTTGATATGCTCTTGGATTCGGTTGGCAAGGATTTTATTTAGTATTTTTGCATCTATATTCATAAGAGAAATTGGCCTGTAGTTCTCTTTCTTTGTTGGATCTTTTTGTGGTTTAGGTATCAGCGTAATTGTGGTTTCGAAGAATGAGTTGGGCAGTGTCCCTTCTGTCTCTATTTTGTGGAATAGTTTGAAGAGTATTGGTGTTAAGTCTTCTTTGAAGGTCTGGTAGAATTCTGCACTAAAACCATCTGGTCCCGTACTTTTTTTGGTTGGGAGGCTTTCTATAACCCCTTCTATTTCTTTAAGGGTTATGGGACTGTTTAGCTGGTCTACTTGATGCTGATTTAATTTTGGTATTTGGTATCTGTCTAGGAAATTGTCCATTTCCTCCAGATTCTCCAGTTGTTTTGAGTATAGGCCTTTGTAGTAGGATCTGATGATCTTTTGAATTTCCTCTGTTTCTGTTGTTATATCCCCCTTTTCATTTTTAATTTTGTTAATTTGGATACTATCTCTGTGCCCTTTGGTTAGTCTAGCTAAGGGCTTATCTATCTTGTTGATTTTCTCGAAGAACCAGCTCTTGGTTTTGTTGATTCTTTGTATGGTTCTCTTTGTTTCTGCTTGATTGATTTCAGCCCTTAGTTTGATGATTTCCTCTCTTCTACTCCTCCTGGGTGAGTTAGCTTCTTTTTGTTCCAGCGCCTTCAGGTGTGCTGTTAAGTTGCTAGTGTATGCTCTTTCCAGTTTCTTTTTGGAGGCACTCAGGGCTATGAGTTTTCCTCTTAGCACTGCTTTCATTGTATCCCAGAGATTTGGGTAGGTCGTACCTTCATTTTCATTGAAGTCTAAAAAGTCTTTGATTTCTTTCTTTATTTCTTCCTTGACCAGGGTGTCATTGAGTAGAGTATTGTTCAGTTTCCATGTGTATGTGGGCTTTCTGTAGTTCTTCTTGCTATTGAAGACCACTTTTACTCCATAGTGATCCGATAGGAGACATGGGATTAGTTCGGTCTTCTTGTATTTGTTGAGGTCTGTCTTGTGACCAATTATATGATCAATTTTTGAGAAGGTACCGTGCGGTGCTGAGAAAAAGGTATACTCTTTTGTTTTAGGATGGAATGTTCTATATATATCTGTTAAATCCAATTGGTCCAAAGCTTCAATTAGTTTCACTGTGTCCCTGTTTAGTTTCTGCTTTCCTGATCGGTCCATTGAGGAGAGTGGAGTGTTGAAGTCACCTACAATCATTGTGTTAGGTGCGATGTGTGCTTTAAGCTTTAGTAAAGTTTCTTTTACGAATGAGGGTGCCCTTGCATTTGGTGCATAGATGTTCAGTATTGAGAATTCTTCTTGGTGGATTTTCCCTTTGACAAGCAGGAAGTGACCTTCTGTGTCTCTTTTGATGACTTTAGGTTGAAAGTCGATTTTATCTGATATTAGAATGGCTACTCCAGCTTGTTTCCTGGGACCATTTGCTTGTAGAACTGTCTTCCAGCCTTTTACTCTAAGGAGGTGTTTGTCTTTGACACTGAGATGTGTTTCCTGTATGCAGCAAAATGTAGGGTCCTGTTTCCGTATCCAGTCTTTAGTCTGTGTCTTTTGATTGGGGAATTGAGTCCATTGATATTAAGAGATATTAAGGAATAGTAATTATTACTTCCTGACATTTTGGGAATTGTTATTATTATTTGTATTTGAGTGGTTCTCTTCTTTTGGGTTGGATGAGATGGGGTTTCTATCTTGTTTCTTCTGGGGTGTTGTTTCCCCCCTTGTGTTGGTATTTTTCCCCTATTATCCTTTGTAGGGCTGGGTTTGTAGATAAGTATCTTGCAAATTTGGTTTTGTCGTGGAATATCTTGGTTTCCCCATCTATGGCAATTGAGAGTTTCGCTGGGTATAGTAGTCTTGGCTGAAGTTTGTGTTCTCTTAGGGTCTGCATAAGGTCTGCCCAGGATCTTCTAGCTTTCATGGTCTCAGGTGAGAAGTCTGGTGTAATTCTGATAGGTCTTCCTTTATATGTTACTTGTCCTTTTTCTCTTACTGCCTTTAATATTCTTTCTTTGTTTAGTACATTTGGGGTTTTGACTATTATGTGACGGGAAGTATTTCTGTTCTGGTCCAGTCTATTTGGGGTTCTATAGGCTTCTTGTATATTCATGGGCATCTCTCTCTTTAGGTTGGGGAAATTTTCTTCCATAATTTTGTAGAAGATATTTGCTGGCCCTTTAAGTTGTAGATCTTCATTCTCATCTATCCCTATAATCCTTAGGTTTGGTCTTCTCATTGTGTCCTGGATTTCCTGAATGTTTTGGGTTACCAGCTTTTTGCATTTTGCATTTTCTTTAATTGTTGAATCCATGGTTCCTATGGTATCTTCAGCATCTGAGATTCTGTCTTCTATCTCTTGTATTCTATTGTTGATATTTGCATCTATGACTCCTGATTTCTTCCCAAGGTTTTCTATTTCCAACATTGTCTCCCTTTGCGATTGCTTAGTTGTTTCTACTTCTGTTTTTAGATTTTGTATGGTTTTGCTCAGATCTTTCAGTTGCTTGTTTGTGTTTTCCTGTAATTCTTTAAGGGATTTTTGTGTTTCCTCCTTTATGACTTCTACTCGTTGACCCATGTTCTCTTGTATTTCTTTGGGTGATTTTTGTTTCTCCCCCTTATTGGGATTCACTTTTTGCTCTATATTCTCCTGGATTTCTTTAAGTGATTTTTGTGTCTGCCTTGTATGGGCTTCTAGTTTTTGATCTATTTTCTCCTCTATTACTTTAAGAAATTTATCTAAGTGATCCTCAATCTGCATCTTTACCAGTGATTTTAGATCTGAGTTTTGTTTTTCTGGTGTGTTGAGATATCTGGGATTTAATTGTGTTTGTCTTGCAATGGCTTCTAGCTTTTGATCTATTTTCTCATGTATTACTTTAAGAGATTTATCTAAGTGTTCCTCTATCAGCATCCTGACCAGTGATTTTAGATCTGAGTCTTGTTTTTCTGGTGTTTCGGGGTATCCAATATTTATTGCTGTTGGGGAACTGGGTTCGGATGCCGCCATATTGCCTTGATTTTTGTTAGTAGCGATCTTACGTTTGCCTTTTGCCATCTGGTTAACTCTGGTGTTAGTTGGTCCTGTAGATACTAGCTGGTGCTTGACCCTCCTGTGGGGTTGTAAGGCTATTTCCCAGTGACTGGGATACCTGAATCACTGTCCTGCGGGGCTCTTGCTCACAGATTGCTGACAGGTGGCCTGAGTCCCCCGAGGTCTTAACCTCAGGATGTCCCAGGTATTTGGTTCCGCCTGTTGGGCGGCTGCTCTGCACTGCTCCTGCTCAGGGTTCGCTGTCTGATATCCTGTTTCCCCAGGGGTCTTAAAGTTGGGATATCTCAGTTATCTGGTTCCGCCTGCTGGTCCCAAGCTGCTGGGAAGCTGGCTGGGTCCGGTTTCCACCTTCCCTGCCACTGGCTGGATGGGAGGCTGGTTCGGCCTCCGGCTGGGTCTGGGTACCTGGCACACTGGCTGACTCTGGCTTCCTCACCACCAGCTGGACGGGAAGCTGCAGGCAATATGGCAGCTGCCTGCAGGGAGCTCGGGGTCCGCCCCGCGCGCGAGTGCAGAGTGCACCCGCTATTCTGTGCCCAATTCCCACTCCAGGCCTGAGTCCCCGAAGGTCTTAAGCTCGGGCTGTGTCGGGTACCTGGTTCTGCCACCGCCGCCGGATGGTTCTGAGCACCTGGGACGCTGGGTGACCCTCCGGCTTCCCCACCGCCAGCTGGGCGGGAAGCTGCAGGCAATATGGCAGCTGCCTGCAGGGAGCTCGGGGTCCGCCCCGCGCGCGAGTGCAGAGTGCACCCGCTATTCTGTGCCCAATTCCCACTCCAGGCCTGAGTCCCCGAAGGTCTTAAGCTCGGGCTGTGTCGGGTACCTGGTTCTGCCGCCGCCGCCGGATGGTTCTGAGCACCTGGGACGCTGGGTGACCCTCCGGCTTCCCCACCACCAGCTGGGCGGGAAGCTGCAGGCCTATATTGATGTTTTACATATGTATTTTCCAGCTCCCCAGAAAGCCAAACCCACTGCTGAATGCTAAATTCAAGAAATATTTTTTTTCTTTCAGTCACACATTTCAGGAAGCTTGAAAAATTAACCTGCTTTTCATATTTCATCTCAGTTCAAACTGATCCCATAATTTAAAAAGTCCGTGTTTCCGGTAAGACTCTCTATCAGGTCGAGGTGATTTTCCTGTTTGCTTGCTGGGCAGTGGCTTCACGGGTGCTCGTGGGACTCACAGCCTTGCTGTGGCAGCTCCTTCTCTGTGGTGTAGCCAGCAGGGTACATTCCGAGCTTTTACTTCTCTAGGAGAAGTGACAACAGGATACTAAGACCATATAAAAACAAGCGCTTTTCTTGTGGAAACCTTGTCAGTTTTATTCCGCTTATGATAGTCTGAATGGGATGTGTCCCACAGTCTAGGTATGCTTGGTGACCAAGAGGGAGCAACTGTCTGGGGAGCTTAGGAGCTGTGACCGTACTGAAGGAACTGTGTCACCGGAGGCAGGCCTTGATGGTTTAGAGATGTGTGCTCTCTCTGCTTCCTGCTTGTGTTTGGGTATGTGAGCTCTCTGCTCGTTCCCCCTGCCACTTTGCCAGTCTGCTTCCCCAATGTGATGGCGCTAGACTCCTGTCCCCAGGCAAACCATTGCTTCATAAATTGCCCTTGGTCATGTTTTGTTTTGTTTTGTTTTGTTTTGTTTATTTCAGCAATAGAAAAGTAACTAATATACCAGTTTTCGGCTAAAAAAAAAAGATTTAAAAGCAAAATGTCATTCTTAGTAAAATGGGAGTTAAAAGGAATATTGCTGTTTCCACCAATTACCTGATTATTTTAAAGTCACTTGTTTCTTATGCTCGGCCATGAAGCTCTGGAGACCACGAGCATTTCAGACTCCACATTCTAACAGTCTTCTGGACTGTGCTGATGATACATCTAGTCCAGGGTGCCTCCGTTAAGGAGCAGGGGCTCTGTGGTGTTTAATTTCATGGGCTGTCATCACTGGTCACAAGAGTGCCCACAAACTAGTAAAGCATTGTTTCCGGGTGCGCTGGTGAAATTGTGGAGGTTGTTAGCGCTTGAACAGGCGGGCTAAGACCCGACTCTCACCTTCACCTTTGTGCACAGCACCCTTCGCATTTGAGGGCCAGGGAAGGCCAGGTAGGAGGGAGCACAGTGTTCCTGTGAGCTGAGACCTCAGTCTTGCCCTGCCCTTGCATCGCATTCCTCATGACGCTAGGGCTTTCGGATAACACTCCTGCCCTGGTTCTCAGGTCTCTGAACTTGGATTGGGTCACATCACTGAGATGTGTGCTTTATCAGCTTGCAGCAGGCAGACTGGGCTTTTGCTTATCCATAACCATGTAAGTCAGCTGGTTTCTGCATCTGATTCTGTCTGCTTTGGTCTCTTTGCCCCTCCACTGTACCCAGAGATAAATTAAAGATGATGATGATGATGATGATGATGATGACGACGACGACGACGACGACGACGACGACGACGACAATGTTGCTGTTGTTGTTCTGTTTTGGTCTCTTTGCCTCTCCACTGTACCCAAAATAACAATGATGATGACGATGTTGTTGTTGTTGTTGTTATTATTATTATTATTATTCGTTCTGTTTCTCTGGAGAACCTCACCTAATAGGGTCTTGGAAAACTTGCTTTCGATCATCTTTTTGAACTGTGGATACAAAACTGTCTTGGAGGAGGGACTGACTGCTTTGGAAAACAAGGAGATTACATTTTTTTTTTAAAGATAAAATTAACTGAAATGTATTGCTAATGCGCACACATACATTTTCTTAAAATATTTTACCTTCATTTTACCACCCCCATTGGTTTTCTTGTTCTGCTGTCCCTCCTGTCTCTCTCCCCTTCCTTCCTTCCTTCCTTCCTTCCTTCCTTCCTTCCTTCCTTCCTTCCTTCCTTCCTTCCTTCCTTGTTTCAGGTTACATTAAAGGCAGGTTTATTGGAAAGCTGCTCTTGGGAGGGCGAGTTCACTGGGCCCGTGGGCCAAGGCTAGGGATGTCACCATGGGGACTGAGGGTGGTAGGAGAGAGAGAGAGAAAGGCATACAGAGAGAGAAGAGAAGAGAAGAAATCCCTTGTGGTTTGAGGCAAGGCCTTATTCCCAGGTGGTCTCAAACTTGATAAGTAGATGGAAATGGCCTTGGTCCTCCTGCCTCCACCTCTCAAATGCTGCGAATCCAGGTGTTCCCCAGAAGACAGCATTTTGAGGATCCTGTGGAGTAGGACTTGAGCAGAAGGGAGACACTCTAGGCATTTCTGCTATTTTGAGGAACTCCAAGCTATTTCTCCTCCCAAACTCATAGTTGTTCAGTCACGTTTACCTCAAGGTTCAACGACTCATGAGAAACTGTTTTCTTTTAAACTAGTAGAAAGGGTGCCTTAGGACTGCAGATAGAAAGTGCTGAGCCTCGCTTCAGTGGTGTACAAAACAAACCCTGGCTGTTATTTTCTTGAACGCTATGTTCCTAAACGCATAAAGTATTATTTGGTATTTAGAATCCAACATGTTTTTTAATTCCATTTTTAGTTTTAAACAGTAGAGGCTCTTCATGTTCAGAAAGAGATTGCAGGAGAAATTCAGGTAATTACAGAGCCCTCTTCTCCTAAGCGACAGACTATGAGACTGGAGCAGAGGGGCCTGGAATAGCACTGGTCCCTACAGAGAACTCCTTTGTGTAGGCAGAGTCCAAAAGCAATTGAAACAAGTTTGCACTAATGACTTTGGGGACTAGAGTGCCCTCTGAATAGAATAGGAGGGCCAGCATTCCTGGGGTGACCTCTAATTTGCAAATAAAATGACTATTGACTATGCAGATGCACCTGCATTGCAGGATTATGTAATATGGGTGCTATTCTGTGAATTTATCTTGGTCTCTGCATAGAGAAAAGTTTTTCCTCTGCTCCTTGCAATCACGTTAGTACATGACTTGTTTTCTTTGTTACTTATGTTCCTAAATGAATAAAGTAGGATTTGGTGTTCAGAATCCAACATTAAGGGGGAAAAATCATAAATAAAAACATAGTTGCCCCGACCCATGGGGCATCAGCCTCCAACACACAGTGGTCTTTGTTATTCAAACAAAGGTCATGGAACATGCTAGCCAAATTCTCCTGTGACCTATGTAGTAGTCTATTGGCACCTTTCAGTACTAGTATTCCAAGGTTGGTAATGTCTCACATAATATTTTGTAGGTAAAATCTTGGTAATTGGAGGTGTTAGTTTAGAAAGATACATTGAAGTGCAGCTCATGATTTGATTTCAAGATTAGAGCTATGGTTCTGATTTGAATTCAAACTTAAACTTCATAAGGTAGATACAGCCACAAAACTGTTGTAGGGAATAGAAGGTGGTAAGGAAAGGTTCTCAAGTAACAAGAAAAGCAGTAAGTTAACATTGACCCCAGGTGTGGTGAAGTAGTTTATTTACTGAACTCCTGGCACATTGAGGTCCTGTGATGTGATGGGCTACAGGAATCGGAGGAAAGTTGGTTAGGTCGTCATGAGAGCTTTAAGAACGCCTAGGTGCTTTCCAGGGGTTGAGAACTCTATGTCTCTCTCCAGTTCTCTTCCTTCAGTCACCTTGTAACTGGGACTTGGCTGTGTTGTTACCACAGCCTAATGGCTACCTGCTCATCAGTTCTTTTTTCTTTCTTTTTTTTTTATTGGATATATTCTATATTTACATTTCATTTCCATTTTTCTGTTTCCCTGCCCCCCAAAGGTCCCACATGCCCTTTTCCCTCCCCATGTTCCCCCATCCACCCTTTCTCACTTCCCTGTTCTGGTATTCCCCTACACTGATGCATTGAGCCTTTCCAGAACCAGGGTCCACTCCTTCCTTCTTGTCAGACATCATTTGGTATGTGGATTGTGTCTTTGGTGTTCCAAGATTCTAGGCTAATATCCACTTATCAGTGAGTGCATACCATGGGTATTCTTTTGAGACTGGGTTACCTCACTTAGTATGATGTTCTCCAGCTCCATCCATTTCTCTAAGAATTTCATGAATTCATTGTTTCTAATGACTGAATAGTACTCCGTTGTGTATATATACCACATGTTTTTTATCCATTCTTCCGTTGAGGGACATCTGGGTTCTTTCCAGCTTCTGGCTATTATAAATAAGGCTGCTATGAACATAGTGGAGCATGTATCCTTATTGCATGCTGGGGAATCTTCTGGGTATATGCCCAGGAGTGGTATGGCTGGGTCCTCCAGAAGTATCATGTCCAGTTTTCTGAGGAACTGCCAGACTGATTTCCAAGTGGTTGTACCAGCTTGCAGTCCCACCAGCAGTGGAGGTGTGTTCCTCTTTCTGCACATCCTTGCCAATACCTGCTGTTTCCTGAGTTTTTAATTTTAGCCATTCTGACTGGTGTGAGGTGAAATCTCAGGGTTGTTTTGATTTGCATTTCTCTACCAGACACACTAAAATTAGTAGAAAAGAAACTGGGGAAGACCCTTGAGGACATTGGCTCAGGGGGAAAGTTCCTGAACAGAATACCAATAGCTTATGCTCTAAGATCAAGAATAGACAAATGGGACCTCATAAAATTACAAAGTTTCTGCAAGGCAAAAGACACTGTCAAAAGGACAAATCGGCAACCAACAAATTGGGAAAAGATCTTCACCAACCCCACATCTGACAGAGGGCTAATATCCAGTGACTACAAAGAACTCAAGAAGTTAGACCCCAGAAAACCAAATAACGCTATCAAAAAATGGGATACAGAGCTAAACAAAGACTTTTCACCTGAAGAAATTCGGATGGCTGAGAAGCACCTTAAAAAAATGCTCATCAGTTCTTAAGCTATATGTCCCATGTTAGAGCCACCACTTACATGTGGCCATTTGGCATTCTGAATGAAGCCAGTTTGCGTAGAGATGTGATTCCAGGTTAAAGTACACACCTGATTTCAGGCTTTGCATAAAAAGAACATAAAATCTCATTAGTAATTTTCACATATAATACTCATTGAGTTAATATTTTAGATATATCGGGGTAATGAAAATTAAAATGGATTCTTTTTACTTGTCTTCCTTTTTCTAATGTGTTATATAAAAATTTAAACATATACATGATTAACATTATACTTCTGTTGGTCATCCTTTGTCTAGAGGACTATGGTATCTCTCTATAGGACTTTCCTGTAGAAAATGAATTATTAGAGTCCTCTCTTAAAAACAGGAATTAAAAACAATTTATATTGTCTTAAGAGTGCTTGCGTTTTTGAGATCTGTTGTCCTTTATCAGTAGGACATTGTATGAGCGAGTTTGAGATTATATACTGCTAGTCTATGTAGTAGTTATCTATAGGTGTTGGTGCAGTAGCACGTTTTTACACTCTTTTTACTTAGCTTTCTCTTTCCGTTGAATGAATATATATATATATATATATATATGTATATATATACACATATATACATATATATGTATATATATTCAACAGAATTTATATATATATATATATATTTACTTACATAATTTATTCTTTCCTCATTGCAGACAACATTGTAAATATTGCAGATTTTTCTCTGACTACACTGAAAGCTTACCTGTTATAAGTTAATGTGAACAGTGTATAATTACTAGTGAGTAGCTTCTAAAATCTGCTCTAAAGACAGAGTTAATACGTAAATAACACAAGACAGGTAATATAATTAGTATTTCAATAATTCATATATTGGAAAAACAAAATAAGAGAAAAATCTGCTTCCATACTTGAATCACAAGTCTTTTGTTTATACTCTAAACCTGATTTGTTTTTTAAAACCTCTACCATTTGGTTTGGATTTGTGTAACTTCTTGCAGAAACTGTGCTTTTCAAATATGTCTTCCCATATTATATAACACATTATTTTCATATATTTTTCATCAAACAAAATGTATGTTAGGTAGATCTCACATTATTCAAGTTTCCCTTGTATAAAATATTACTTTCTTCTGAGTTAGTACCTGCTGACAATTATATAAAAAGCAAACTTTTATCTAAGGAGTGTCTGTTTCTGAAATGCATTGCCTTAGTTTAATACAAATACAATAAAAGCACACTGAAACAGAGGGGGGAAAATCATAGAGTGCACCTTTGGTCAATATTTTTCTTGCTATAATAATAAAAGAACGAGAGAAGGTTTTGCATTAATTAAATGGTTTATAATTGCTGGCTTTTGGTGAAAGGGTAGTCAACAAAGTAAATTGATTCTTCTTGGTTCTGAGTTGTCAGGGAATTATTGAAAGGAAACTGGTCCTATTTCTGTAGCAGAACTAATGTGAAAGGAGAATGGTAAATTAAGTAAGGTCAAGATGATTTAGCGAGCAGCTTCAGTCTGCAGAATGATTGCATGTGAGACGCAACTAACTGGAGGGCTTTGTGCTACCAAACAGTTCCAGCTTGGAACGGGTACTGCCATGCGCCTGAGTAGTCTTATTAATGAGATATTTTGGGGTGCTCATTTGTCTTCTGGTATCTCAGTTCTACAGACGAGAGTGATTAACACTGCACTCTAATTGTGAGCAATAGAGGGGCCAGTATGTTGATAAAGTAAAATAGAAGCCGTGGTTATGACTTATTAGACTAGTAAATCAAAATTTGAATTAACATGTTATTTTCCTTGAAAGCCACCATTTGAAAATAGTAGAAGGTTAGTTTGAACTCCATTCAGCCTTTCATGACTTCTTGACTGTGATGGAGCAGTCATGTGCTTTGTGGGTTTCTGGGGAATCTTAGATGTAGTAGGTCTGTTCTTTTACTTGGAGGGTGAGATAGGAAGATGTAGTGGACGTAAGGATTTGTGTTCTTCAATGATAATGTCTTTTAATGTTGTTAAAACATCTCAAACTGTCAGAACTTTATATTTGCTCCTTTTTGTGCTTTAAGTTTTACTTTGATACACCCCAGAATTATAAACAGGTAAGTACATTGGACTTGTTTCGAGAAAATCAGGATATGAAAATATATGTCCTTACCTTTCTACTGTGCTCCAGCCCATTAGTAGTGGGAAGCTTTCATCATTCATTAATTCATTCATTCATTCACCAAACACTTACGTAGTACTCCTGTTAAGTGCATAGAAACACAGTGAAAGGTAGATTTGAGGATAAGCCTGAAGGACAATATTTTAGATATTTGGTTCCAAATGGATTTGATTAGTGTCACATCTCTGATGCCGTCCCAAGAACCACATTAGCAGGGTACTAGCTTACCTGGATATCATATTACAAGGGCCCAGAGGTCTAAAGATAAATTATCCCTCTGGGCAATAGTGGCTTATATGTAATGAAAGTAACTAGCCACCTATTTTTTGTTTTGTTTTTATTAGATTTAAGGCCATTCCATGAAATGGAATCCCAATCCTGATAACTTTTAATGAGTCTAAGAATCTGATACTGGATAGATCATGGGCCTTAGATGAAAAACTACTACTATTATTCTGCAGAAATGATCATAGCAATAAAATGACTCAATGACATATTGCTATACACATAGATTATCCAGCTCTCAACAGAGAAACCTCTTGCAGGTCATGGTAATTAACATAGAAATCTACAGCTGAGGAACTTGCAGAGACTAAGAGACTTTGGAGCATTAAATCCTAAATGGGATGCCTGTATCACACCTCGTCCCTTAAGACTCAGAGACATATGAAGAGGAAGAGGTGGAAAGATGATCAGATCCAGAGGCGGTGGATGAGTCCAAGGAAGCAGTTTTCCAGACACAACAAGGCTGATGCACTTAAGAACTCATGGAGACCGTGACAGCACGCACAAGTACCGCACAAGTTTGAACCAGGCAAAATCCCCACACAGAGAAGGGAAAGTTGGTGCAAAGTCTCACCCTAGCTAAGAAGCTATTTTCAATTAATAGCTGCTGGGATAATGAAAATCAGTTTTCTTCAAGGGAATGACACTGAGTACAGCAACCACACTCCAGGCAGGTCTCATGCGTAGGAGTAATTGGCCAGCAGAAACAGGATTCTTTGGTTGGTGTGTGTGTGTGTGTGTGTGTGTGTGTGTGTGTGTGTGCATTTTGTTTTGTTCTTTTTAAGTGAGAAAAAGACCATTAAATTGATGGGTGGGAGGGTATCTGAAAGAATTGAGGGAGGAAAAGTTACACGGTCAAATATATTCTATGGAAAAATTAAAACAACAAACAGATGTTATTCAGTACCATTGATAGTTATGGTTTTTCTGGCCCGTCAAAATACTACGGATTTATTTTACATTGTAAATCTTTACAATCATTTACTACCTTACAGCACTAGGCTAACTTCATAAAAATGTTTTTTCTTAACTATGAATAATTTTATTTTTTAATTTATTTGTGTGTGGGTATGTGCACATAAGTAGAGGTGCCCATGGAAGGCAGAGACGTCAGATCCACTGGCTCTGGGGTCACTCGTGAGCCACCTGGTGAGGGGACTGGCACTGAGCGCACATCCTAATCACAGAGCCTTCTCTCTGGCCCCACAAATAGTTTCAATCTTGACAGACTCCTTAACTTTCTGAGAGAATGGAATAAAATTTTGTATTCTGAAGTGTATCTCTTCCCCATTTTTGTTCCTTCAAACAATTTATACAGCATATAAAACTTTTGAAATTATAATTTACTTCTTTTGTGTCTTATCTATTCCTGTATGGTGGTTTGTGTTCTTGGCCGCATTAATCTTCATCTATTTACATTTCAATCATGCTGTTTACCCATTGTTAACCCATTCATCTGGATAATTCAGGTCAAGCTCAGCCTACTGCAGCCCATAGGGAGTATTACACCAAAGTCATTAAGGGCAGAAGAGGGGAAATGACATTCCGATTTTGATCTTTATTCAGATCCCTCTTCCTCATTGATACAGAAAATGTTCTAAGAGTTAGTTATTGAAAGTGGCAGTCTTGCTTCTTATCTTCCATTTCTATTCTGCAAAGACCAGCTGCCCCTCCCTCCGTAAGCCAGCCTCTGGATTCCAACTCCTTAAAGATGCACATTAAGCTGTTTACTGCTTTTCACACTAAGTGGATGCTGCTCTTTCAGCCTTTTCTTGATACTTTTCAGCTCTGAAGTAGTTTCTGTTCCTTACATCCTGTGTTCAGTCTAGGAGCTGGTCCTGATGCCTGTGTTCAGAGCCAAGCCTTTCAGATGGTAGGCCATAGCCACTACTGACCAAGCCACTCTCTTGAGTCTTTTGGGCTCTCGTAGTAGCTGGCTGATTGCTGTGCCCCAGTAGTTCTCAAGCTGCAGCAAAGCAGCCCTTTAATCCTTAGGTCAGATCATGTAACTGTGCGGGAGAAAACATGTGTGACTTCCTGTTTAACCAGTAGTGCCAGTGACCTGTCCATGACATACATGGCTTTCACCTTTCTGCTTTTATATCTTCCTTTGTGGAGCTGTTCAGTATCGCAACACGCACAGTGTCCTCAGGACCCTTGCACCTGTTGAACTGTCTTCTGGAGCTCCTCCCAGATTCTCCTGAGAGGCCTTCCTGTCCTTCTCTCGGGTCTCTGATTAGGTGTCACATTGTCATCAGCACCATTCTGGAGGCTGTTACGGTAGCAGCCACCAACCGCCCCGTTAGCATGCTGGGAACACAACAAATATTTGTTGGATGAATTAAATAGCTGTTTTTCATGGAAAGACATTTAATTTCCTGTTCCATCTATGGGAGTAGATAAGGGCTTAATAAAATAATCCTAGTGGCAGAAAACAAGTCACTGTCACCACAAAGTAGTGGTGAATCAAACCTGGAGTCTGAAAATTGGATATGCACATGGAATAACTATGCTGTAATCAAATCATTAACTCTTGTACACATACGGGGGCGGGCTATAATAATTTTGAGACTCAGTTTTATAAAATACCAGATAATCTTCTGTGTTAAGTTTAAATTATTAGTGTACTTAGAGAATTGCGTTTTATTATAAAATGGTCTTGTATGTACTATATATAGTTATATAACTTGATTTATTACACTAATGAGCTTAACTGTATTAGATTTCATACTATTTATTTCGAAGTTTAGTGATTATTATTTGTATGTGAATATTATTTTATATTATAATAAAACTTTATATATACGTTTTAGAAGGAATTTTTCTCCTAGTATTAGGTCATCTCTGTATTTCAGCTGTGTAGATTTACTCAGGCCATTCCTTAATCTCCAAAAGAGTGAGAATATGTTAGTGATTTAAAAATATAATGCTGTGAAATGAATTGAGATCACAATGATTTTCACTTTTTACACTATATTGAGATACCATGTATTTGGTTTTTGTGTGTTTGTCTGCATGGTTTATGTGCTCACATATATGTGTTCTTCTGTGCACTCATGTGTGTACTCACATGTTCATGTGGGGAGGCCAGCAGTAGACACTGAGTGATGCCTTCTGTTACCCTCCACCTGATGTTTCTGAGACAGCATCTCTCACTGTACCTATATTACCAGCAATATTTTGGAGTCCACCTGGCATGCTACATGCTATTAGGAGGATTGAGGTCCTCGGTCAGTGTTTTTGTACCCAAGAGTGGGCTTAGAAGAAAGCTCAAGAAAAATCTTATTAGAGGTTTAAAAAAGTCACCAGATAGGCAGTCTATAAATCTTGACAGCTACCCAGACATGCCCAGTTCTGTAGCAACTGCACAGAGGTGAGGTTTCTAATGAAAGAAATACATTCTTTCATTAAAGGGACAATTATTCCTTCCATCTCTTTAACACGGTGGTAAATAAATCTACCTTTCTGATGGGCGGTCCGTTGTCCAGAGGCCTGGCCAGCCTACCTGGAATGTTAGATCTCTAGATGCAGGCTTCTTCTTTTGGCTAGAAGAAAAAAATGGCTTTGTCTTAGTGGGTCTTCGGGTCTATTCCACATGTGGAACTCATTAGGTATCTAGCTAGCAAGTCCCCAGGATCCACTTTTTTCTGTCTCCTAGGAACAGGCTTCACACGCCACCACAGGTGACATTCATACAGCTGCTTAAGATCTGAACTCAGGGCCTCGTGACTCTGCAGCAAGCCCTTTCCCAATAGAGACATCCCTCAGCCTTCATATGTAATATGATTAAAATAAGAGGCAAGTGTACATCCCACTCAGTACCCAGTGGGTGATGGTACAGAACACATTATTGATGGGAATTCAGAATCATGCAGCTACTTTGCAAGACTCTTCAGTGGTTTCTCAGGGTTAAACACAAAGACATGGAACTCGGAAGAGTCATTTATGGGTATTTAGGAAATGGCTGTTTAACCCCAGCCTCTCACTCATATTTATATTCGTTCTTTTTTATGAGCATCAGAAAGTAGAAGCCCCTTTTGTATGAAGAAATGAAAAACAAACTGCTTTTTCTAATACAATGAGTTAGGCATTTTTAAGAGGAAAAGAACCATCTATTGGTACATACATTATCTTAGGTAAGTTACACAATGCCTTAGGGTGGGTAAAGAACCCTGAATTAGTTTCAGAGGATTTACGTCTAGGAAGAGAAAGCAGGTAAAGGGTTGTGTGGGAATTAGATGGTGGGGGAGTGGCGTGGGGTTGTTTGGACAGCAGGGGAATTATTTTGTGACATGATTGGTGTTGTATGAGTTTATTCATTTCACAAAAACCACAGAACTGTACTAGAAAGAACGAATTTTATCATGTGTGCACACAATAATAATTGTTCTATTTAATTAATGATCTTTATTATTAAAACTATTTATGCTTCAGAATGCAGTCTTCAGAGCGCCCACCCTGCACGTCCCTGGAGGGTGAGAACATCTAAGCCCTTCTCCATTTCATCTGACTTTGGTTGCTGTGGTTTCCTATAGTGGCCTTGTCTTGCTTTAAGTATCACTTGGAGCATTTCAGGCTGCTTGCCTGACGCCAGTAGCAGCAGCTCAGACTGCCAAGAGCATGGAACTCTTCTCATGCTCTCCTAGAAGCCAGCTCACATTATGTAACCTGCCATTCTAGATGACCAGCCTATGTTCGAACCATTCATAAACCCAGCGGCTTAAGTTCCTGCTAACACCAGTTATAGTGGATGGGAAAGAGAGTGAGAGGTAGCTGCCGCCCACCTACGCATTTGGACACTGTTTTCAGTATGGTACCTGTTTTGGTGGTCTGGTATTGGTATCCGTGTTCTTGGCTTTGAGGGGTTTACAGTAGGCAAATGCATCAGTAAAAATCAAATTATCCTTGGGACCATGTGGGCCTGCTCCTGATAAACTTTCTCATGGAACAGATGGCTGACCAGTTGTGTGTGGCAAAAAAGCAAAGCAAAGCAAAATAAGTCATATAAATACCAACCCAAATGTAAATACCTGGAGAGCTCAGGCCCTCCAAAGCACTGCTAAGATATACCTTCGGTTGTTTGTTTTGTTGGTGTTTTGTTTTTCAGGATGGGAGATAACCTCTTATGCCTGTGAAGATTATGTAGGTAGAGCTTCTTGAGGTCATGATTTTGTGTTTTTTCTATGTTTCTGGAATACTGGGGATCACAAGGCTCCCGTGTCTCACGCACTTCCTCTCGACAGCTCTCTGAAGAGTCTGTAAACTTAGATTGATCATGAAATCCACTTTCCCAGCAGCACGTTAGAGGGCAATTATTAACACATTGAAATGAAACAGTTTTTTTTTCTCTCTGGCATTTTTTCTGGAGCAATAGGCCCTTGCGTTTCCAGTGTTCGTAGTCTTTGTTTAAGTGGCACAGGTTGTTTTCTCAGTTCTCCTAGTGATTTGACAGCAGAAGTAAAGAAGTGTGTGTGTGGGGGGAGACCGTAGCTGAACAGCCACTGGAGATGGAGGAGACCGCACACCTGTGAGAGGCCTGCCTGGTGTACCATCCCATTTCACTTTACAGCAGTGAGTTTGGTCGATAATTTTGCTGCTTTGCAAACCAGGAAACTAGGTCCAGGAGAGGCTGATTGACTTGTATTCTCAAAGATGGCTCATTCTCACTCCCAAGCCCATTCTCTTTCTACTCCCCCAGGCTCTGTTTTGGAATAGTCTTTTCTCTTTTTTTTCTGCTGGCAGGGGTGGTGGTGGTGGTGGTGGTGGTGGTGAGTAGGCTGCTCCTCTGAGACTGAGCCCTGCAGCTTCTGCTCAGACCCGGTTGCTTCCTGTTTCGCTTCTCAGCTCCCAGGAGGTTTGGCCTAATTCTATATATTTTTCAGAACTTTTATCCTCTACTCCATCACTTGTTTCTTCTTCCCTCGTGACGATGTCATTTCCAAGGCAGACACAGCAAGCACACAGGCCCTCTTGTGTTAGGGAGCCCGCCTCCAGTCACCAGAGGGAAATGGGAGAGCAAGGCAGAAGGCCTGACAGAATGAATCCCAGAGGCCCAGAGGGGTGAAAAATCTTAGGGCTTGAGCACAGCTAACACACCGTAGTTCCTGCAACTCTACTTGCGAATTGTTTCTAGAGAGATTAGAAATTGGTTTCCAAACAAAACAAAACAAATGCAGCACTGACACTACAATCCAGGGCAGGATGAAATTGATACTGCCAGTGCTATTCTCTGTAGGCAGCATCGTATTTTCTAGTGACTATCCAGTACTTAAGACTCTCATTTATGAAGCATTTCTTTAAGAGACTTCTGGAAAGAAAGATGTGTCACAGTGCAGATGATGCACTGCTGAAGGGGTCTGAGGAGTGGGTGTCCTGCTGCTCAGTACTGGGCGCCAAGTCCCACGTGACCATCTGAGTACGCCAAAGGAGGTCAGTTTGAATTGAGAGATGGCCATGGGAAAGTCCACAGTAGATCCCAAAGCCTTGGAATCCAACAAAAGCATCAACCTTTCTTCATTTTCGCATCAGTTACACGTGCATTAATTATATGACAATATTTGGAAGTTAGTGGGTTAGATAAAAATACTTTCTAGAAATTAAATTTAATCGAGTTGGCCTTTGTTGTTTTGCGTTGCTGGCAGTTGAGCCTCTGGCTTCGTCATGGTAAGTTGTTAAATCTGAGAATTGTGAGAGAAAGACCAATTGGACGATTTTTGAGCCCAAATTAAAAGCAAGCTTTAATTAAATACTGGCCAGGATGATGGACTCTGGCCAGACCAATTTCTACGTTCCCATAAAATGGCGACACATTTTGCAGAGGCTTTAAAAAGGCAATCCTACAAGGTCACCGTATTTCCAATCAGGCCAATCAAGGGTAAGCATCTACCCTGTCATATTTCCTGCCTATGTACCTTCCGTCTTCACGTGATCAAGCACATCCAGTGCTGTTGGGTCAAACAGGTTTAGGGGAGCAAGAACCTGTGACTTTGCTGTCTCCCATAAACAATAGCATTCCAGCACTTTCCGAAGTACCTGTCCTTGGGCAGGCGTCGCTTACAGGGTAGGGTAACTTTGGCAAGGGCTTCTTCAAGGAGCTTTTGCCTCAGCTTTTATCTTGTCTTCCTAGTCAGTAAAAACCACACAGAACAGCAGCGCCACTGTGAATTGATATTATAACTGATTGAGCTTATCAGATTTCATAGTTTCTTGTGCATTCAGTATAGCTTAATTACCTATGCAGATCCATAGGCCACCACCACAGACAAAAGCCCATTGAGTAGGTCTCCTGTGCTATTATTTCCTAGGATCAATGGCCACATCCCTGTCCCTTTCTCTTTTCTGTCTCAAGAATCATGGATTTGTGCTCCGGCTGGATAATCACTTCAAGTACGTCACACATATGGAATTCTGTAATGTAGACCCTTCTGTGGTCAGCTTCTCTTGCAACACCCCCTCACCTCCGTCCTGCTTGTCGGTCAGCAGGTCTTTGTTATAACCCTGAGTAGTATTCTGCCTTCTTTGTATATTTGTAATGATGATGTTGGAAAGCTTAGTGTTGCACATGTGACATGGATTTGAAGTGTTTGTGGTCTTCCCTGCGTCTGTTGGGCAGCATTGGTTTCAGCGTATTGTGATTGGAAGTCAGCAAAAAAGCGTATTTCTATTGCATTTCCAATGATGTTCCGGCATTTCTGTGTTAAGTGGTGTGTTTTGGTTTTGCTAATTGCAGGTTATTTGGAAGTGAATAGGGACTTAACAAAAAGAGAATAAAAATCATACCTATGTCCTTCCCATTTCTTCTTCCCAGCCTGTAGGAGAAGTGTGTGTGTGTGTGTGTGTGTGTGTGTGTGTGTGTATGTGTATATGTGTGTGTGTGTGTGTGTGTGTGTGTGTGTGTGTGTTTCAGTAAGAAAAGCTTTAGGTTTCTCATTACAAAAGAAACTTCATAAGGTTAGACAGCAGGCAAGGATGCTTCACACGGTCTGCCAGTGTTATTCAGCAGAATAGTTTGAGACTAATTAAATGGCTCATATAGATCTTAGATTTTTTCCCCTTGTGAACTTAAACTTTATTTTTTCAACCCAAGCTTCAAAAAGAGATCAGCTCAGTGAGCTTAGGGTGGAGGCAAGAAGCGGGACACAGGGACGCGCTTCAGAGCAGATTAGAATGCAGCAATGGGTAAAAGATAATACCATTTTCAATTAAAATCGCCTGGGGAAATTAGGTAGGCAGAGGATAATTACCTGTGCTGGCAAGCATCCAGGCTTCTGACACTGAGAGCTGCTGGAATCTTCCATGGGCTTCACTGAGGACCACAGGAAGCCAGGAATGTTTCACTTATGTCATCTCAGACTTATATGAGTGTTGTAGCTGCTTTGAGTGTTGTTTTAAGTCAAATGATGTAGCTGGAGACCCTGTAGAAACAAAAGCCACAGAAAAGCAATACATCAGATGAAAGAGTTCCTCTGACAAAACAAATTAGTGTTCCTATGATTTTTGCTAATAGCTAATAAGACAGGAACTGAAACTGAACAGTAGAAAATGAAGATGCCCAACGGAAGTATAGTTCTCCCTCCCACTACTGTGTGCAGAGGGCCTCCGGATGCTAATGTCCTCGGTTACTGTCACTGAGTCGACGGTACCTGACATATAGACTTGCCTAGCGTAGTGGGGAAAATGGGGGGAAAACCCATCGCACATCCACCTAGACTGCTGATGTTCTGATTCAATGCGGGTTGCCCTTCACAGCTCCTGTAGCGATTCGGTACTTCTAACTCTAGGCAGCTGAGCTTGATGGGGTTCCTTGGGGTGTGTGGCATCTGGGCTTCTGCAGTGTATGGGCTCCGGCAGCCATGCTGTCCTCACTGGGACCGGCTGTGATTAATGGAAAAGGATTTAAGATGACTATACTGGGGGTTTTCTTTCCCTTCACCGTGAGGAGGTTCATGATCTTCGCTGTAATGGCAAAGGAACTAGTGGCTTTTTCCACCTTTCCTCTAGGACTAGGTTTTGCTGTATTTCCATTTGTTCACAATTTATTAGTTCATCCTGAGGCCTAATGGAACAGGATTTGTATGGAACAAAATTGGGAGAGGCAATTCAGTGGTTAAAAGCAGTTGCTGTACTTGCAGACAGACAACTGTCTGGAATTCCAGTGTCAAGTTATCTGAAGTCTATCCTAATCCCCCGAGGGCCCCTGCATTCATATGGTGCACATATATACACTCTCACACACATACATATAAAATACATGTATTTAAAACTTTTAACGGACTGGAGAGATGGCTCAGTAGTTAAGAGCACTGACAGCTCTTTAGAAGGTCCTGAGTTCAAATCCCAGCAATTACACGGTAGCTCACAACCATCCATAATGAAAACTGACTCCCACTTCTGGAGTATCTGAAGACAGCTACAGTGTACTCACACATAATAAATAAATAAATCTTAAAAAAAAGTGTGTGTCCCCACTGCCTGGCAGAAATACCTTTAAAACTTTTAACATGCTATGGGTTAATGGATATGTAAAACAGTTAAATATTTTTATAATTTTACTTTATTACTATAATGACATATATATTGTCTCTGTGGAACTTCCAGTAACTAACTTAGTTGAATGACAAAGTAGTTAAATTGCTTTATAATCTCATTTAGTTAAAAAAAAAAAAGCCCATTTTGTTATTTGTCTATGTTAACAAAACAAACATGTCCTCTGTGCATATATAGTTGCTTTCTTCTTTTCTTTGCTTATTCATGTTTTTTTCTTTCAGTCTCTGTAATATGTCCACATACTTTTCTTAAAGAATGTCAATTTTCTTGGCGTCTAGTTACTTACCGTTAGGATAAAGGAGAGCGGCGTCTTGTATCCGTTTAGAACTCGGTGCAGCCTGTGCAGCCTTTGGGTTGGGATCACTGGGGAAAAGAATGGGAAGATTTTACCTCTGGCTTCAACTTTGAGTCATGTACTGTGAACTGTAGGGAAGGAAGGATCCAGGCCCATTGTGGGAGATGCTGTCCCTGGGCTGGTGGCCCTGACTTTTATAAGAAAAGAGACTGAGCAAGCCATCGGGAGCAAGGCAGTGTGCAGCTGTTCTCCATGAGCTCTGCAAGTCAGCTCCTGTGTCCAGGTGCCTGCCCTGCATAACTTTTATTTTATTCTATTTTATTTTGATGATGAACTGTTATGTGGAACTGTAGCAAAATACTCCCCCACCACCACCACTCTAGTTGCTTTTGGTCATGGTGTTTTATAATAGCAATAATAACCCTAAGACATCCCGTTAACTTTTCTTGTGACATCACTTTCTATCATAGCCTGATGGGCACAGATGGTAGGTGTATGACAGACACTAGGCACAGTGGTATAATTCTAACCCCCATCACACACACAAGTTTGTGTGTGTGCGCACGTGTGTACGTGTGTGTGTGTGTGTGTGTGTGTGTGTGTGTGTGAATGTGTGTATGTACGTGTGTGTGTGTGTGTGTGTGTGTGTGTGTGTACGCACGCACACGCAGGTTAATGATCAGAGCCTCTAGAAAGGAAGGAAGCTGGATTTCAACTTTATAAGACACCAAACAAGATAGCCCAGTAATGGTGTCCCAACTTCTGTCTGAACACAACAGGAGCTCATAAATGTCTTTTAAGTCACTGTGTTTATGGCAGTTTGTTAAGAAGCTACAGAAAATGAATACAAGAAGGAAGCCTGACAAAACACTCTATGTTGCTAATTGCAAAGCCATTACCATTATTTCAAGTTTCCAAGGAAAAGCATCCCTAAAATACCTCCCGCAGCTCCTGTGGAGAATCCCCAGGTTTGTACTTCCGTGTGGTTATCCACGGCCAATGGCAGATGAAGAGGCCATTACACTTCTTTGCGGCATTTAGGATGTTTTCTCAGACCGGCAGGTTTAGCCTTGCTGAGGGACAGATGGGAAGCTTGAGAGCTCTCTGGGTAAGGCATTCGCTGCAAGGCGCCAACAGGAGGGGCCGAGGGGGAAGGCACAGCCCTTCCCTTCCTTTCATGCTCATACACCTTGCTGAAGAGGCATACGTGTAGAGAACCTAACTCCAGGCTTCCATGATGAAGGGGGCGTGGCAGAAGGATCCGGGTTGGAGGGAAACAGTCGGAACATGCTGTAGTTTTGTGGCTGTAGACTTCGTGTCTGGCACGTCCTGTGAGGCACATCCTTTCAGAGTTTATGCGTGGGTTCGCCATCTTTGTTTTAGTTAGGGTTCCCATTGTCTTCGAGGAAGCACCATGATCCTAAGCAACTCGGGGGAGGAAAGGGTGTGTTTTGTTTCACTTCCACACCACCACCACAGTTCATCACAGAGTTGTGCGGGGACTCGAAGCAGGAAGCCGGAGGCAAGAAATGGGAGCGCGCCGCTCATTTTGCCGTGCATGTCCTGATGCATGTCCTGATGAGCCTGCTCTCCCAGGGCATGCAGTGCCACCTCCCTGCCCAGGGCGGCACCTCTCACAGTGAGCTGGCTTCTTCCAGGTCACCCATCAGTCAAGAAAATGCACCGCAGGCTTTCCCGTGGGCCAGTCTGGTGGAGATATGTTCTCAGTTATGCTTTCCTCTCTCCCCAAATCATTTCGCTTTGTTGAGTGGATTCAAGTTGTTTGATTCAAGTTGACATAAAACTAGCCAGCACAATCACAATTCGATTCATGCTTAGTCTGGCTTCTAGTGAATAATCGCTAAATCAATGAATTCTCGAATTCTGTACATTATATTCAAACGGAATGTTCCTGTGGATAGCTTCGGATGAATTTCACACTTTGTTCTAATTTCATCTTTAAAAGTGGTATGTCTTCTGGTAAAAGTAACATGCAGTCTTTCAATATTAGATTTGAACCACAGGCCCACCATCCTCTCCCCTTCCCTTCCCTTCCCTTCCCTTCCCTTCCCTTCCCTTCCCTTCCCTTCCCTTCCCTTCCCTTCCCTCCCCTCCCCTCCCCTCCCCTCCCCTCCCCTCCCCTCCCCTCCCCTCCCCTCCCCTCCCCTCCCACGTTTCAGGTTTAGAGTCTTGGCACAGCATCAGGTAATGTTTCCCTCCGGGTATTTGCACAGAGACCGGGGCAGTTGGTTTGAACACCCCAGCTTCACAGGCGCCCTACACTGCCCCGCTTCCCTAGATGAAGCCTGTGGCCTGTGAATTTATATTCTGGATCCGTATTTGCTGCTTTCTATTTCTTGAAACAATCCTTGTGGGTGTCCCTTCCTGTCAGGCTTCCTGGAAGCGGTCAGGATATCACATTCACACTGTCCTAGACGCCATTTTTCCAGTTGGTAATCACCTGTCTTCATGTCTCTGCCTGCCCTTCGTGCGCCAGTGGGCTTCCTCTTACCCCATGCACTTCTGATGCCTCCTGATACTTCTTTTTTTCTGCTACGAATTGGAAAGGACGTAATATTAAGCTTAGCTGAACCAAAACTTGAATACCAAACCCAGGTGTGATGCAAACACCCTATTATTAAAGAACATATGGAAGCACAAGAGAAAACCATTTCTTTGCTTATAGTTGCAATTCACAGTAAATCTGTAAATGCAATTCCATTGTGGATCTGTTCTGTTTAGCACTTTATTCCCTGGAAATATTTCGTCAAGTGACGGTTCATTTAAGGACATTTGAGAGAGTTCTTGAAGTTACAGGTCATCCAAGGACATTTTCCTCTTAACCAGAAAAAGATTGTCCAATTATTTCTGAAGATCTTAGATGGCCTTGTTGTTCAAGTGCTACTTAATTACTAAGTTAAAAGTGTTTGGTGGGAGATAGCTCTGTTGTAGAGCATGTGTAAACCCTGTAGCATGTAGCAGGAAATGTCTCTAGTTTGATGACTTGTAACCTTTATTGTCTAAATCTAGTGTCATTAGTAATTTAATATATCCTCCTGCCTCCGGATGTGCCTTAAGAGATAGACGGTAGATTTCAATTGAGAAATCAGTGGGTGCTTATGTATGCAAGACCTCCGAAAGGACTTCACAGTGACGTCTGCTTCTCTGCTCATGCTCTCTTTGCAGGGACAGTGCACAGGGTCTGATCGGGTAGACATCCCTTGCTGCTGCTGCCAGCTGCCTGGTGAGTACCGTGGTGGGTACCTTGTAACCCCTGGGGAAGAATCTACGTGCAGGGTCTCTTAAAGGTGGTGCATGGCTGGTTTCCTAGGTGCGGTGAAGAGGCAAGCAGAATCCCCTGGGGTTTTCTGGGCATCATCTCACTAGTTCTGCCGTTGACCCCACAGGCCTCTCAGTCATTGGGTTCTTGCTGCCTGGCAACGCTGACTGGCATTAGACTTTGATGTCACTGAGCAAAAAGCTTTGTTACAGTTTAGGACTGGTACAGGTTTGGTTAACAGATCCCCACCTTCATGAGAAATCATAGCTCTGCCCATCCACGAGAAACCTTTACTTCGAGGTAACTGCCTGCAGGAGCGACGCCAGGCAATTCCTTGCATACCTGTCTAACTTTCCCATACGTCCTTCATTAAGTGCTCAAACGATCAGAACTATCTCTGTATGACTGGTTTGTGTTACTTCCAAATGTACACTAGCCAGTGCTTTAAGGGAGCACCATATCCCAGCCAAAGATGAGACTACCTACTTCTGATCCCGTCCTCAAATCGCTGCTTTATAATTGCTCTTACAGGATTGCACTGTCTGGCCTTTCTTCCTTTAAGAGGCCAGAAGCCATTTGTCAGTGATTCCCAGGGCCCAGTGACTTCCCTGCTCCTCGTGATAGCTGCACTCTGAGTACAGGGGTTCTCATATCACCCTTCCTCAAGACACTGCACCCCATGCCAGGCGCGTCATTATCTCCTGGCACTGACCCTGGCTGATTGTCTTCCGGCCTCTCTGTGAGGGCAGGGAAGAATTGTATAACCCAACCTGTCTCCAAATGGCCAGGCTTTAATGATATAAGAAGATCAAGAACGCAGATTTATTATTGTATGTTCCTATCTATTTTTAGTCCAGTGTACTATATTTTACCACCCCCTGAAGGGTGACTCACAAGCTTGTTTTTGTAGGCACTGTCCAGTTAGGGATGCTGAGTAGTTTTAGAGACTTTGAATCAGTGTAGATAGAGACATCATTTGCTTTCTACCCTGTTTTCATTATATCCTTCTGGATTGTACACTTTTCCCATACTTACTTACATTATCCCATAGTTACATTATCCCCAGATGGGTCACTTTTTTATTAGCTTTATAAGGCATCCGTGTTTCATGAATATAGATACTAGTGTCAAGAGTCACAGCAGCCCCAGAATGGAGGAGTGGTTTGTTACAGATTCTGAATTCAAGGAGAAATGTTTTTGTGACACGTGGATTAAGTCCTGGCATTTGATGAGAAAGAGACTTGGGTGGCTTTAAGCCTTACAACAGTAGGTACCCTGTGGGTCTTCTTCCCTCCCCATGTTTGTAATGCCTGTTTGGACTTGGCTACCTGGTGGCTGGCTGATATCCTTGGGTTACTCTTGCTGTCATGCCCAAAGGGAGTTCTTTCATATCCTGCCTTCCCCACACCACCCCAGGAGCTTCTAAAATTAAAAGCATTTGGTCTCACTTAACCATTCAATAGTTAGATCATATGAATGATGATTCCTTTAAAAATACGAAATGAAATCCAATTCTTTGTATACTATATAGGAGAAAGCATCTAGGACCTGGATTCTGAACATTGCTGCTTTTGCTCTGGGATTTTGCTTGAGGTCCTCTGGTTCCAGCAGTGAGTGTTTCAGAAAGCACACTAGTCCAAATGATTGTTAGTCTCTTTCTTGTCCACAACTGTGCATTCACAGTGCATTTTAGTTCTTGTGGTGGTGTGTTTTAAATTATGTTTGTTTATGCTGCATTGAACTTAGCTTATTACCAGTGTCAGTCAATTTTTAAAAATTAAAAATCGATACAGTTTGGGCTTGGAGAGATTGCCCAGTGGTTAAGAATGCTGACTGCTCTTTCCAAGGATCCTGAGTTCAGTTCCCACTAGCCCCAGTGCAACTTGAAGCTGTCTGTAACTTCAGTTCTAGGGGGACCGAAGCCCTCCCCTCTTCTGACCACTGTCTGACCAGGCAGACAAGTGGTACACAGACATGCATGCAGACAAGAATCCCATATACGTTAAAAACATCACACAGTGAACACAGTGATTATTTTTAGGTAATTTGTCCTCATTTTTATGTTGTTAAACATTCATGTCTAACCAAACCAAAGATGATTTTCAAATTTGGAAAAAGAACATAAACTTTGCTAAACTTCTTTCCTGTGGGATTTTAGTTCAGAGAATCACAGAAATATGGCTCTCAAAAAAAAAAAAAAAGCAATGTTTGGGTAAGATGGTTTCTTTTTGAATCATTTCAAGTTGTTTTCATTATATATTAGTTGCATATATAGTTCCTAATGTAATGTGTGTGCCTCACCAATGTCTCTGTCTCCTCTCCTTCCCCTTCCTTTCCTCCTCCCTCCCTCTTTCCTTATTGAACTTTGCCATGCTATCCTGACTTCTTTCAGAACATATGTTACTTTGACTATTGGTATCTTTGCCTTTTTTTTTCTTTATCTATTTTTAACCTAAATTGTAATGCAAATGTCCTTCGGGAGTAAAATCTGGTTGCTTATTAGACAGCAGAGCTGCGTTTCTTCCAAACTCTTGCTTATTAAAGCTCCTATGACTCATGGGGAAGCAAGAACGGTCTGGAGTTCTATAGTTTCACATTTTCAGAGCATGGTATTCAGGTCAGGATTCTTAAGCTGAGACTGGGTGTGGTGGCACTTGAACATGGGATACTGTGGGGGGAGGAAGAGGGGGAAGAGGAGGAGGAGGATGCTATAGCAAGAGTTCAAGGCCAGCCTGAGATAGATAGCAAGACCCCACTCAAAAAGAAATCGTGACAACATATGGAGCGTGAAGCTGCCTGCAGTAGTGATTTGTTGGTCAGGTCGCTCAGCAGACACTGTCGAGTCCAGGTGGAACGAGATGCCCGTGCAGCCTGATAGGGAAATGGAGTCGGGGCTCTGAGCTCCGCAGCCCAGTGTCTTTCTTCTGTACCAGCCTTTGGGGGTGCGCAACACTACTGTTGTCTGCCGCCGGAAGGGAGGATGCTCCAGTGGTGGAAGAAGACTCCACTGGAAAAGTCGAATTATGTTCTCCATCTCATCTGTTTACTCCCAGAGAAAGTTAAGCGCTTTTCAAAACCATATGAAATTCATTTTCTTCCCTTGAGAATGTAGTATGCTATCCCTTCAAATCCCGGAGTGATTGCAGTGTTGAAAGACACATAGATATTTTTCAGCCAGCAGCAAACAGAATTAGGGAAATTTAATATTTCAAATTCCTTAAATCATTGCTGCCATGAGTAATGACTTCAGTGCTATGAAAAAAAAAAAAAAAAGATAAAGATGCCATGTGTTTTTGTGATTGAAAGCCATTCTGTCCAGAATCAAGTTCAAGTTTGATATTAGTACCTACATCTACTTCACCTCTACCACTTCTACCACCACCGTCAACACCACTGCCTACTCTACCTGTACCACCACCTACTCAACCTCTACCACCACTATCACTACTACCTATTCCACCTCTGCCACCTCCTCCACCACCACTTTCACCACCACCACCACCTCGTCCTCCATCACCACCACCACCATCACCACCACCTCTTCCACCTCCTTCGTCTCCTGCATCTCCTCTACCAGCACCATCAACACCACCACCTCTACCACCACACCTCCACCACCTTCACTACCACTATCATTCTATCACTAAGCCAGCATCCCCAGCCTGACTTAATTATCTCTTGGCCTTCTCTCTTATCTCTTTTATTTGAAACATTTTCACAAAAGTTTCAAGGAACCACATGCATTTCCTGGGGCACCTTTCAGTTTTAAGATGACACAAAAGTTTATTTTCATCCACCCAAGCTCTGAGATCTATGCTGCCCAAGTGAGCTATGCATGCCAATATAAAATGCTTAATTGTCTAGTCTTAGTGAGGAGAAGAAACTGAGCAGAGCCGCCAAAGCTGGAGGCTGGGATGACTGAAGTGGTAGGTTAAATTAGGACGACTGATATACTTAGCCTAACATATCCAAATTATTATCATTTGATATTCAATCAGTATAAAGATATACTTTTTAAAAATCAACTGTACATCGAATGTGTGTGTGTGTGTGTGTGTGTGTGTGTGTGTATAGTGTGCACCTTTTGTGCAAGTGCACCTATATTGTCATGTATATGTATGTGTAGCCCAGAGGACAGCCTAGGTATCATGCTATCCATGTTTTCCACGGGATGAGACTTCTCACTGAACCTAGAGGTTGGTGAGCAGGCCAGGCCGGCCGGCCACTGAGCTCCCCTGAATCCACTTGTCTTGATCCTCCTAGGATTCCAAATGTATTCATGTAGGTTCTAGGGACTGAACTCAGATCCTTGGGTTTGCAAAGCTAGCACCTTATTGACTGAGCCATCTTCCCTCCCAACCCTACTTTTTTTTGCTTCTTTGTTTGTTTTTGTTATAATGGGAAGTCTCAGCTCAGAATAGTGATATTTTAAGAGTTCAGAAAGTAACATTTGGCTTTCTTGGACCAGTGTGCACAGTACAGCTTTACAGTGCTCTAGAAACCTCTAGTAAAGGGCTTTACTACTTTTAATAAAACGGTTTGCCGGGCTGGGGACTCTCCCCGCTTGGAACCCCATTCAGTAAAAGAGTCAGGCAACACTACTGTCCAGCTGAAGTGAGCTGAACCAGCCTGGATAAGTCATTGCCTATTTCAGAGCCTGACAGGAAAGAGCTGGAGATAAAAAAATTTACATAAAAAATCAAAACAAACAAACAAACAAAAAAAAACAAACTGGATTTGGTGGGTGTGATGGTACCGATAACGATTAATTTTCGTTAGAATGTGAGTTGCATATAGAAATGCTAATGAGCCGTGCCTGCCCCTCCTGGAGTGCGCCTCACGGGGCTGAGGCTGCATCCCCACCGCACCCCTGCCGCAGCCCTACCCCTACTTAGTCACAAGGATCCCCACCAGCCACCCCCTGGTTTATAACACCCACAGTTGAACAGTCACCGGGTATCCTGCCAACTCCATCGTGGTGGTCAGAGGCTGTCCTGTCTGCAGGGTTGGTGTCCTGGAACACTGCTTGCCTGCCTGGCCATCTTCTTGGCTGTCCTCCTGTTTCCTTTTGGGTTCCTCTGCTGCTTTGCACTGAGGAAGCAAGGATGCCCCACCTGTGGAGCAGTCTTTAATTAAAGGGAAGAGCACACCCAGTTTTCCTACATTTCAGCTATCTTTTCTAATGTAAATGTTGTGTGCAATAGTTGTATTTGATTAAGCATCCTGACTGTTTTGTAAAGTGGGTGGGGTAGACTGGCTAGGGCTGTTGCAGGGGTGGAAGGCTCCCAAGGCTAAGGATAACAAGCTGCTTCTATTTTTTTGCAGACTTCAATTTGAGAATGGTGAGAAATACTGTTTTAAATAAGTGAGATTCATACCATTAAAAAAAGAAATGCTAATGAAAATACTAACAGTGTTTTGAGACTGAAAACATATGTTTGTGGTCTAGGTTGGTGGGAGGTTCTAGAAGAATTTTCATATTTGTAGGTAGACATATTTAATAGCAGTGTTCATTAGAATGCAAGAAAGCTAAGGAGTGAAAGTTCTGGGGAGCTTTTTAGTTCATAAAGTAAGATATCACCACCATCCAGAATTTATCAGGTTATGATCCAGTCATCGATTGCTTTATAACAAAATGTAGGGGCTTACAATAACAACAATTACTCACTCTTAGATGCCTGCTTTTTCATGGTCCACAGTTTGGGAAGGGCCTGATTGTGCCCCGAGTCCCATGCAGGACGCTTGGCTGATAACATTGGTGCAGGAGGCTGGGGCAGCCATGGTCTGGCTGAGAATCTCTCTTGTCACGCAGCCTATTTTTTTTCCTCTAGGGTTGTCTGTTCGTGAGCAACTGTAGGATTCGGTTTGACTCAGCTCTGGGGTGATTTTTCCAGCTGACAGAGGTACTGTCATTTTATGACTTGGCCTTGAACCTGGTGCCTCATGGCATCCATCAGGGGCCCTTTGAAGCACTGCTGTCCACGTCTCTCCCCCTTAGTCATGCCCCGGGAATGCTCTCACATTCCCCCAGAACTGTTCCACAGAGCAGCTCCCTCCACGGTTGCCCATTAGCTTAGGCTGGGTGGTCCTTAGCAAAATCTAAATGGCAACCCTGCCCCCTTCCATTTATCTTCCGTTACCCTTCCTTCTACTTCAGAGTTCTTCCCAAGCCATGGACACAACCCAGATATTTTTCTTCTTGTCGTGATTGGTTGAGGAATTGGAAAATTCATGAAAACATGGCAAAAATGAAACAGAGGACAAATTTCTCATTCCTTTTCTTACCAAAAGGACATATGCCTATGACCCATGCGTCTCTTCTTGAGAGGACAGAGTTTTTCACTTGAGCCAGTGGCTGGGTTTCTCTCTCTGACTTCCCATTGAGGGTCCCTCCAGCTCAACTGATGGTTCTCCTTGTCCACTTTCCTAGGCTCACTAGGTGGAGAGGAAAAGGGCAGGAGGCAGGCTGTGACCTTTGAATGATACTTTCTGCTGACAAGAGCCAAGGTCAGCATTGTGCCAGTTTCTGTGTGTCTGGTTTCACAGGACTCTCTGTCCTCCAAAGTGTCATCGTCACACCCACGTTGGGGACTGACACTAGGTACAATGTGGGCATTCCCTTGCTTCTTCTGCTCACCTTTGTGAAGTCACCACGTCTCCTGGAAATGATTAAAATGCCACCTGTGTTAGCCTTTAAGTAAAGTGCCCTCAGCTCTGGAACGTATTATTCTGAAATGCATGAAAGGGCTTGATATTCATTAAAGCTGGTAGGGTAAAATGTTAATCACAGACTCTTGTTGGCAGGTACACGCTATACCTGTGTACTGTGAGGATGTATGAACTGTTTAGAGAAGAACTTGTGTTTATTTTAAAAATAAAACCTTGGGGAAGAGAAACATTAAGCAGAATTATAGAAGGCTGTATTTGAAAACAAAACGTCAGTTTTATACTGCAGCCCAGGCTTAAGCTTGTTCTGTCTCTCCCTGAAGCACGTAAGACACTATGTGCACATTGTGATTTATTCAAATTCCAGTTTCCTCTCAAGCTTTGAAGAAACAGGAAGAGTGCAGGAAAGTCCTGTGGAGTTGTGGCTCTTGCACTTACAGCTGGTAGCTCTCTTAGGCAGCTTTCGCCCAGTGCTCCTGAGGGGCTGGCGTTGAAGTCACGGAGATGTGGGTGCTCAGCGGTCCTCACAGACACTGCTGGGAAGAGCCTGTTATTCCAAAGAAACAATTCTTTGTCCTGTTACCCATTTACACTTGCCCATTTTAAATTAGGTATCCAGACTCTTTTTCTGCCCTGAAGTCTATATTTACCAATAGGTGAAATGTTACCTGTCTTTGAATTTCTAAAAAATATGAGGAAAAGTTAACAAAATGTAGTTCAGGAGGAGAGCACTTGCCTAGCACGTACAAGCTCTTGGTTCCATCTTTCGCACCGTAAAAATAAAAGAAAACCTGGGATTGGAGCTGTTGCTCAATGATAGTATAATTCCTTGTCTCTCTAGTGAGTCCATGTGTATACACACACACACACACACACACACACACACACACAATGAAAAAATAAAAAATAAAATAAACATGAAATTTGACAAAAAATTTCCTAATACTTTCTTTTCTTTTTGTGGAGGACAAGTCACGAAAATGCTTAGTTAGGTAGAAACTGTCGCACTGAAAAGCCCTTACCCGCTTTTCCACAGTTAACGCACAGCAGAATGCCCCGTCTTTGCTGTCCTCAGGTGGGAAGAGGCAGACTGCCCAGCACAGCAGACTGAAATCAACTCTCCCAGGAGAGAACCCGCCAGTGACCTTGGACTTCCACACCTGGAGCATCAGCTGCTTTCTTCCTTTGCATATTTTGTGGCTTGTCTGGAGAGTCAGGTGTCATCAGGGCAGAGAGAAGCAGTTGAAGGACAACTCCACTGGCTCCCTGTGACAGTGTGACATGATCTCCTGGTCTTTCTAGAGAACTTGTGACTTTGCCGCAAGGACTTGTTAGCTAGCCCAGAGCCGCCATGTGGCAAATAGGAAATCCATGTAGTGCGAAAGTGTTCCAAAACAGTGCTCTGGAATTTGGAGAGAGCCAGTACTTTTTTTTTACAGTGGGACATATGAGAACATGTCCATGTCTTTATTGAACATGTGGGAAACCAGAACTGAAACCTACTTTCCTAGCGCAATTAAGTTTACTGAGAAACTAGTGATGTTAAACTTTTCACCAGGAGAGAATCTGTAAGGAACTGGTAAAAGAATGTGAGTCCTGAATGTGGACCTCACACATGTGGCCTGTGCACAGTACCGTTCATTGCAGCATCCTCGGCGGTACTGGTGTGAGATGGTGTGTGTAGGACCTGCCGTGGAGTGAATACTGAGTTTCTTCATTCTGTTTGCCTCTTCTTTCACTCCTCTGGCTGTTGATATAAAACTAGGCCATCTCATAGTCTCAGGCCTCATTTCTAATGAGCTCCCCCTTTGCCCTCCTCTGTAGCTCTCTGCCCTTTCTTCTGCTCAGGTCAAGCATCTGTAAAGAAGTGGCCCTAAGGAGGAAGGGGTACCTGCTCTCCTCACCCTGGTGCTCCTTTCCGTCCCAGTGATGATGCGCTGCCATCTGGGACACTGCACACGGGCATTTCTCTGCTCTGGTCACACACAGACGCTCCTCTTTAGTTATCAAGACCATCTTTCTTTCCATCCACCTCCTTTTTGCATGCTCCCCCATTCTCCTTGCATCCTGCATTCATTAGCACCGGCACACCCATCCTTCCATGGGGCTCGTCTCTGCCAGTGCATCTGGAAAACCTGGGCTGCCCTGCCTCATGTCTGTCTGCTTTCCTTTCAATTCAGTGAAATTCACATTATAAAAGCTAACTTTTGATCTGAACAGTTCACAGTTTTGCATAACTGCCACCTCTACCTAGTTTCAAACACCGTCATCTCTCCCAAGGAAAACCCCTGCAATCGAGCACTTGCTAGGTCCTGGTCCTTATCTTCTATCCTTTCCCAGCAACCGTAGAAATAAGCACATAGAAATAAACTCTCCCGGGGGAGAACCCGCCAGTGACCTTGGACTCCCTCGTCTGGAGCATCAGCTGCTTTCCTCCTTTGCATATTTTGCGGCTTGTCTGGAGAGTCAGGTGTCATCAGGGCAGAGTCAAACAGTTGGCCTTGTTTCTATGTGAACTTACCCACTTAGAACTTTTCCTATGACTAGGACCATGCAATATGGAAATGGAACCTTTTGTGCCTGCCCTCTTTTGTTAGACATGATGATTTAGATTTTATTCATATGCTTACAGGCACCTGAACTTCTTTCCTTCACACACACACACACACACACACACACACACAACGGTCCATCAGATGTGAATGCTGCCATTTGTCTAGTCACCTGCTGCTAGGCATGGTCTGTTATACCTTTGACTGTTGACATGACGCATTTACATGAGTCTCTGTTTTCAGGTTTTTGAAATGAAATTTCCATTCTAATTGCTGTCCTTGACAACAAATGTATGCCTATTATTTTAGAAAAGTGTAGCCATCCAAGTAGGTATGAAACTGTACCCCATCATGGTTCTAATTTTTTCTTTCTTTTTAAAGGCGTGGTCTTTTGTGTCACATCTGGCATCAAACTCACTGTGTAGCACAGGATGGCCTTGAACTTCTAATCTTTCTGTCTTTACTTCCTGTGTCCGGGGATTTCAGGGTTACACTGATCTGTGGAGTTTGTGCATGGCAGGCCAGATTTCTAATCTTTATTCCCACATAACTAATATTCTTCATCCTTTCACTGGCTTCTTGCTGTTACTTAGACAAGTGTTTCTTTCTTAGACAAGTGCCCTATTTCCATCCCTGCCTACTTTTAAGTGGTCTGTTTGCCCTTTGGTTGTTGAGTTAGGTTCAGGATGATTGGTCATTGGCAGATGTGACTGGAAGAGTATTTCTTCTGTTTTGCAGGTTGCATTTCCATGGGTCTGACAATGTCATTTTGGTGAACAACGGTTTTTTTTCATTTTTATAAGCAGAGGTTTGTCTTTTCTTTCATTGATTCTGCTTTCCTGTCATATTCTGGATCTGTTAATGCACAGTTGCCATGTAAGAGTCTCGTGCTCATGAAAATCTACTGTAAGCTCCCCTCTGTTTTCTTCCAAGTAGAATGGTCATTTACTGGTAGCTTGTGGTATTTCTAGGTCATCGGTCCATTCTGCATGGGGTATGAGGCACTAGGTCATCGGTCCATTCTGCATGGGGTATGAGGTACTAGGTCATGGGTCCATTCTGCATGGAGCATGAGGTACTAGGTCATTGGTCCATTATGCATAGGGTATGGTGCACTAGGTCACTGGTCCATTCTTCATGGGGTATGAGGTACTAGGTGTCTGGCATCATTCATTTGCTCCAGAGTGCCAAGCTCCAGGTCTTTGTTGAGTAGCCTTCTTGGATCTTTGCATCACTGTCAAGCACTAACTGGGCTTAGGAGCAATGGGTTTCTCAATTGTATTCTGTTGTTTTATAGTCCTATTCTTTTGCTGTACCACACCATTTTGATTACTATATCTTTTCAGTAGTTTCGGATCTGAAAATGTGAATCTCCCAGTTACATGTTTTTATAATACAGTTTTTGTTCTTTGTGCCTATTCTTGCTTCTGTTTCTGTGATTATTTCGTTCTTTCCTGATTCTTAGCTATAGCTTTGTCCCTCAGGCAACAGTAGGGGCTGCCCTAATGTTTTCTGGTACATGTGGGATGTTACAAGCATGCTGTAGTCTAAAAGACTCCCCATACTTAGGGTTACTCTTTAGAAACCAGGACAAAATCTATGCAAGTGATTCTAGAAACAAAACTACTTCCTTCCTTACCTGCTGGTTTTAAGCTGTGCATTAAAAATCTAAGAGCCTCTGTTCTAGAAGTCTTTTGAAAAAAAGAGCCCCCTTCCCTTCTGCCATGACAACTAGATGTTGTTGTGACTTGTGCGAGTTCCAGCTACATTAGCTGTCGTCTTCGCTTACATAAATACTATTTGAAAACCCCTCTGTTTTATAAAACCAAGCTGGGGTTCAGGCATTAAATCAGGAAGAAGTTAGACTTGTGGAACACAGCGTGAGGAAGGAGGCTGCTGGTTTTGTTGGAATCAATTGCTAGGATGAGTCACCCTTGTTTCCAGAATATTTAACCTCTGCTTTGTTCCTTTGAGCATTGCAGGGACTATGTGGGATTTTCCTTTTCGAAAGAGCTTGCAGCCCTGAATTACCCAGTAACTGCTCTTTAAGCATTTCCAGATCCTCCTTTAAGTCCTCATGTAAGGGCAGCTGAGCAATTGCTCCTGGTAGACTGGAGGAAGCTGCTATAACCCCTGGACGTTATGGCAGTGGCATTGTTTGTGCCTCTTGCTGAAATGCAGTTAGGAGGCGCCTAGGGAGCTGGGGAGCTCCTTAGTGGGTAGAGTGTCTGAGGTACAGCATGAGGGCCTTAGTTAGGATCCCTACCACACATGGAAAGCTGCGAATAGAGGCTTACCTCTGTAATCTTGGGGCTGGGGCTGGGGCTGGGGCTGGGGCTGGGGCTGGGGCTGGGACTGGGGTTGGGGCTGGGAATTGTGCAGACAAGAGAATCCATGGAGCTTGGTGGCCAGCCATTCAATGTCTTTTGAATGTGTTAAGAGACTTGTGTGAAAAACTAATCAAGATACTAGAAGACACCTAACATTAAGGTCTGGCCTCCACACTTGTGCTCATATGGGCACACACAGGAAAATATGTATATGCATATTCAATACACAGATACTCATTTAAAATGCTTAACTTCTTCTCCTCACTCCGTGTGTGTGTGTGTGTGTGTGTGTGTGTGTGTGTCTTTATCAGTGGTGGTTAAGGGTGTCGAAGGGGCTGACCTGATGAACAGGCTGTAATCGCTGGGTCACTGTGCTTCATTTTATTGAGTATAGCATCTATAATACACATATACACACATAGGAAGGTAGCCATTTATTTAGAAAGAATAACATAGGCTTCTCACAAGACCTTAAATCAGGCAGTGCAAAGTGTCCAGGATCAATCAAGGGGATTTGAGGTGGAAAAGGATAAATACTGCAGATTTCTAGCAGCCTCTTTTAAGCTGGATCTTTCCTTCGTTAAGTATGCAGTGTTAGGAACAGCAATCAAGAATACCAAGGAAAATCATTCGGGCTGATCACACTGCAGCCTTGGCCCATCACTTAGGCAGCCTCTTTTCCATTAAAACCAAATTTGGACAAGTCTCTACCAGAAGTGTCAGAAGTGCTTTGGGTCTATAAGGCATTCTGCCACCGTGGTTGTGGCAGCTGGTAAAGTTAGAAAGTCATTTTCCACATCTGATGCTGGATTTGGTTATCAAGGTCGGGTTGTGGTTCAGAGATTATGTATTTCAACCAAACACATCTGGCTCTGGGAGAGAGCAGTGCTGAAAGTAGCTGATTGTTTTTGTGTGGAGCAAGCCCTCCATGAGACAGTGTGGATAAGGACAGGAAAAGCAAAAGGAGCGTCTGTAACATGAGATTAAAAGAAAACGTTATATGGGTATGGCAGCAGGTAATTTAAAAATGTATGTTATGTAAATGGGATATATATGATATGTTTTATATGATATATATCACATATGTAATTGTGATATATATCATAAGTGTGATATATACATATATCACAGATATAATGTGTAAAGTTTTCCAACTTTGTTTTGATAAAATCTCATTCTAATTTAAAAATTTTTTACTATATTAAAAAAAAAGGAGGAAGGAATAGGAGAAGAGAGAGACTGTTTTCAGGTGTGTGGTCTACCTGCTCTGCTTATAGCCTGAAAATTTAGATTAGATTGTTTGCTCTCCAGTTGTTTAAAAGAGCAATCCGAGAGAGGAAAATTGGCTTGTCATGTGCTTATTTGCTGTCAGGCCTTCATGTGACTTAGTAAGAACAATGCGTTTCCTTTGAGCATCAAAGAGTTTGTTAATTCCCAGATGTCACTTACAGCCCCAGAGTGCAAGAGACAGTGATTATATTGTCAAAAGCTGGTGGTGCTAAAATGGAAAGCATATTTTGGTTTACTTCTTAGCCAAATTATCATCTACTTAAGACGAATAAAATGTATCTGTTTAGCTTTATTTTGATTATCCAGAAATGACTCTCAGATTTCATCTTCTTAATGGCTTAATAGTAAGCATAATGACACTGACCTAGAGAAAATTATTTTCCTGTCCATTAATGTTTTATAAATGGTTGCTTTTTTATGTTTGTATCTATTGTTTATCCCTCCATTTTGTAAATGTGTTTTGAATGTTCATCATGTACCTGGCAAGGCTCTAAGAACACATTTGGGGTGTCGGGGTAGTACAGCATATCTAGGGGATTAATGTGCATTTGGGGCCAAACACCATTGTACTTTTAAACTGAAACCAAGGTGAGGAAAAGCCAAGAATAAAAGAATGGTAGGCAGAATGCTTTGGACAAAGGGAAGAGCATTGCAGTGGTCATAAGTAGACATGAACATCTGAGTGTGATCATAGTACTCAGAGGCAAGAACATTGCAGTGGTCATAAGTAGACATGAACATCTGAGTGTGATCATAGTACTCAGAGGCAAGAACATTGCAGTGGTCATAAGTAGACATGAACATCTGAGTGTGATCATAGTACTCAGAGGGAAGGGCCTGGGGAGCACCAGGCTGATGAGGTCTCAGTCGGGCAGTAGCCAACCACACGTTCCCTGCTGGACTTGGGTAAGAACTACTTTTTGTTGTTGTTTATTTTAAGAACAAGAACTCTCTTGACAGACAGGATCAGCTTTTATTTTCCTGCATCAGCCTTGCAGTTGTAAATTAGTTGGGAGACTAGAACTGAAGATAGGAGTGGAAACAGAAGATCCAGTTAGGAAGCTGTTGTCAGTGAGGATGGAAAGAGTTTAGGCAGGGTTTTTTTTTTTTTTTTTTTTTTTTTTTTAACTAACTTGAAATAAGCGGATACATTGAACAGGGAAAGTAACGGCAAAAGAGGCATCGGGATGGCTCTTAGGCATGAAAATGAGCAGTGGCTGAGAACTGTGTGGGGATTAGGGAGCCCAGAGGGAAAGTAGAGACTCTGCCTCAGCTCTGATGCTCAATGCATTTGTTCAGTGTGCAAGTGGAAATGTCAAGTAAACACTTGGGTCTGGGACCAGGAGCAGTTGGATACATGAGAGCCAGGGATGGAGGCGTGGGTCATGGAGATAGAGATGGTATTTAATGCTTTGGGGCCACATGCGATCACCTAGCAAGGGAAAATACACAGTGAAAGGTCACTTGAAGAAACAGAGGCCAGGATTGAGGACAAGTGACTGATGGAGCCGGAAAAAAGGCTAAGGAAACAGAATCACTATCACCAAGGAAGTTTTCCAGAAGAGAGCAGTTCCCCGGGTCAGCCGCCCATTGATTGGTAGAGACAAAAAGGTAACCCTTGTGCCTCACAACATGAATACCACTGTTGTTTCTGACAAGAAGAAGGATTTCTGGTCAGTGGAGTCTGAGGGAAAAGAACGGTGAAGAATGCTAGTCTGAGCCTGTTGGCTTTCTAAGACGGAGGTTTAGAGGCAATGTCGTTATTCACAAGGACACAGAAAAGAGAGGCCGGGGAGTTGAGGCCATTTTGGGAAATGTAGTGAACATCCTGAAGATGGGTTTGTGTGGACTGTGTTTAAGTGTTCCTTCTAGGTTGTGAGATGAAGGCTTGCTTGTCTATGTGGCTGTGAGATTTTCCTCATCTTAAAATAATTCAATGGCTATAGTCAGTCACTTACACCCCTCTCCCCCCCCCAAAAAAAAACCCTCAAAACCCCATATGTACAGAATTAGCAATTGGTCATGATGGAGAGAAGGAGGCAAGAAGGGGAAGAGTGACCCCACGGGCAGCGCAGCTGAGGCGGGGGAAGAAGGGGCTGTGGACCCTGGTGCACAGTGAAAGAGCATCTCGTCTCAGGGGAGAGTCAGCGCCGTTGGGCCTGGGGTTAGTACAGGGTTGGCACACTTCATACAGACACCTAAAATCCGAAAAGGGTCAAACTCTAAAACTTTTTAAGCACGGCCATGTTGTACTTGGGAAATTCCAGACCCTGTCTCATGTGACAGATTGCAGTCAGAATGCTGGCACCCCATTGCATCACACGTGCTCACACCCAAACTATGTGCACAAGGTTTATATGAAGGAAAAATCAGCTTGATGCTTAGACGTAAGTACCTAAGCTATCTAATGTGTATACAAATATTCCCAAGTAAGAATTTGGATTCTGGCCAGGCGGTGGTGGCACACGCCTTTAATCCCAGCACTTGGGAGGCAGAGGCAGGCGGATTTCTGAGTTCAAGGCCAGCCTGGTCTTCAGAGTGAGTTCCAGGACAGGCAGGGCTACACAGAGAAACCCTGTCTCGAAAAAAACCAACAAAACAAAACAAAACAAGAATTTGGATTCTGATATCTATATCTATATCTATATCTATATCTATATCTATATCTATATCTAATCTATCTCTAATCTCTATCTATCTATCTATCTATCTATCTATCTATCTATCTATCTATCTATCTATGATCCCAAGCCTTTTAATTAAGGGAAACAGAGCCAATTAATTACAGAAGATAATGGTGGTTGAGCAGGGAAAAGATGCTCAAATGAGGTTTTGTCGTTTGATTGGTGGGGTTTGGGGGGCGGTTGTATTGTTCTTTGAATCAGGGTTTCTCTGTGTTGTCCCTGGCTATCCTGAAACTTGCTCTGTAGACCAGGCTGGCCTCAAACTCAAGAGATCCACCTGTCTCTGCCTCCCAAGTGCTGGGCTTTAATGCATGCACCATCACTGCGGGACTCAAGTGCACTTTTAAAAGAGAGCACAGTTGCTGGTTGGGACATGAGGGAAGTGCACACCGGCGCAGGCCTCAGAGCTTGAAGGACAGGATAGCCTCGTGGGCTGAAGTGATCCATCCCAAGCTTCCCTTATTTTTTTTTTTTTGTTTGTTTGTTTTGTTTTGTTTTTTGTTTTTTTTTATGTTGTGCATGCTGTGATACATTCTGAGACCCCCATAGCCGTACATTATGTAAACTGACTACTTGTCTAGATTATACTTGTGTGTCCAATGGAATCCTAACTTCCAGCAGCCAGTGACTGTCCATATTGTATCATAGGCATTTAGAAAGATGAGCCTCTTTCTAAAGTCCCACGGAAGAAAACACATGGCATAACATGGATCTCAAATCCTATGAGGGAACATGGCCCACTTAGCCTCGGTTAGAGGAGTTCTGGGATACACAGATGGGATGCTGGACAAATAATCCCATAAATACCCTTTGCGAATATCTGCTGGTTTACTTCATAAATTGAGCAAGAAAGGCTTAGGCAAGATCCACTTCCTGAACATATTCTTCTTGAGGAAGAATGAAATTTAAACCCCAACTCACAGCTTTTGGCATTTTTCATGAGCAGCCTGGATCCCGTTATTAACTTACCTTCCCAGTAGAGTTCAAAGGACAACTTAACAGGCTGGAATTGCCTCTGTGTCTGCAGGCCAAATATTTCTGTTGCCTAGATGCCTCCGCTTCTCTGTTAATTAGTTTGTGCGCAAAAGTCTCTTTATTGAAGTGTATTTAAAATACATTTTGAGAAGTGCACAAATTAAGACTAAACAGCTTTGTATGTTTTCAGGAAGTAAATGCTTCTGGGTAACCTGTTAAAGAGATAGGACTTTCCCAATAGCCTATGAGTTACTTTATGAGCTCTCTGAGTACTACCCCTTGCATTAGGGTATATTAATGGCTTTTTATTTCAGATTGCTCTAACAAGATAACAGACAGAAACAAGTTAGGAGAGGAGACTTAACTGGGCTCATGGTTTCAGAGTGTCTCATTTCTATCATGGTGGGGAAGTCATAGCAAAGTCCATGCTGGTGGGAATGCAAGGTGGAGACTCTATATGGTGACAGAGCAGGAGGCAGGCATGCTGGGAGTTAAGGGCTGTCCACAAGCAGTGACCCATTTCTGTTAGCAAGGCTTCACTTCCCAAGGGATCCATCATTTGCGTTTTACAAACCATAATCTGCCTCTGGAATTTTTAAGCCACAACTTCTTCCAGTTCACGTGACCGTATGGGCGAGCAGATATACTAGCACAGACAGAACAAAGACCATTAAAATGATCTGTAGGTAAGTGATACCCTAGGCCTGAAATTCTTCCTGCTATTCCTCCCCTCCCAAAACAAGGAAGACTCTTCCAGTCTGAATGACTCTATTATCCCCACAGGAAGCTGAAGGCTACAGAACACTGGAGTGGATAGTGCCCTGCGTCCATGTCTTATATCTAGTTTGTACTCTTTATGTTTTTGTATTTTTAATATGAATGTAAGCATATTTATAAGTAGAGTTCTGGGATGAGCTATGCACTTAGACTTGAGCTAGTTGCTTGAGGTGGTGTTTAATCTTCCTTTTGTGCATCTTGAACTGACATGGCCCTTCTGCTGTAGGGATCAGACGCTGACTAAGTGTTCTCCTACCCATGCATCAGAGCACCTAGGCAGGGCTTTCCTGGAATCATTTTGAATTTGTGGAGGAAGCACTTGTTTTAGGCAAGCAGGGACAGTCTATGGGAGTGTCTATGGAAATTCATGATTTCAGATGAGATTAATGACTGAATGTTCATTTTTTTTCAAGGTTTCTTAGGTATTATGATTCTGTATAAAAGTGTATTTAGAAAAAATAATTTGATACTTTCTTTTATGTAAACAAGTTAAGTACGTTTTATTTTTCCCAGTAGCTTGCAGATGGGTGTTGTGATATATCATCCCATGTGCTTCCAACTCTAGAAGACCATTTTTTAGACTAGTAAGTTTCCAAATTCTCATCTTAATGATAGATTTACTATGCCTCCAAATAGATCATCACATCATCTCCTGAGAGAGACAGAATAAAAAAAAGTGACTAAATGGGAATTTTAAAACATGAGCACTTCTACACCAGACTTTTCCTCACTGTTTTACTTATTCCATAAATAAATAAATTACATACAGACGAAATTAAAAAATACCTAGTTTTTGTGTGTTTCTATACTGTATATGTATCCTGCTGTGATCAAGGCGTATAGGCTTATAATCAAATGATCATGGCCCCATCAAAAACCACATGCTCGCATACTCTTGGGGTTAAATGCTAAGGATCACTTCTACATCTTTAATCCAGTCTTTCAAATACTGTTGATAATATCCATGGTGGCATGTACGTATGTACAGTATGTATATCTTTTATGTGTGGGGTAGCCCATTTCTGTCTTCTTAGCCATACTGAGAACTCTCAGTGATTGCCTGCACATGCTTCCTGCAATGTAGGGTGAGGAAGTACGTCCCAATTAGATCAGCACTTGTAGGCATGCGTCTGTTTACCCATCAAATGCTTTTTGGACCCATACTTTTAATAACTGTTAGTATTCTTTGAGAATTCCACATAGTATATTTTGATTGTATTCACCACAGTGTCTAAACTTAACTCTGCCCAGTCCACCCAATCTTCCTATCCCCCAAGCTCATATCCTTTTTTTCTTTCTTTTTAATTTAATAATCTGTCAACTCTGGTTTGTATGTCCCTATACTTATGAGTCTGAGGCCATCTCTGGAGCATGGTTGCCATGCCAATAGCTTCACCCTTAAACAAAACTGGCTCTCCCTCCTCCAGGAGTCCTCAGCTGTCCACAGCTCCGTAGTGAGGGCTAGGAAGACACTAGTCATTTCCATTCCATGCTAGAGTACTGCCTGCTTTCCTCTTGTGCAGGTCTCTTGTGGCTAGCCACAGTTGGTATTCATCTGTTTAATTTATAAATCTTATAAAATATTCTGCCAGATATTGTCATCTATAAACATAAATCTGAAACAGAATATGTCACCTTGCAACTTCTACATCACACTGAAAGTTATGTAATGCAAATACATAATTGAAAACTAAGATAAGTAGTCCTAAAGTCTATGAAGTCTGAAGGTAAAGATAATGAAATAGCCAAGAATTTGAATTATTTGAATATACAGGTTTTGGTAAATTTGGTGAAAGTGGTACCAAACAAGATTTTCAAAATTGTTCTCTCCCATTTTTTAAAAAAAGTGTGTATGTATGTATGTGTGTGTCTCTGTGTGTGTATGTGTTCCCATCTGTGTCTGTGTGTTTATGTTTTGATGTTTTGAAACTGGGTCTGACTCCATTAGGTCAGGACAGCCTCAAACTTTTGGCAATGCCTCAACCCAAATGTGCTAGATTTCTAGTTACGAGTCATCATGCTTAGCTTTGTCTTAATGATAAGTAGTAGATGGTTTAGTTTTCGTGGAGAACACTTATTGACACGCTGTGGTAGATAGCGATGAGCAAGTTTTTCATTAGGAGTTGAGTAGCATGAAAGCCAAGTTTTGTGAATAATTTCAACAACAATGTTGGTTGGGAGACTAGTTTGCCCTAGATAGAATGATGGCCTTGGGCACAGTAGGGGGTGCCTAGTGTACCTCAGGCCACAGTTTAGAGCAGCTGGGTATGCAGGGAAGTGCTGGGTGAGTGAGATGAGAATGAGAGAAGGGTCTAAGGTACAAGGTCTGTGGGTAAGTCAGTGGGATACTCTGCCTTAACATCCAACCGTGCAGCAGTGTGCTGTCGCCTTCAGTGTAGGCAAACAGCTCAGAGTACAGGAGGATGGTTCCTCCAGGTGAATGGGTTCTTTATTCTCAGTCTGAGCTGTCCGTGTTGGCTGATGAAGGCTGCTGGGCTTGGGGAGCGTCGACTCTCTGTGTGCATATCTCCTAGTGTGTTGCCGAGCAGGAGCGTGGGGAATAGATGTGCTTTGGTTTCGAAAGCAGACCTTGCCACACTAGTCCTTTCCACAGATGGTGATGTCTCCAAGCGCTGGTGGCAGTCCTGGATAGCTGCTGTCTTGACTGGTTTTCATAGCACATTCCCTGTCATTGTGATTTTTCCAGGGCATAAAAGGAAAGAGGAAATTGTTAGTAGTTCCTCATCACTGAACCTTTTAGTCCATTTTCCACGCTATAAATGGTCCCACTCCAAGGCAGATTATATTTAAAGGAGTTTATGATTCATCTTACAATGTGTCCTGTTGTACCTCCGGATAGCCAGCTTGTTCACCTATGTTCAATAGACCTTTGATAGGGAAGCATTTTTATTTTCTAATTAAGAGTTTTATGTGCACATGATTTAAAAAAAGAAAACAGCAAAGAAGACATAAGAAAAATGCACTGATTCCTGCTCTCCATGTGCTAATCCTTATAGTTAAATGGACTCTGTAAACTTTTCTGCTTAGAAATCTTCTGGCTGTCGTTGCTGTAATTTGGGATGCATCTGCCTTCTAATACCGAACAGGTGGATTGTGGAGCTATTTAACGAATGAATATTTCATGAATATCTAACCCTCCGTAGTGAGTTCCAGAGAAGCCAGAGCTACACAGTGAGACCCTGCACTTAAAAAAATAAGAGTGTGATGTAATGATATTAAACCAGGGAGCTTAACACGGCCTGTTTGCATGGGGACATGGTTCAGAGGACTGACTATGACTGTGCTCTTGGGAAAAAAAAGTAGGAACTTGCCAGAAAGTATCCCCAAAGATGTGCCTTGCAGTCGCGTGGTCAGTGACTTGACAGAATATTGTTATGTAAAGCCCATAATGTACCCTTAAGAATACTATTTTTCTCTGCTTCTCTTCTATCTGGCTGGCCCTTCTATTTTGTGTAGTGTCTGGGCAGTCAAGGAATTAAGCCCAGACATGCCTAGTGTGCATAGCTTTATTACCCCAGCTTTTACACATTTGCTGTCTAATAAGAATAATGGAGTATTCCGTACTGTCTCTAAGCTCATTCTTGTTCTGTTGCCAGCTCCAAGCCAGGGCCACCTACTGCGGCTAGTTCCTGTTCTTCTGTGTTTCTTGCTTTGACTGCTCTGTAGCATGCATCACCCCCGATTTTCTGTCTCTGTCGTCTGTTCTTGCCTGCTGGTGACACTTTCTCTTCTTTTACATGGCTGGCCACTTCTCTTACTAATATTGTATTTTTGTTTTGTTGAGATCCTCACAGGATGCTAGAGTCAAGGAAAAGCAAAAATATGAATTCTCCCCAACAAGCCTGGCCGCCATCTTCTTCCATTAGTGTCTGCCCTGATGGATCGTACACATCATTTTTGTCACTGTGTGTCCTTTTGGTGGCTGAGCATTGTTGCATTCACAGAAATCCCCTGAACCAGCCAGAATGCATCCTCTATTTCCCTTATCTTCTGCTTGTTGAAGGAAAGAGAATAACCTGTAAAGGAAATATTCAGAAATACTCAGACACGGCTTTCTGTGAAACATTAGCAAAATAGTATGTAAGTGAAAAATTAAAATTTTCTCCCGGTTTTAGGCTTATTGTTTCATGCTATGAGGGTGATATTTCCTTGAACGGCACTGGTCTGACTTTCTTGATACCGGCAGTGATGTTTTAGCTGCAGTAAAAGCAGTGCCCCCGCCCCCCCCCCCGCCTGCTCATCTCGCCCTCTCGCATGTCCCCTCTGCACTTCCTGCTGTCAGAGATGCTGGGGTTGGCACGTCGGTCTGTCAATCATGTTTTTCTTTTTCTCTTTGCAAACAGTAGCAGCACACATATAACTGCAAACCTCTAATACCTTTAAAACCACTGAAGCAAAAGCAGAATGAGAAACAAAATTGGCCATGCATCAAAGAAAAGGAAACAAGAGCACTAGATGAGTGTAGCTCAACACTGCACAGTTGTTCGAGACAGGGCTGTGGGGGTGAGTCAACAGATGCCCATGGTAGCCTCGAAATGGGTGGCCGAGCGCCGGGAGGAGGAGCCTAAAATGAGTAAGCTCTTTCCCTGGAGAGAGAACCTTGGTAGGAACCAGGCATAGGGGTACCACCCTGACACAGTCAGTAGATTCAGAGTTGGGCTCATTCAGGGATGTCATGACACGACTAAATCATCTATGGCCATGAAGATGCTGCTATACCATCTTCAGTCTAGATCCTAGAGCCTGGAGCCCTGGTGTGTAACTATAAACTCTTACTTTTGTTCACAAGTTTCCGGGTCAGCTGAGCATTTCTGCTGGTTTTTGGCTCGGCTCACTAGTGCTTCCTGTGCACTTGCAGTCAGCTAGAGCATCAGTGTCAGTCGGGGGCTGGCCAGCCTGAGGACTCAGCCCCACTCCCTGTCGTCTCTGTCTCCCCTGTCTGATCAAGTTTGGTGGAACTTCTTCATGGCATATGAACATCGTTGCAAGAGACAGGATGGAAGCCTGCAGGGGCCCTGATGACCCAAGTTCGAGTCTGAATGGGGAGAGAGTTAGGATAGGAGAGAGGGCAAGGGAAGCTGCTAGCTGAATGCAGCAGATGCACCCCAAGCTTTCCATACACTTGTGTGTTTGAGGGACTCAGCAGACCTATGGTGCAGGTTGCAGGTTGAAGACAATTAGAGGTTAAACCATAATTGCCATTAGGAGGAGATGAGCTTTAAGGACCTGTACTTGGGGTCGAATCCTTCTCCAAGCTTGTCCCCAAGAACCAGGGACAAGTTCTTTCAGTAGAAATAAAAAGCACAGAGGAGAGTTGTGGGTCACATGACAAGTTTGCTTGAAGATGATAATCCTCCTGATCTTCAGGAGCACTGGTCCACGTGGTCTTCCTGCACTTCAGGCTTCCTCTGAGATAACGGAACCTGAGTGTTCGCTGGGCACAGGTGTATCGTCCCTGCTCGTCAGTGGGCGCCATCAGTGTGACTGGCTTTTCTAAATGAGTTGGGCCACTTCTTCCACATGCTGTGTCTGAGTTAGGTGGCCAGAGTAGGTCTCTATACAGTAGCATCTGCACGGCCCACAAATCTATATTTTCAAGTACCCCCACCTCCGTTAAACCCCATAGAGCCTGAACTCTGGACTTGAAATCTTTTTTTTTTTTTTTTTTTTGCTAAGCAAATTTAGAATAAGCACAAGGTATCCAGTCCTATTTGAATTTTGTATTATCGAAGACCAAATTACTGTTTTAAAAAGCACATTTGCTTTCTGTAATTTTATATATTTGACATTGATACGAAAATGAAATTTAACTGGTATCATGCATTTTTTACCACATCCCTAGTAAGAGATGTCAAAAAAAAATTACAGACTATTCAAACAACAATATAAGTCTTTAATGGGATAGAAATTCTAGAAAGAAAGGTCAAAGTTTGCCTTGATCCCAGAGAGGGATCTCACCCTTGATCCCATAGGTGAGATGAAATTAGAAATTTTTATTTAAGGGGAATGCGGATGAACCTTTCCTTATGGCTGCTAAGAGTAACCTAGAAGACATGTCTCTTACCACAAGGCAAGGCTTCCTGCCAGTAAGTAACCTGTGGAGGTTCTGAGTGAGTTTTGGGATTCTCGAACGTCCTTCAGATGTGTTTAGAAGCCCCCTCATTTGATTGGAATGCAGCTCGGCCCCCCAACCTCCCTGCCTGACCAGCCGAGAGAGACCTTGGCCAGTGGGAGGTAGGAGGGGCTGATGCTCAAGGCCTCTTGGGACTGCCAAGGCTATCTGAGTGTGTAATATTTGCATGAAAAAAATGTCCCCAGTCTTGCAAGTTGTCTTTAAAGCTTGAGATTGTCTGGAGCTTGGCTTTCAGGAAGTAAACCAGAGGTCTGGAAAGGATGCTTTGGAGTGACACTCCAGGGCTCAGAGTCTAGCGATGCCATTCCTAACTGTGTGATCTTAGGCCAGTTTATTCCTTAATCTTCTCATCTATGAAAGTAAAGTTCTTATTAATAATTATCTCCTGTGTTCTTGTGAGGTTTAGTTGAATTTATTCATGCGAAATATGCGAACAAAAACATACTCTTAAGTATTGTCATCTTGTTAAGGACTGAAATCTGTATGTCCTGGGCACTTAAGTGTTGAGTGACAGTTCATTGTCTTATAGATGGAGAACTGTCCCTTGTGAGCAATCATGCCCGCCTCCGTCTGTGACCTTTCATCTTAAGGTGTTAGCTTGGTCTTCCAGTGGTGTGGCTCTGTGCTACCACTGCCTCTAATTATGAATCTCCCCCTTTTCTCTTCTGAGATGAACTTTCCCACATTTTGCAGAAACCCCCAAGAGAATTGTATTCATTTCCCATTGCAAATTGAATTCAATTAAAATGCTATAAAAGAATGCCATATAATGTCACAGAGAACAAAATGACATTTCCAAAATATTTTCAAGAAACTTGAACTCCAAGTCCGTTTAGTTCCGCTAGTAAGGAAATGGAGTCATGGAAAAATTTTAATCTTACAACTGGTTTAATCACAGTTAGGAATCCAATTGAGATTAGGCACTTTTACATTTCTAAGATGAAAATCAGATGATTTTTGGCACACTGAAGAGGAGCTAATACTGGCCATAGACAGTGCAGAGTTTCCAACTATATTGAAACCTCATGTTGACAACCCTCAATCTCATGTGACAACCCTCACCCTCATGTGACAACCCTCACCCTCATGTGACAAGCTTCAAGTTGCTAGTAGAACAGTCTCTTCATCACCTTTTGAATTTATGTGGTAATTAATAAAGTGACTGTTTAAGTAAATTCTTTCATGTCATCAAAATGTTTAACTTTTCCTAAGTGAAGCACCATCCTACATCTGCAGAGTAGTATGTGCTCAGTCTAGCAGTCCTGTCAAGCTGGCAGGAAGGAACAATGGTCGTTATTTTTCTCCCAAGAAGGAAAATGTGCTGTAGTACCTCTGTCGGTGGACTTGGACAGGGCGTGTCCATTAATCCTCATTAGTTGTGAGGGTTCTGACTAGTTGTGAAGTGCAGAAGCCAGACTGATTCGTCTGTCTTCTCGGCATGTCAGTTAGTGCCTTTCTTAGTATTTGCTTCATCTGAGACAGTCACCTCCTTCAAACCTGAGGATTTGTATAGGCTGTAGGTGGGGTAATCAGCCTAGGCCCTCGGTCCTGGCTGTTAGAGCTTTAAGATGGCACTTAAGCTCTCTGGGGTAAAATTGCTCTAGATCAGTTGTCTGCCACTGTTGTTGCCATTCTTCACGTGAGAAGGCTCGTGCATCTTCTGCATTATCTGCCCTGGTGCTGTGAAGGTGTGCTTCCTCTTTTTCCATGTGAGACGGTCCGTAAGGTCGAAAGCTGAAATGTTGCTTCTGCCTTGCTTCTCATTGGAGACTCTTCCCCATGTGATTGAATTCGAACTCTGTGAGGTGAACTGACTCCTGGGAGCTGAGGGAGGATTGGGTACTTTTGTCCATGGAGTCACCGATTTGTGGAGAAACCTGTTGATCTTTCATAGAATAATCCTTAGTGCATGATGAATACAATAATAATAGAATTGCCAGAGAAATTATCTTGAAAACCAGACCCAAAAATATTATAATTGTGATAGAATAGTATTTCTTCGTCTTTACATTCATACATTAAATACTGTAACATCCAACAGTTTCAGGTAATACGACAAGACACTACAGTGGCCGTCATGTGACACTCACGTACCTGTGGTTTATGTGGACAGTGGAACCACAGCTTCTTTTAGAACTATTGTGAATTATTTGTTGCTTGTGCCCAGACTTACAGAAAACCCTAAACTTTAAAGCCAGATTTGTTAAAAGATCCAGTTGTATTCCCACCTTATTTCATCCGTAGGCCACTTCAGTTCTCTAAATCCTAGGCTTAGGGGGCCTGCAAAGCTTACTTTAAAAATAGTTCTAGGATAAGTCACATCTGGAGGTCCTGAGGAGGCTGATGCTCCAGATACCCATGGCCTTCTTCCAGACCTTATACCTTGGTCTCATTCTCATGGGCTTAGATGAAGTAGGAAGTAGCTCGAGAAGGCATCTTCTAGTTCCTGCTCTATAGAATGTATCCAAAAATACCGTTACTAAGTCTGTGCTGGTCAGATTCCAGAGACAATCAGCTTGTAGACGACAAGATTTATTTTGGCCTGTGGCTTTAGAGGTTTCCATGTGGGAGTGGCTGACCCTACTGTTTATGGATTATGCATCCCTCATGAATGGAAAGCAAACGTGGGTCCCCACCCCTTAATAGTTCTAGCACCTTCCAATATTCACGGACTCGGGACTGAGCCTTCACCATGTGACCTGTAGGGAATGCTTAAAGTCCAGATCATTCTGTTTCCTCAGCTTTTGCTTTATTAGGAGGAAGCGGGGGTTGATTTTGTGTCATGTAAATCACTGCCGCACAGCACATAATGTTTGGGCCAAGCAGATTGTCAAGACACTGTTTTGCAGATAGTGTTTCTGAAATCTCAGCTCTGTTAACTATGAAAATAAGGCAGCTGTCTGCCTGACACCAGCACTGTGTGTCTTGACCCGTTACTGTGCTTGTGTGTGCTTGTGCACACCTGCAGCATGTGTGAACACACGTATATGCTGACCAGAGCCCATGTGAAACACATCCACATGCTCATGTGGCTGGCATTTGCATTTTTTGTCGTCTTGGCCATCTAAGTCCTCTCAACTCTGAGGCCTTTTACTCGTTTGAAATGAATACCAAATTTGGTTACATTTTAATACACCAGGTTAACACGAGTAGATTCTTGACATGGGACGAGGGAATAGCTGGCGAGATTAGGAGTGGATGCAGCAATCGCTTGAGGCTTACTGAGAAGTTCCTCGATTTTCGATCACTGATCTTGGCTCCTCTCACCAAAGCGCATGTCATTTTCATTTTATTGGAATTCTCTTGGCATGCAAGGGTTTATATTATTTGGCTTTTGTGCACTATCATGAATGGTAGAATTTACTCCATCTCACCGAAATGGACATTTTCATTCTGAGTTGAGTATCACATTTGTGTCTCCTACATTTAAGATGCCACCATCACAGTTTCTCTGACTCCTATAAAAATATCCCCTTCCTGTTCCCAAGTCGCCCTAGTTAGGGACAACCCCACATCCAGTGCTTTCAGTTATCCTTCCCGAGGTGGAGATGGAGCTAGTTAGACTGAAATCCAGAGCTCTCTAGGATTGCCTTAGAACTCAGGACCCTTCCCTTGTTTCCAGGATGTCTGGGCTGCTTGCCTTAACCAGACTATGGCTCTCTGTCATCTTGAAAGCCTTGCGTCTGCCTCAGGATGCCATGTGTGTTTGGGGAGGCATATGTTCTTAAAGTTTTAACTTTGTGAATACAAATGTCATTTGAGATAAGAACACATAGTTTTGTGTAGTGAAAATAGCCTTTGATTCCTCACAAGGCTCACAGGTTGTGTGTGCAAACACAAGGCAGAATTTGAATCTGGGCAATGTTGTACATTCTGCACCACATAAAAATACTTTCTCTGCATCATGAATTGCAATTCACGGTGCTCTCCATTGGCTCATAAGCTGAATAACACACAACCAACACCCCAACATGTTCCTTGACATATTTATCTGATGATGTTATCTATGAAAAGAAATGATTCTGTAATCAGTAACACTTTGAAAATAGTTTGCAGGAGGCAGGAGTAGAGATCAAAGCCAGAAGGTCTCATATGATAGGGTTGCCTTTTTTTTTTACATATTGTTATTATCATCATCATCATCATCATCATCATTATATGAGAGTGTTTGTGGTTGTTGTTGTTGCTGTTGTTGTTTTTCGAAACAGGGTTTCTCTGTACAGCCCCAGCTGTCCTGGAACTCACTCTGTAGACCAGGCTGGCCTCGAACTCAGAAATTCTCTGCCTCCCAAGTGCTGGGATTAAAGGCATGTGCCACCACTGCCTGGCTTTTTTTGTTTTTTATTTGTTTGTTTGCTTGTTTTTTCTTTTTTTTTTTTTTCCTTGAATGTATGTGTATGTACCATGAGTGTGCCTGGTGCTGTGGAGGCAAAACAAGGCTGTTTGGTCCCTTGTTACCGATTGTTGGTTATAAGTCTCCATGTGAGTACTGGGATTAAGTCTTAACTCCCAGCGGTGCTCTTAACTGCTGAACCATCTCTCCCGTGCCCTCAGTCCAACAGGTACTGTCTTTTCTGCAGAAGGGCAGATTTCTAGGTCCTAAATCCCCATTTGTCTAGCCATGCTTCCAGCCACATGAGGGTGACCCTGCTGCTGATGGGAGCAGAGGGTGATGCTGCCCTTTATGTCTGTTACAATGGCCTTCAGCAAAATGCACTGCAGTATCTAAGTAGTCCTGTTGTGAGCCTTGCTTGTATAGATGCTATCCGAAGCTTATTGGGAATGTATAATCTTAAGCAACACCTTAGATGAGCTGAAGGGAATCTGTATTTTATCAGTTTTTGCTGGTTGTTTTTGTTGTTTGTGGTGGTGTTCTTGTTTTTTGTTGTTGATGTTGTTTTGTTTTTTTGTTTTTCTTTTTGTTTTGTATGCACAGTAACATTCCAAAATCACCGATAAGTTTGTTTGCTTTTTTACTTAACATAAAATTTGGAGGTAGAATGTCTTTTGTTTGTTTGTTTGTTTGTTTGTTTTTCGAGACAGGGTTTCTCTGTTTTGCCCTGGCTGTCCTGGAACTCACTCTGTAGACCAGGCTGGCCTCGAACTCAGAAATCCGCCTGCCTCTGCCTCCCAAGTGCTGGGATTAAAGGCGTGCGCCACCACCGCCTGGCTAGAATGTCTTATTTTAATTGCAGCACAGTGTTACTGTTAGTGACCTTGGCTTTTACAGCTTCATAGCTATAAAATGACTTCTTCAGCTCATGCCCTGTGTCTTCTGCTGGCTGCACTTAAATACAGGGTGGGAAGAGGTAGTGGGGGAGAAGGTTTCCCTTGTTTCTCCTGCTTTTTGTAAGGGTGGTGTATTTGTTTGTTTGTTTATTTATTTGCTTGCTTGCTTGCTAGCTTGCTCAGAAAAGTTGCTATCAGGCCTTAATTTGGCCCCTGTCATCTAGGTCTTGGTCAGCTATCTACGGAGTAGCTCAGTTACATGCCAATGGCAACAAGGCCCCGGTAACCCTTAGTCTCGAGTATTGCTCTCTAAAAGCAGGATGTTAGCCAGGCGGGGCTTTTAGGTTATGGTAGCTACATTTTTCAACTGTAAAAAGGGAAGTGGCAAAATAAATCCTAACAGTGCTTTGCACCCCCAAATTTGTATTATTATCATTTTCAGCGTGTAAATAAAGTGTGAAAAGTCCTCGATGAGACGCAGACAGACCTTGCTTGGCATTGAGTTAGCAGAAGCAGGTCTGTCCAGTGCTGATGCCAGGACTGTGTCAGATGCCTTGTTCATCGTATACTTGGCCTGTGTTTAGCCCTCAGAAGAGTCACAGGCGAGAAGGGCTCCTAAACCGAAAAAGTTGGGCGTGTCACTAAACTGAAAGACTTTTAATACTCCATCCACAGCAGCTTCTAAGGGACGAGGCCTCTGTGATGGTTATTTTAATCTCAGCTTGATTGGGCTACAGGGTGCCAGGCATGATCTCTGAGGATGTTTTGTGGGTATGTGCAGAAGAAACCAGATAAGTGCTGATCAGTCGGCCCACTGGGAGCAAGAATCGCCGTCTTCAACCTGTGGCTCACAGTTCTAAAAGGACCATCAGCAAGCAAGGATGTTTACATCATGATTCACAACAGAAGCAAAATTAGTACGGCACAGTAGCAGTGAACGTAATCTTAGGATGGGGTGTCACCACAGCATGAGGAACGGTTATTACAGGGTTACGGCACTAGGAAGGTGGAGAACCACTGACTGCTCTAATCCAGCCAGGGTCTACTGGAATGACAAAGCGGAAGAAGCCTGCAGTCTGCCCGAGCCGGCATGTTCATCCCCTGCCCTTGGACAGTCGCATGGCTGGCTCTGAGTTTTTTGCACTTGGATGGAGACATGGATATTGCTTCTGCTTCCAAGGCCACTGGCTCTCCTTGGTCTCAGCTCCTAGGCTGTGGACCGTGGAGCGTCTCATCTTTTATAATTGTGTAAGTCAGTTTCCCGGAGTATCTTTTTTCTATACCTGTCCATCCAATGGATTCTCTTTGTCTGGGGAAGGTGTATTGGCATAGCAAGTAGGTTTGGGGAACTACTACCAGCCTGGCTGAGTTCTGAACCATTAGCTCACACTGGGACACAGTGTCCACCGGGCAGTATCATAGGAGATGCTCTTGAATAAATAGCCCACAGTGGACTGCACGCAAACTTCCCCCCATCCTCAGGCCATTTCCAGCAGAGCCAGAGGTCTGGCTGCAGATCCCTGACCTTAGTCTGCCTTCTCCATCCTTTCTCCTGTTCCCCTCTATTTGCTGTCTGTGCCATGTGGCTGGCAGGTAGAGCTTGTATCCCCCTGAGCTTCTCTACTGAGGAAGCCATCTGTGCCACCAGCCAGCCTCTTTTTGGTCCTGATTCCCACTGGCAGTTCCAGTGAAAAACTCGTCCGTTCTGTGTTGCCTTGTTATTCACTGATGCAGTGTGTGTGGTCAGGACCGTGCCCGATTCTCAATGCTTTTCCTTAAGCCGGAGGCCATGTTCAGTCCAGAGCTGGCTTCTTCAGGTACTTGGAGCTCTGCAGTTGCTTTTCTGGTTATATTTTGCTTCTTCCCTGAATCTGAGATCACGTGAGCGTAGGCATGCCATTCGCCCATTTAAATCTTCTCTGACTCTTGGAGTCAGAATTTAGATGTGAGTTTTTACCATAATTGGCTGTGTGCTAAGCTGCCCATGTGCATATCTCTGGGCCCCTGGGGACGGAGAACATGCACATAACTCATAACCCAGTCTTGTAATCGACACACTTCTTTGGCAAGCCCAACCTGCTGGGTTTCTCTTCAGAGAGGGCGCTTTAGAAGAGCATAGTGGAAAAGATAATAAATTTTCTATTAGAAATCTCCAACAGAGGTTTTTTTTTTTTTTTTTTTTTTTTTTTTTTTTTTTTTTGGTACAAACACAGCTATATTTGAGCAGAAGTACATTCATGTCCTTGAACTGAAGAACAAAGGGACTGAGGTCTAACCTGGGTTTGGCAGACGTCTAACCTGGGCTTGGTAGGGAAGCTCTTCTCACATCATATTGGAGCCTGTGCAATTACATGGGCTTGAGTGAAGGCCCATGTGAAATGTACTGTGTAATTAATGAGGTAGCTGTAATACTAGTCTGTTTATTTCAATATGACTTAAATGTTAAGAAAACTCCTCCACCATTATTCAGGTCTACATCTTTCTATTTTAAATTGTGCTGTAAAAGTGTCTGAAGACCAAGCACTAGCAGGAATATTGGAATTTAATACAATCAATTTCCCAGATTATATTTGAGAGCGAGGCTACTATTTTCACTGCTTATATCCTAACATCAATAGGTCTCAGATTAGAGAATAGAATCTTTGAGACTTAAGTGTAATGCAAGGCTTGAAATATATTTTAAGCTAAGCTTTAATATACATACCTAAGATTTCATCACTCACGAGGCAGAGGCAGAAGGATTGTTACAAGTTTAAAGCCAGTCTAGTCTACACAGAAAGTTCTTGGTCAACCAGGAGTACAAAGTAAGATCCTGCCTCAAAAGAAAACATCTAATCTCTAATATTTCAATATTTCAAGTCTCTAATATTTCAATAGCAATTACAAGTGAACATGATATATTCCTCATTTGGAGATTTATTGTAATATTTGGAGGCTTATGAAAGAGACCCAGTACCTCTTCAGAGATGGTCCCAGAAATGTGGTTGATATGACTCAAACAGCATGAGGGTGGACAGAAGGTGGATTCGCCAACAAGAGTCAACATGATGGGGAGATGTGAGCTCCTTCCTGCTGGTCACGTGGTAGGCTTTTCCCTGAGTAGCCTTCTGGGTCATTTCTTAGCACTCTTAGCATAGTTGGTCAAAGGGCATTTTGGGCAAGCTGGGTTTTCAGACATTAGAGAGCTGTGCATGGCCACTTAGAGCAGCCTTGAGAATTCTCCTTTTCTCTTCCCAAGCTCACATCATCAGAAAGACATTGAAACATTAAAAACTTAGATGTTTTTTTCCTGTTTGACATAAATTTAAGAGAAAAAAATGTTTGAACCAATAGAAGGTTATATATAGTACATAGCCATAGATTGTGTTCCATAAATAGCTATTTGCTAACCAACGTTTTCCCCTGTAAGTGGCCAGTAATAAATAGCTCACTCTCCCCACTGCAGCTTCTCAGTTGTCACTATCACCAAAGCAACCCCAGGTAATCTGTGAATGAAGGTGCATTTGGTTCCAGTAAAACATCCCTTACAAACATGCATGGCAAAGCAGTGGCCCATTGACCAGCTGATCGATCTGCGAGGACCATCCCTTGATTTTGATGTTAGTGCAATATTATCTGTCCATTTGAAATCATACAAGACTACCAGGGGTTTGTGCTGAGGTTCTGCCCTCATTAAAAAATAAAAGTATTGTAGAATGTCACTTCTGCCATGGTCTGCTCTTCAGGTTCCTGTATAGCTCACCAGGGGCACCCCGAGGTTCAGTCCTGCTAGAGAACTCATAGGAGGGAGCTGAGCCGCACTCTTTAGCACCACAACTCATATTGATTCGTGGATCTGGGTCAGAGCTAGGGCATGCTGAGCTGGTGCATAAGTCGCATGAACATAAAGAATCCAGGCTCGGTTTTTACTTTTTCTCTAACTTTCTTAGCTGGCCTCCATCCTCATGCTCAGGGTGGTTTGGTAACACCTCCAGGGATCACATGCATATTCCCACCACCCAAACCCCAGCTCCCCAAAAAGAGAAGCAGGGGGAATTATATATTAGGAAATTAGAGACTCTCACATGTCAGCAATCTTGTTTGAAACAGCGCCACCATTTGGAGGGTGCCTTAGGAAGCACGGGACTTTAGCTGGGACCATCGCGAACACCCTCCCAACAGTGAGCAGGGATGTTGGGTAGGCAAATCGCACACCATCTGCTAAGGCATCTGTTCTTGTTTGGGTGGCCTTTAAATTTCATTACGGATATTTAACATTGTATCACCATTTCCCCCTGAGTAACACATCTTTTTAACCATCCCAGCACCAGCAGCTTGTTTTCCTGAATTGGAAAATTAAATAACATTATTCACATTTTAATGTAAATGCTGTCTAAGACACATGTAATATTACTTGAGCGTGGTCTTCTTCAGGAATACACTTTCCTGAGGATTTTGGCATTGGGACTTCAATGAGATGTGACCCTTAGGATTTAGTGAGCAAGGTCTGAGGAGCAAGTGAGAGGTTGAAATCAGTGGAACACAGTCCACCTGCTGAGCTTCGTGAGCAAGTCCTTGATCATGACTGCACACTGGAGGAAGGCTGAACTCAGTTCCGATGAAGAAAGTTAACGCAGTAGCTTTGCTGTAATATGGGTCTGGCGTGAGCTTGACAGAAAGACAATTAATTATATGGGCGCTTGGAACCCATTTTAGATCTGAGTCCTGTGGTTCGAGATTCTTATAGTTGCTCTGAGGCAATAGTTCTTCAGGAAGCAGCACAAGTCGCTTCCAATAAGAGGATGTAGTAGCTAAGTAGTCTTAACTGTGCCTTTGTTTCGGGAGGGTGTCCTAAGATGGGGACGTGGGGATAGTACAGAGATGAATGTGTTTACTTGCTGTGCGGACTGGAACTGTAGGATAAATTTTGATCAGCTGATTCTGTAATCCCAAGTCCATTCTATAATCCATTTCAGTGTTGCCGCTGTGAGAAAGTGTGACCATGACTCTCGAGAGGTCTTGTAACTCATGAGCCTGAAACAATGTATGTTAGACCTTCCAATGCTGTGCATTCTAAAACCTCAGTAAGAAAGTCAAATATTTAATCCAAATTCAAATTTCTATGGGTGCACCCCAGTCAGTTTTAACTGTCAACTTGATGCACTCTAGTCTCACTGGAAGACAGTCTTAGTGATAGAACTTTACGCTGTGAAGGGAGCAGTTTGCTAGAGGACGACCTGAAAAGGGAAAGAGGAGAAGGGCAGGGCCCCTTGCTCACCCTCTCCCAGGAAGAGAAAGAAAGAAAAAGAGGTTTTAACACAAATCTCTAGATGAGTGGTTCTCAACCCTCCTAAAGCCCTGACCCCCTAATATAGTTCCTCATGTTGTGGGGACCCCCAGTTGTAACATCCTTTAAATGCTTCTTCACAACTGTAATTTTCTACTGTTCTGGATCCTTATGTAAGTATTTGATACTCAGATTGTCTTAAGTGACCCTGTGAAATGCCCATTCAACCCCCTAAAGGGCCTGCAACCCACAGGTTGAGAACTGCTGCTCTAGTTTCTGTTAAAAAACATAGTATTGAAACAAACTAAGCAAACAAAAAAAAATCACAAAACAAAAACAAAACAAAAAACACCTGGAAAATTGGGGAGCAGAGCAAGAGGTGATGGCATTGCATCGACTCAAATGATATTTCTCGAAGAAACAAATGGAGAATGAAGAGTTTTAGTGTGTTTAAATAGGATAACTTTAATACAGTAGCCACAAGCCATATATGTTTACTGAGCCTCTGAAGTGTGGTATACCAATTGACATATACTCTAAATGTGAATTATGTAGCAGCCTCTAGACACCTTTAGAAACGCAGTATATAAAATATCAAACTTTTGTAATGGTTACACATTGTACTGTTTATAAGACATTGTATATATTTGGTTACATAATATATGTTACTAACATCAATTTTACTGTTTACCATTCTCTCTCTCTCTCTCTCTCTCTCATATATATGCGCGTGTGCGTATGCGTGTGTTTGTGTGTTAGTGATTGAGCTCAGGCCTTGCTCAAACTCAGGATATTTTGTACATGCATCTGTGAAATCGTGATTGCTACCAAAAGTTTTTGAGTTTAAATTGTGTTTCACTATTACATGTCTGTTGACTAATCCCTCATCTAGTTGTACAGAGGAACATAAGCGGAATTGGAATCAGAAGTGATCTGCTTAGACCACTGCAGAGGCAGCCTGTGATACAGTGGGAATAGCTTTTAGAAAACTTTTTATTTAATTAAAACAATACCTGTAAGTAAATCATATCTATCAGGCATAAGCCATAACAAGACAAGAAATAATCCCTTATCACTCGCAACTGAAAAACTAGAGAAAATAACATTGGCTTTTAATGAATTTTTCTCACTGCTACACAGGCTGCTGGGCTGTGATGATTTTAATAGTGAAAATAATATTCTTATAAAGTTTTTAAAATGTATTTTTAAATTTTATTTATGTGTATGTATGGGTATTTGTGCATGTGTATACTATGTGGTTAAGGGTACCTATGAGACCAGAATAAGCTATCAGATCTCCTAGAACTGGAAGTTCAGTGTTTTGGAGTTGTCTGTCCTACTTGAACGCTGGGAACTAAACCAGTGTTCTAGAAGTGTAGTCATCTACCTAGCCCCTAAAGAAAGTTTCAAAGTAAAGTTTCAAAACAACAACCAACATGTGGTTTTGGTAATTTGTGTAATTTGGCAATATTAAGTTAGAGTGTGTATGCCCTATGTGCAAACTGCAAATAAACACGTATAACCTATATAACTTGATGCCATTTTGAATTCTATCAAGCAGATATGTTTATGAATCTGTACACTGGATATATATATATATATATATATATATAAAATTTTATATGCACTTCTAGGACATATGCCTATATATATGGACACATACACAGACAATAACTAGTCATGTTGGTTACACCATGGAAACTAGCCTGAAGGGCCCAGGCAATGAGGCCATGTATTTATTTCATAAATGTGTAGAGAAGAATAATCAAACAATTAGCATTTTTATGTCTCTTTTTTTTTCATTTTACCAATTTTGTGCTTTACAAATAAAAAATTCCTTCAGGAGATTAAAAATAAGTTAAAATATAATGTTCGAATGGTTGAATTTTCTTAGAACAGAACACATTTCTTTGGAACAAAGGAAGAAACACTCTTTGTTTTTAGAAGTGAAAAAAAAGGATAAATTGCAGGAGGTACATTAAAGCGACCACCCTCCTCCCTCCAAATTATTCAGGAGACAGGAAAGTCCTATCCCTTTTGGACTGACCACCAAATTGGTTCTTCACCCGGTCCTTGGAGCCTAAGGCTGACTTCCTCTCTTGCTTCATTGCAGCAGAGTTTAAGAGCATTGAAGCAAATCACATTGATGTAACAAGGTGTGCTTCAGGTGGGACAGGTAGTGCAGAAGAGATTCAGGAGACATTCATTGTATTGACTGAATGTAGAGTGTGTGTCTCTGATGGTGATGGATACCTTACTGGTCACCTCTGTGCAGTGTGTTGCAAAGCATTTAGAACACTCAAAATTACAAGGAAGAAATCAAATACGAAGTACCTTTGACATCTCCATGTAAGTACTGATAAGATTTTGTTGTATTTATTTCCAGTATTTCTAGATATAGTTGTATAACCATTTTCTGAGCTTAGAAAATACACTTTATCCTGCTTTTTCCAGTGGACATTATATTGAGGATGCTTTTCACAACCTTGAATGTTCTTCATAAGTATAGTTGTAATGAATAGATAATTTTCTAGAAATCAATTGAACAGTCAGAGAGTTTACCTTGATCTCCTGGTTAGAATTGAATTCATTTTTTCCTGTACTGGCCTCTGATTGTATAATTGATCCTATAAATAAAATAAAAGAAAATGATTGCCATGTCATAACTGATGGCAGTTTCCCAAGCTGTTGATGTTAGGAGAATGGCATTCTCTATGAATATGGAACATGTCAAAGGTACATCTTTGATGGGAAGACACCGTTTCTGCAGGTCTGGCCCACTACAGGCGACAAGGCAGAAACTGTATAATGCACAGGTTCATCTACATTCTGTCTCTGCCTCAAGGAGGCAGAAGTCTGCAGGCTTCTCTTGGCTAGCTTATTTACTTTTAGATATAATCATTTATCTTAAAGTAACATTATGTGGGTGAATTCCACCTGTGAGAGTCTTGTCCAAGGAATCTGGAGACCCTTCTGGAAATTGAGTGTTCCCCACTTGCGTGTCTTGTAGTCACATCGATGAATATGAATATGGTAAGAGGGGATGGGATGCTTTTTAGCCTATGAAAATCCCGAAGCAGGTGCCTTCCAAGGACATGCGTTAAATATTTGGAGTTGGAAGATTGGAGGAATATACCAAGACCTTAAGAATAGTATGGTGGAATATGAAGTGTCCCCAGGATAATGGCAATCCCTTAACAAGATCATTTACTCCCTGGAGTGGGAACTTCTAGTCACAAGCTGTTCCTAATAACAGCAGCACCTCAGGTATCCTGGGATCTGAGAGCAGGAGAGGGAAGGCTTTCAGAACAGAACATGCAGGCACTCACATCTGGTGGTGGGAAGGGGCTGTCTTTCACCTCCTCTAGCAGCTCAGGATTTATAGGCCAAGACTTCTACCTCAGGCAGTCTCTCTCTCCCAGAACACAAACCAGCACCCCATCCTACCATTCCTTCAGGTAAGCATACCAGTGCCTCCTGCAGACATTGTCAGCCCAGCATGTGTATCCTTATCCTAGGTGAACGCTTTCCCTTTGAAACCTGTTGGCACATATTCTGTCCAAGATGCTTATATAATCACCCGTGCTGGGTAGGAAAGAGGGTTGAATTTGCTCACAGATCATCCCAGGAGACGTCACAATGCAGTCAGCTCAGTCCCCAGGCATCCCAGAATGAGGTTTATTCCTAAGACTGCAGGCTACATTTGCTAAGCCTCATGGGAAATTTTTCCTTTAAACAAGTCTACCGTGCTTATTTGAAGTTTAACTAATCTAGTTACTTGGTGATAGAGAAGGGAAGATGCATTTAAAGCATCAGGTAATAGATAACAGAGAATCTGTGACTGTGCTGACAGTTGGTAAAGGGTTTTGTGTTTTGTTTTTGATGAGCTGTGACCTCCCAGAGCTGGGAATAGAGTGCTCTTGGTTTGGGAATGGACAGAATATTCAGAAGTGACTGGTCAGAATGAACATGTTCAATTCCGAGACTTGCTGAGGCTCCTGGAAGTAGTGCCTTTTGTTTAACTGTAGTGCTATGTTAGGCATATGAGTCTGAGACTGTCGCTGTAAATACAAACAAACTAGACAAAACAAACCTGCAAAATTAACATAAGTCATCGTTTCAAGACAGCGAGCACGGAACGGGTAACAGTGAAAACCTTAGCAAATCAAAGAGTTGAGTCACTTTGACCATGGGGATGTTTCTGACTCTCAGATTCAACAGCCTGTTGGGGACCAGGCTGAACAGGTGTTTTCTAGTGGTATTGGTGTCAGCAGAGTTGAAATGAAGACAAGAAAGCTCTATCTTGGTGTTTCAAGCTGAGAAGATTTAACGTAAGGATTGGGACGCTTTCCAAATGGCCCGAAATGAAGGAAGAGAAGAGGCGTGGACCCTGGCTGTGGCGTGTACAGCTCGCTCACCTGTGTTGCTGTTCCCGCTAGTCCGCTCTCACAGCTTGATCCTCTGGAGTGGCAGCTGAAGGAAGAAGCCTCAGTTTCCCCTTCAGCTTTGTGGCTCCTCTAACCGAGGAAGTCACATGAGGGATCGGGAGAAAAGCCGTTGTATATACTGCACTTGGAAAAGAGATGATCTCCTGAAACTTTCTTCTGCTTTTGTTCAAAAGAAGCCACCTCTCTACGGCAGCTTAATGCAGTGTTAAAACCGACGTTTGTTGAACAGCACATCAAGTTTTTCCTCTTGAAGATTCAGTTCTTAAATGTACAAACAGCCGCCTTCATATTTCATGTGAGTTATATGTGTTTTGACAAGTGTGTTGCGTCCTCTAACCACTGGTGTAGTCGGGACACAGAAGAGTTCATCACACCAGGACATTCCCATCTGCTACCAGTGTGTCCGACAGCTTCCCGGAGCCACTGCTCTGATCTCTATCACCAGCAGCTTTATTTTCTCAGACTGTCATATGACGGGAACTGCACAGTTCCCAGTGGGCCTAACTTAATAAAGTGCATTGGAATGTTATCTATCTTCTTACATGTGTTAATATACCATGTCTTTTTAATGAATGCTGTCTGTCTGTGTGTTTATATGTATGTGTGTGTATTATGTGTGTGTGTGTGTGTGTGTGTGTGTGTGTGTGTGTGTGTGTATAGTTTAGGACCTGTGTTTTTCCTCTTTGTTTAAAATCTCTATATTTTATTTACTTTTGGTGCTGGGGTAAGAACCCAGGACTCCCATGAGAGGCAAGCAGTCCACTGCTGCCTAGCACATCAGCTCTTGTAGATAAGTTTAAAGTAACTCAAGTGTTATGAGCTCTACTTTGTTTCCCACTCATAATATTTTTAAATGAAGAAATATGGATGTTCTCCATTACCTGTGCAATTCAAAGTTTGTGTTCTTTACTCGTGGCTAATGCGGTTTTGTAGTCAAATTGTTATTATATGCTTGAATTGGAGCCAGATAATTAGACACATCTCAAGAAATGGAACCCGTTCTATTCCAGCGTTCAGGCTCTGTGCTATGAACACTCAGAAAGTACCCATTTTTGCCCCTTGAGATTTTTCTAAATTGTGGAAATAATTTTCTTTTTTTAAAGATTTATTTATTTATTGTATGTGAGTACACTGTAGCTGTCTTCAGACACTCCAGAAGAGGGTGTTAGATCTCATTCCAGATGGTTATGAGCCACCATGTGGTTGCTGGGAATTGAACTCAGGACCTTCAGAAGAGCAGTCAATGCTCTTAACCGCTGAGCCATCTCTCCAGCCCTCTGGAAATAACTTTCTAATTAATTGTAGATTGACTGCAGATTAGAGTTGAACAACCAGAGAAAACCATCTAGATTCTCATTGGAAATATAAAATAGGAACTTTTTACTCTATAGAGAGCCTTTCCTCTACACAAACCATCAAATTTGGTGATTCGTTATAGAAATTGGTTTATCATTTAGCACTGAAGAAGCACTCTTACCTAAGAGCTACGAAAAGGAGAATAGGTAATTCCAGTCTCAGGTTCCAGTGCCCTTGTCGGGTAGGATATAATTACCTAGTTTTGGATTCAGTCAACCCTGAAGACTTCTCTCCTATTTCCCAGATAGGTCTGTGAGGCTCACTATCTCAAGTTTCTGGGTCTCTACTTGATGAGATGCTGAAGAGCAAAGGACTGACTGTGCTGTGCATTCCCAGGACTGTGTTGTGCGTTCCCAGGCTCTTTGGGACTATTGATGGGGTGCGGGTGGCGGGAGGGAAGGAACTACTGTTTCTTTTGATAGCCCCACTCCAGACATCTGATTATTGTTTTCACTGTCTCACAACCCTATCCGTACCCAGTATTTTATTATCGATATCCATCAGTGAAGGAAGCCAAGATTCAAGGAAGTTAAGGATTTTTGCTTAGATTCACACTACTCATTCAAGAAGAGTTCCTAATCTCAGGCCTGTGTAAGACAGATTGCTTATAGCCACTGAGGATTAGGTTATCCCGTGTGTTTAGTATTCTTGATGCCTTTCAATAGCTGTGGTCTGTTGGTGCTATTTTGAGTACATATGTGCCACAGTGTTTCTAATCATTAGGATGATGCCTACTTGTCTAGATTACTTACCTCCCAGAATTATTCTTGAATCATAGGAAAGTAATACTTCCTTCATAAAATATTTCATGGACCAGTGCGGTTCTTCTAAGGAGGCTTGCTGCGGTGGCAAATGCTGTGGAATTCTTTCTAATGCTTGTTCCCAAAATCACAGCCTATAGTGTAGGGTAACTAACTTATCCAGGCCTCCACACCATGGACCCACTGGGTTTTAGAGCAATGATTTGGCTTCATGCCTATGAAAAATTTTAACACTGACCTTTTTTTGCAGTAAGGTTCTGTATATCATTTGAAAATAATTTGATAAATCAGATTAAGGTCTCATCTTGTAAACATGACAAGTGCTTCAATTAGCACACAAACATGGTCCGCTAAAGAGGATGTTGGCGGCCACCTGAAGTCAAAATACTGCAGTCCTAAAGCCTGCCGTGCTGATACAGTAGCTGCAGGTCTCCAACTTGCATTGGCAACAGACTATGTCTAGGCCTCCTCTTTCCTTGGAACTTCCCTATTCCCTGTCACACCGGATATATAGCTGGTGATTTCTATATTTAGCTTTTAGAAAAGACCTGGGAGTTATAGGGAGGAAATGTGCTCAGATAGTTCAGAGGAAGCTGGAAACTGTATCGGGAAGTAAGGATGAGTGGTTGAGTTTAATCCTCTGATGTAGTGATGAGAAAATAATGCACTGAATATTAGACACACATCAAGTAGTCAGTGGTGGGCATGATGACCTGTTTGTATTTATGTGGCATCAAGGGTGAATGTCCTACACACCGAGGCCACTGTCACCTTCATACGTCATCAGACTCATAGGTCGTTTGGGATCCCAACTTCTTCAGTTGGTCTCAAAGCAGGTCTGCTGAATTAGGCATGGGGATTATTCCCATGCGGGACTAATGCAGGGCTGAGACATAGAGAGGTTAAATAGTTTAGTAATGGTCCTCAAAAGTCTTGCCTGTCATGTCAGTTCAGCCATGTGATTCTAGTGTGTGTGTGTGTGTGTGTGTGTGTGTGTGTGTGTGTGTTGAGGAGTTGTACCAGAGTCAGTAATATTTGTTTATGTCACAGATAATAGGTAGGAAGTAGAAAAGAAAAAAAAATGTATAAGAATATTCTATTTGGGTGTTAATGCTGTCCAAACAAATTATCATGGTGGCAGTGGTGGTGGTGGAGTGTGAGTTTGTGTGTGTGTGTGTGTGTGTGTGTGTGTGTGTGTGTTGCAAGTGCCAGGCTGTGTAAGTTTATCAAACTGTGTTAGTAAATATGGGTTTCTACCTTGTGCAGGACAGTGAGTCGTGGACAGGCTTTAATCAGGTGTCACGATGGAACTGCTCATGGCCTTTTGTGTAGAGATTGCTGGGAAAGACCAGGGAAAACTGGATTTGAGACCTTAACTGGGAGGTTTGGCAAGAGCCTCTAAATGGGGTGATGCAGACTCACCCCAGGCTGATTGAGAAAGGGCCAGGCACAGAATGCTGCAGAGGTTCGAGTCCCCAGGTGATTGGGAGAGAGTGCCATTTGTATGGTATTCCAGGGGATGAAATTGCCATTTCGTGGTTTCGGCTCCAAGGCAGCATTCGACTTCTGCAGTTCCTGTCTCTGTAGAGAGCAGAGGGCATGTTAAATGTCAGAGGAACAGGTACACATATTTCCCTTGGACTGCTGCCCCGTTTGACTTGTGTTGTGCGTCGGTTTCTTGAGGTCAGGCAGTTCTTTCAGCAAACCTTTCCTGTATGCCACCTTGTCAGGACAGCAACTCTGATCCCTCTGATTTGTGTTGGAGAGAAACAGAATGCAAAAACAAGCAAGAGGGAAGAGAGGGCTTAGGCCAGGCTTTTCTTCTAGGAGAGTGCCTTACTTCTGAGACTCGGAGACTGGATGTGACCTTGGCCCTCGACATAATGAGATTCTGAATCTGTTGTCAACTTATACCTGTAAATATGTGCTACAAATTGCATATACTAGACACACATGGTAGTGCACATCTGTAATCCTGGTACTAAGGAGTTAGAGGCAGGAGGATTACAGGTTGGAGGACAGCCTCAGCTACATAGCCAGACTGTCTCAAGAAAATCAATGGAAGTAACTGTAAGAATGTATGAGCCCCGCACATGTATGGCTGGGCACGGGAGAGCTACATCCACTGGTGTATGTTATTACATATTTAGGATGAGAAGTTCTATGTAAAACATGGGAAGTATTAAACTGAAGCTCTCTCTGGCCCTGAGCCTTGTGCCTTGGGCTTTTCCTCTGCTCTTTGATCCCCTGTTGGGCCACCTGGCTGACTGCAGCTACCCCTCCCCTGCTCTGTGAGGGCTCCTCTGCTTCACAGGTTCTCTCTACAGGTCGGAGCAGTCTCAGTGGAGGGGGTAGCATATAAATAGCCGCCACTGTCTGACTGCCTTGCCTTTGTAATACAGAGCAGGCTTTGAGACAGCACGATTCATGTCTTTAAGATTTTAGAAATCTCTATTATGTGTTTGGCCTCTTTCTCTTCTCCATTTCATCTCGGTTAATATTCATCCAGCCAACTGTGAGAAGACAGAACTTTACATATGAGGCTTAAAAAAGAATTCGTTCAGTTTGAAACTCTGAATACAAAGAAGATTCTTTAGAAATGTACTGTATTATAGGGTAATATTTATTTCTACAGTCATATAGACAGATACTTGGACATTTTTTTTTTTGAAATAGCATTACTTGGTAGGTTTGAAACAGGAGGAATATTATCAAATGAAATACTGTCTACGTGTTGGGTAGATTAGAAGACTTACTGAGTCGCACATGGTCCTAGTGGACATGATTACTGCTAAGTGTCCATTATTTCCTGGCCGTCCTCAGTGTTTAGCAGTGATACGATCATGTTTTCCAAAGATGCCAGAAGAGAGTTGGGAACATTAGGCTCATGTGATGTTTGGATATAAAATGGCTCTGTTAGCAGTCACTGTTATCTGTCACCTTTATGTCTGTATTTCAAAGAAGTCAGTACATAGAAATTGGTAGAGAAAATCAGATCTATTTATACTTTTGCCAAATCAGGGATAGAAAAAATATTAATTTCCTCTCCAGTGTGCCTGTGGCAATCTCATAATTCACAGAGAGGCAAAGGCCCGCAGACATATGTATTTGGTTGTGAGATATCTAAACCATCCCTGTCCTCGATTGGAAGGCCATATCTTCTGTAGAGTCCATTCTCAGCGTGGAGGAGGGGCTTATATAGTTTCAGATGGATTATCTCTGATAATCCCTGGACTTTTGTATTGCAGTCTCCAAGGCTGTTGAAAGTTTAGCTCCACCCCCAGTCAGTGCCACTGTTACGTGATTGGATCATGAGAGAGCATCACTGGCAGGAAGGCTTAACCCATGAAGAGTTCCTAGCTGGTGCTCTCTTTGGAGGGACTGGTGGGTGGAGGAAGAAGGCCACCGAGGAGATGCCCTCAAGAGCAGTCTCCCCTGGTTCCCATTCTGTCCCTCTGTCCTGGATGCTCACCAGCGAGCAGCTTTCCTTTCATTGCTTTGGTCTGACCAGCCATCGGCCGAGAGCTCTGAAATAACGCTCCCTAAATGAATCTTTCCTCATCTACCTTTATTCGTTCAGGTGTTTTACCGCAAAAATCTGTCACAAAGCTAACTAGCACGCTTCACCTGTCTAGTAGTACTATATACAGAAACTAAAGAGGTAAATTTGGACTCACGTCATCTGAGTTCAAAGTTTTGAGCCACAGTTTTGGATTTGGGAGGGGGTGGTGCGGGAGACAGGGAGGGAGGGAAGGTGAGGAAGGAAGGGAAGCGGGTGGGTGGTGTCACCGAGGTGAGTGAGTGAGCTGCTGAGCAGAGGGCCACATTGGTATAATGTCTGGAACATGGCTCGGGTGTGTGTCTTGCATTTGAGGACACTGGTCAGGAGAAGCAGACAGTGGGGCAGCCCCATGCTCCCCATTCTGTGTGCTCTGTCCAGAAATTCAGGCTAGTGAAATCGCCACCGTCATGAATATCTCTTTTCCAGTTCACCTGGGGTGGGCTCCGATGTGGTAGAATGCAAGGGGATGGGCGTGGGCCACTTCCTCTCACATCTCAGAGTCTCGAGTACGGGCTTCAGGGATGCAGGAATACGCGGGCATTGCTGACCTGTGAGGAGATACTGGGTCATGAGCTCCTACTAGAGTCAAGGGTGTGTGTTGTTAGGCTTTTGATTCTACTCTAAGAGAGGGATTATTGTTTCACTTTTCAAGGCAAAGAATTGAGAGTAGAGCATTTGCCTGAGGTTATGTGCTCTTAGGCAGCCTCGGCCTTCCCCAGCCTCATGCTTCCCTAAATTCCATGCAGTTTCTGCCTCTGGATCATTCCCCTAATCCAGAGGGTTAAGAATCCCAGAACATGAGATACAAATTCCAAATAGCTCTGATCTACCCAAAATATGGCCAGGAACTGGCAGTTCACGGTGAGTATGTTAGAAATGTGTCACTTCCGTGGTTATTAGAGCCCCTCTAAATCGCCATGCTCTTCTCAAAGGAGCACTTGTAATCTGGTCACATGGTCAAATCTAAGAGGCTCTGCAACAGACTCTTAGAGCCTAGCTCCTCACTTTGACTAGTGTCTGTCTGTCTGTGTCTGTCTGTCTGTCTGTCTGTCTGTCTCTCTCTCTCTCTCTCTCTCTCTCTCTCTCACACACACACACACACACACACACACACACACACATACACACACACACACACATGCCCCCTTCCACCCATTCAGCCCTCCAACACCCTATGCCATGTGCAACAGGAGAGACATGGCATATTTCCCACACAGGGTTCTAGCCCCTCATGTGGACCACAGCTTTTATGAATAGTAAACACATTTAACTTAGAAAGGATTACTTAGCAACACAGCACTGAAAGCTTGCTCCCTATTGTCTTTTGTTAAGCCACAGGGCTGTTTCCATGGATAAGTCAAAGGCAGAGGAAGAGAGCTTTGCTGTTCTGATGTGTGGACAATGATTTGATTTTCTGAAAAATGCAGCCTTGTTTCCTTCCCTGAGAATTTAGAAACACCGTGTTCTTTTTCTTAGTCCACCATTACTGGAAAAAGAGAAGGGAGAGGGAGTAGTTACCAACTCCAGGACACGGAACTGAACCCCGAGTGCTCAGTGCAAGGGCCCGCGGGCAGACAGCTGTCGGACCATCAAGATGCTTCCTAAAAGATTCATTCTCCCTTTCTTTTCTCTTGCTTCTGAGATTCCTTAGAATGAACAGACCGGGAACAAGCACCTCAGGTTCAGTGTGTGACCCCACCCACCCACCACGTGCCCACTGCCTCAGAAGGTCAACCTGGTGCTATTTTTATTCACTTAAATATCACAGCCACCCAGAGCAAACACTTCTGAAGGATTTGAATATTGAGAACAGAAACACGCTCCGAGTCAGAACAAATAGTCGCAGATTTACAGACTGACCACTTACACGTCTGTTCCCTAACAAATGGAGAACGGGGCACGTGGGCTGCCAGGCTTTTCTGTTCCGTGCTGGTGACCTGTGGCAAGATCAAAAGCTCCGTGGTGCGGGGAAGGGACCGGGTGGTTTTTATGCTGGTGCTTTTCATTGCAGTGAGGAGGAGAAAGAGTCGCTGCTGAGGCTCCTTCTGTGGCGGTTTGAAAGAGAGTGTCCTCTTGTTGGCTCAGAGGCTTCAGTCTTGGTCCCCAGGGGGTGGCACTGTTTGGGGAGGCTTAAGAGGCGTGGCTTTGCTGGAGGATGTGTGTCCGTGGAGGTCAGCTTGGAGAAGGAACCGCCTCTCTCCATTTCTTTGTTTCTTTATTGTGTTCCTTGCTTGTGGTTCAAGATGTGAGCCTCTGGCCCCTGCTGCAGCCAGTTGTTGCCAGCTGTCCTGCTGCCTCTCCATGAGGAACTCTTCTCCCTCTGGAACTGCAGGACCAACAAACCCTTCCTATGAGTTGCGTCAGTCGTGGTGCTTTGTGGCAGCAACAAAAATTGAATGTCCGCGGTTTCCAGCTGCGTTAAAGCAGCAGCCTGATCCACGAAGGTGGACATGACGGAGGCAGGGCACCCAGAGCCCAAGCTTCCAAGTACTTTTTCTCAAGAAGTACACAGCATTGATTTATGTAGGTCTGAAATTGAACATGACGCTAAGAGTCAAGCAAAGATACTTACTAATTTACCCAGGATTATTTTTAGCAACTGGTGACTTTGCATAATGCACGCACTACTGCCCATCCAGTACAATAACCCTAACAAGTACCTAGTACAATCACACTAACGAGTACCTAGTAGCTCCTGGTTACAGCCGGAAGGAGTTGCATGGGCTCTCACAGCTAGCCAGTGTGATAGCTGGGGTGCCATTGTTGTCTTGTGCAGTAATTGAGTAATCACCGTGTGCACCAGATGGCAGCTGATGTGTCCTTAGGTGACCTGACTTCCACAGGCTCTCTCACCCACTTGGTGCCTCTTAAGCAAGATGGCTAAGAGCTTTCTGAGCCCTGGCAACTGTTGATGTCTGTTATCTAGGAGGGCAAGAAAATCTCTAAGGACAGCATGCAGACTTAAACCTAAAATTAAATGATTCATATTTTTAGTTTATTCTCTGCATATTTTGTCCGTGTTCTTTTATCGATAAGTATATGTTGAGTATTTCTTATTCTATAGGGAGTTATATACAGCATATAAAAAGGATTCACTTTTCTGTACATCCATAAATTATTTCAGATGCGGACATGAGCTCGAAATAATGAATTACCAGGTGGAAATGTTCTTTGCCTTATAGATTTATTATAAAGTGTATTTATATTATAGAGTCATTGTTAATATCAAATACTGAGTTAATAATAAAAACAGCTTCTAAAACATATTTCAGAGATTGCAAAAGAAAACACTTGGTAAGAAATCTTCACCAAAATGAAACCTGTTTCTCCCATCGGGACATTTGACTCAGAGCCACTGTGGTTGTGTCTAGGCAGCTTTCTGACTAGCTGATCCCCCATGTCACACCTTAGCTTTTCACTGACCATCAGCCAACAAGCACCGCCCTTGTCCTGAGAAGCTCTTTGGAAGCTCTGTGTTTAATGGACTTTGTTTAATCTGCTAATCTGCTTCATTTGGGGGATTTGTCACTTCCTTGTGCTACCCTACTGTTGGAGGTTTGGTGAAGTCCCTGTGTGTCGCTGGTGCAAGCCAACTAGCCAGCCAGTAGATGGCAAAGCACTTGTAACATGGCTGAAGTGAGGACCACGTTGTTTAGCTGCAGTGTCTAAATATCAGTGCATTGTGGGGGCTTCCAGGGATACCAGTTGTTTAGCAACATAGACCATATCTTCCGAGGATTTCTGAATGGGCCCTGATCTTCTGGCCCATTCCTCTTGTGCTCTTCCATTTCCTGTCAAAGTTGAGATTATTAGTAAAGGACCTTCAAGCTGGCTCTTCCTGTTATATCTCCTAGTTGTGAGGAAGAAGGAGGCAAAGACATCATGTTCTTTGATTTATCTGAAAGTTGAAGTGGGTAGGGGCGTTGGGACACTAAAGACAGGGAGGAAAGCCAGAATCTATGTTCAGTGTCAGTGGGTCCCCATTCTTTCTTAGCTGGCTTTAGCACCATCAGGGTATTCTCGCTAGAATTACCTAGAGCAACCCTGACAGTAGCCTCACTGCCTTGCTTGGGCTTTCAGTGCTGGCGTCCACAGCCTTGCTGTGGCTAGTCCTTTGGATTCTGGGCCCCTGGCATGCAATTCAGTAGTTCTTGTCTTTGTTCCCTTTTCCATAATGACCTATCCCTCTATGAAAAGCATAATAAAGTGGAGGAAACACAGGTTCTCAATGATCACTCTGCAGTAAATTCAGCTGTAAATATATCTCCTGTCCCCACAGCAGGTGGTACTGGGGCAGGGTGCTCCCAGGCTAGCTAGCATGTGTCCCTGATCACAAAAGGCCGAGGGCACAGTTTGCTGTGGTTCAGCAAAGGACTCTGAGCTGGGGTAAGGAGACAACTATCCCATGGGACAAAAAAGATTTTTTTTTTTTTAAAAAAGAGGCATACCACATATTACATAATAGATGCTTTTTTGAAAGTTTCCCCAGAATTAATTTCCCATATTAAATCATGCCTCAGACTTTCTCAGGAACTTTGCTTTTTAAAAGAACTGTTAAATTTTGTAGGAAAAGTAAAGTGTCATAACACTAGTATGCTGACTCCAGGATAAGGATATCTTGTTCACATTCAGGAATTGCTCAAGGCCTAAGGTTCCTCCCTCAAATGCAACTTAGTCACAAGGCGGCTTTATTCAGGTTAGAGGAGAGAGAACACTGCACGACTTAGTACTTGAAGTCAGTTTCAACACTTAGCAAGCATTACTATGAATCTGAAAATTACCATGTTATATACATGTAAAATAACATTTTGGAGTAGGGTTCTTTTAGCTATGAGCCATATCTGTTAGGCTAGTTATATTACCAAAGTAGCCCATGGCTCATTAGTTATAAATGATAGGATGCTCTGGTCTAGGAGAACTTCAAAGCCATTCAGTTGAGCCATGATGCTAACTAGATGTTCAAGTAAAACTGAGCTCTAAAATGCTTCACTCTTATGTTTATCACATATTTTATTGCCTAGATTTTCCTCAGAAAGTACAGACTCTTATATTTAAACTGATCGTCTACGTAGTGTGAAATGTAGATGTGAATGTTTTTCATAATTAAATTGAGGATGAGTTAAGAGCTAGGCTTCCTACAAAATTGTATATAGAAAATGCATGTCTTTCCTTCTGACTTGGTTTAATTAGAAAAAAAATAGGCTGGCAGATAACTCTGTGGGTAAAGACATTGCTGTCTGATTATTCAAGCTCGAAGACCTAAGTTTGATTTCATGAACCTGTATAAAGGTGGAAGGATAGAACTGACTCCAAAGAGTTGTGTTCTGACCAACACACATACGCAATGGCATGCATGTACTCTAAATCCTGACACCACACACACACACACACACACACACACACTTTCTTTAATTAGAAAAAAGTAACATTGAGGCATTGACACTACACTTTGAACATCTTTTCCCATGGTTGTGTTATTGATATAGCTAGTGATTTACCAACACTATCAGACACTCAAATTAAACAAAACAAATGCAGCCAAATGTTGTAAATGGCTGTTAGACAGTCCCTGCTACACAATGCTGTTATAAAATCCAGATGCCCTCACTCAGAGCCTTAGTCACTCTCGGAATCACATGGTCTTACTCATTGCTTGGAAGGGAAGAGAATCCATTAATAAGAGTAATTTGGGAAAATGTAAAACCTGACATCAAACGGCATGGAGACTGAAACGGAGATGTGTAGCTTTGTTTTCATGGGTAACAATAGCCACCAAGTCATTGCTCACTCATTCCGTTGTTTACCCCCTTCGTAGATATGCTCTGGCTGGCTGCTAAGTGCCCATTACTGTTAGGGACAGGATTTAGAGAACAGAGAAGGGGGGAGGGTCACAGACAGATAAGTCAGGATCTTTATCTTGTTAGGCTGCTCATACTAAAGCGAACATGTGTTTGCTCATTGTAATTAGTGTCACCCAGAAGGTGATGTCATAGTTTTATATGCTTGCTTGGAAAACATCCCTGATAGATGATTAAACCTATTATTCTATATTCTCAAATTTCTACCCAGGATCACTTGCTAGTTTCTAACTGCCCACCCCCTTCAGTCCCTGAAGATCCTTTTTCCTTTCCTGGATTTTCTTTTTTTTCTTTTTTTTCCTTTGTCTTGCAATGGGGTTTTATGCAATCCAATCTAGCATTATGCTCTCTCTATATGCAAGAATGGTCTTTGACTTCCGATCCTCCTGTCTGGGGCTCCTGAATACGCATCCTGGAAGTACAGGCATGTTTTACCTTAGCCAGCTTGGATCTTGTTTGTAGTCCTTAATAACATCATTCCGTGCAACCCAATAAGAGTGGGCATTTGTTAGTCTGCATTTCTGTTTTGCCACTAGGATGCTGGGTCATCTACATAATGCTTAGGGAAGGTAAAGGTGATCTAGGATAGGGGCCCCAGCTCTCAGTGTTTCTTCTCCAGGTGAGGAACAGTAGGGGCTGGGATGGGATGGAGGCTGCAGTTCTCAATCCAGGGACCTAGCTTAGGCCAGGCCAGGAGTATGCATCAGCTGGAAGAGGGGCCCTCTAAGGGAGCCTTGGGCGAGGCTCTGGATGGCAACAGCCTCCTCCCATAGCTGTCCTTGATGAAGAAGACAGCCCTTGCTTGTCCAAACTGTTTTATTCATGGTGGATGAGATGAGTCTTACTCAGGGTGAACCAGAGATTAAATACCTTTTACCCAGAAAGGGAAGCCCATTGGCTAAACACTTGGGGCCTATCCAGATACCTCATTAGGATGAAAAACTGAAAAATAAAACTTTCTATAAGCCAGGCGGTAGTGGCGCATGCCTGTAATCTCAGCACTCTGGGAGGCAGAGGCAGGCGTATTTCTGAGTTCAAGGGCAGTCTGGTGTACAGAGTGAGTTCCAGGACAGCCAGGGCTATACAGAGAAACCCTGTCTCGAAAAAACCAAATCCCCCCCCCAAAAAAAAACTTTCTATAAAGTTTTATTTCATCAAGTTTTCATGCTATACGAGCGGTTGTCATGGTCCCTTTAGTGAGGTATAGTGGTCACATCCTTCAGGACAGGAACCTGGTCGGGAGCTAGTTTCAACTCCTGCTCTTCAGTTTATCACGGTTCTGAACTTGCTACAACCTTCCTGGTTCTTCTGTCTGGTGGCACAGTTCACCACCCCACAGGTCTTCAACCTTTCGAGGCTGCAGAAATCTCTCATTTTTTTCTTCCTTGTTTGTGAAGATATATCATATCACATTTCGTGCATTACAAACTACTCTGAAGTTTTATGCACTTATAAAACAATCCTGGTTTTCTTTTCTTTCATAACTTGGTTTCTTGGTTAGGTGACTTGGCCGTTCCGACCCAGTTCAAAGAGGAACAGGTGACAAGAGGTGGCCTTGTTCACAGATTGGGGGCCATAGTTGTGATGACGGAGTGACTGAGGCTATAGGCTCCCACAGCCTGCAGTGTCCCAACCAGAAGCAAGCAAGGGTGCTCTGTGGACAACCACGTACCATGTACTTATGCAGGGCATAGGCCTGAGCACTTGTATAAAGCCATGGAGAGAATAGACTCCCTCCTTTGATGGGAGAAGCTGCAGAGGCATGCAAAAGAATGCATCTGTGCGTCTCTCTTAGTAATATACCTCCATTCACGGAGGCGGGGCACGTCTTGCCCACTGAATGAGCCAAGTCAAGTTCATTTCCTGCAAGGGCTGGATGGAAGGAAGGGGACTGGTTCGCAAAGCCTTCTGTGCACTTAGGGATTCCATTTGTCTCAAATGACAGTTATATCTCACTTCCTTAACCTCAGCAGAATACATTCAGGCCCCTGAGTGTTGGCCAAATTCAGTTACCATAGGTCTCCATCCTTAACCCCTGTGTGAGATTTGAGGCTAGTCTTCTAATAGGTGGGGACTAGGCCAGAGACTGTGTGATATATGAAGTGATTGCAACTCTCAGAAAGAAAAGGTTACTGTGCCTAACACTTTCAATCTAATAGGTGGGGACTAGGCCAGAGACTGTGTGATATATGAAGTGATTGCAACTCTCAGAAAGAAAAGGTTACTGTGCCTAACACTTTCAATCTACCAAACTTTAAACACATCTTATTATATTAGTATAGGTCTTTCTCCTTCCAGGACTAGATGAATGGGTTTCTCCAGGAAGCCTTTCTGTCTGGTCTTCCCTGGTAAGGGTCATCTCACCTTCATATGCTTATAAAATGTCAGTTCATTTGAGATGGATTGTCCACCCACACCCTATGATTTCCAACATCTTTGATTCTGACCATGAGATCTATGCCTAATTCTCCTGGGAAACTGCACACTATCCTGACTAACAGGGACAGTAAAAGAATTAACAAATGGGTATTTAGCAGATGAGGAAGACTCCATATTTAAGTCCTGTGTCTTATTTTGTTCTTTTCTACTATACATTTTAATGTTCCATTTCATTGTTTTCTTTGGGTCAGCAACACTTTAGGTCACTGTCTAGGAGAAACTCCCTGATTAATTCCTTCACTGCAGAAAGATCAGAAGCAGGTGTTCATTGACTCCATTCAAGGCATTATGGAGTGTTAGCTTGGTGCCCCATGTATATGGGTGGCAAACGCAAAGGGAAAGCAAAATATGGAAAGTGACTCTCCTAGTTGAGGGACACGTTGACCATGCACAAAACATACTGAGAATGTGTTAAGTAGAAAAACAAAGCAGGCAAGAGAGAGACACGCCCCTGATGCTCTGATGTGTCATGAGTGGCCAGGGAGGACCTAGCCGATACGGAATATTCGAACTATTGCCTGAGGTAGTGAGTAAACCATGCACAGGAAAACTGTCTGGCCTTATGGGATAGTATATGCAAAGCATTAGAAGCAAAATGGCGATTAGCCTTTGGGAGGCACCAGCGAAAGGCCAGATGGGGACGGCTCTAATGATGGGGAGCAATAAGAAAAAGCTGGTAGACTAGAAGCTAGTTAACCTATAGTACCTTGTACAGACAGGCTTCAATCCCAATGCAGAAGAATCATAAGTAAAGAATAAAGACACTAAAGAATGGAACTAGTGATCAGTATATGGGCTTCCAGTGAAGGGGGTGGGCGAGACAGGTAAGTGTGCCCCTGTCCTATGACCTGCACCCCTCTGTTGTCCAACACTACCCTGCTCACCTTGCTTCCTCATGTAGGGAACCTGCTTCCCAGACTGACTCTTTGAGACTCTTTACTGCAGAACGGTGATGTTGGGGTATGTGCAGAAATGCATGGTTCCACAAGAAACAGGTTCAGGACCAATGGGGTCCATCACATGGCTTTTTTTTCTACCTCCCGCTATTCAGCAGGTTAACAAGCTTGTCAAAGGAAGTCCTTCACTGTGCAAATGTTTTCTATCATTTAAGATTTCAGAAAGATTAATTTTAGGTCATGTGGAGACCACTGTGCCTGGGTTCTTTGGGTAAACTGTGTTACACTAAAATACAATAAATACTTATTTAAATTAACATGCCTTGGTTTGATGCTGCTCTGCTTGGGAAAGAAGATGGAGAAGGCAGTGGTTGGGTTTTCAGTGCAGATTGCTTCTCTTTTAACAACCGATTTTCTTCCAAGAAAGCCATTGAGAACCAGAAGAAGCCTTCAGGGCAGGTGTGGCAGGAGTAACTTTTTAAAAAATGTAAAAATATAACATATTGTAATAAATATAAACAACTTAGAAAATTTCAGTGTCTGGAAAATTTATACTTTTCACAATGCCATTATTTTAAATAGTCAGACTTACTCTGAAGATATTTCTTTATTTTCAAGATAATTTAGTTATTTCTGATGTGGGTATTTTTGTGAGTGTCATTGGTCTCTGGTGTGTATTGTTGAATTGAAGACAAAACTAAATGATCAGTTTTTGGCTTTCTGTGGCTCTAAGGAAATACAGCTGTATTCTTGCCACTTTGGAAGAGTATAGTCTTCTTAGTGCTAGAATGGAGAAGCAATGTAGAACACTGTTTAGAATCTAAACCTTAGATCCTTTAGCTTAACAGATTGCTTTATCCTGGTAAGTATGTATGTTGCTGTGATAGAGAAATGGCTCCTGGAGTTTCCAGTTTGTCAGCACATGTGGAGTGACAGAATACAGCCCCTGCTCTGTGTGACCCACTAATGAGTTTCCCCTGCCCAACACTTGCAAACAACAGGAGCAACAAGGGCTCTTAGCTTTAGATTCCAGAAGAGCACTGTGGAGTCTTTCTTGTAATCCATTCCTCTTAGTAGGGCACCAAAGACTGGGTCAAGTGTGGCTTCTTGGAGCTAATAAGTCTGCAGATCCATCCTATGATCATCTGGCCATGGCCAATGCAAATCTAGGCCAGGGTTTCTTGTGTACATTAGGACGCTCTGCAGCTGTGAAAGCAATGTAAATGCCTCGGACAGCTCTGAAAATGGGGAAGGCAGCCCTTTTTCTGAGAACATTTCTGTTCAGCATCCCTGCTACCTTGGAACCCTCTTAAGTGTAATGTACAGACATTTCTGTTTCAGGTCTAGACACTCCTCTAGTATGGTTTGTGAGAGATTCTTTATTTTCAAGTAACTATATGAGTCAGCTCTTGAATTGGTCCTTTTTAGTTTGAGTGTGCTTTTTATTTGCATTAAACTACTTTCATGTATTCTAGAGTTATGAGATTCCACTGCATTGGCAGGCTTTTGAAATTATCCTGGCATTTAGAGTAGATATTTCCCCTACTTACTTATTAAATGTATATGCCTACATTTAAGTAATCTATCAAAAATTTTAAAAATGTTGAAAATAGCACATGCCTTTACTCCCAGCACTGTGGAGGCAGAGACAGGCCGATTTCCATGAGCTTAAGGCCAGCCTGATCTACCGAGTGAGTTCCAGGAAAACCAGGGCTGTTAAACAAACAAACAACCCTGTCTTAGAAAAACAAAACAAAACAAAAAACACAAACAACAAAAACAAAATAAAAGACCAAAATTTCTGGAAATATATTTATTTGTGGAATGTTTCTATTTACAAACTTTAATATCTCTTGTGAAAATTCCTTCCCTGTGGAGATGGAACCAATGTTTACCTTCTGTCTAACCACTTCCTTATAATATTCCTCAAATAATCCAAAGTATGGCGGGTTAGCTTTAACCCTGGGGAACTGACAAGTTTGTCAGGCTTACCCACAGGGTACAAATGAAGGATTGCTCACAGGAACTGGTGACTGGTCTTAAAGTAGTGACCAGAGACTCAGGACTCTCACCTGGTGATGGATTTCCCACAGTGGCATAGAAGGTGTTCCCTTCAGTTAATTATACCAGTTATATGTGCCTTAGCCCCTCCTAAGGCTTCCACAGCTCCTAGAGCCCATGTGAAATTAGTCAAATTTGCATACAAGTGTTTGGGAAGTGCAGGAGAAAGAAGCCAGAATCTCAGGTGCAGGTCTAGTCACTTTCCTGATAACTCTCCTTCTCTGAGGGAAGATTAGTAAAAACAAACAAACAAACAAACAAACAGGTCAACCCAAGATGATGTCTTGTGGGTAGGCAAACGGATGAAAATGTCAGCCATGCTTCTCAGAGGACTGGAATCTACAACAACGCTCTGTAAAACTTGTGCTGAAGATCCAGGTCATTGTTTATCACCTTTGTTTCTATGGCACTTGGGGAAGGCAGATTTTAGTGTGGAAGGTAGCCAGGAGGAGAAGCTGATTGGCTTCTGGAGTTGTGTGTGATCACCTCTTCCTTAGGCTGGAGGCATCTGCAGATTTTGTCTAAACATAATTTAGGACTCGCCTCTTGTTTCAGGAGGAGAAGTGCCAGTTCTGTGGGCAGCCATGTTAAGCCTTGAGATGTCTACAACACACATCTTTATAATAGGCTGTGAATGTGTCTTGAGTTATTGCATCTGCTTTAAAACATAAACTCACAAAATGGAATGGGAGTAAGAGAGCTAAAGACCTTACCAGCAAGGTTATATTTAGTCATGATTTCAAGAATAGAAAATTCTAGAGCACTGTTAAAATGCTACACGGAATTATCAGAGGTAGAGGGCCTGGAGTGTAGCATGATTCAACTTCTGAGTGGATCTGTTTATTAACAGAACATCTCCTGAGACCATTTGGCACTTAATCAAAAAATACTTTTGTGGCCTTCTTTTTGGATATCTGGCTATAAGCTAAGCCTCTTAAAGCTCTTACCAGGTTTCCTGTTTGTAAGTCAAAGAATGGTGGTTTTTTTGTTTTTTTTGTTTTTTTTTTTTTTTTTGTGATGCTCTGATTAGGAGTTCTCCATGAACTTGAGGCAGTTCCTTTCTATAATCAAGGATCATAATGTTCCAACATGTACAAATCAATGGGGATTTCATAGCTGGAGAGATGACATAGTAGTTAAAAGCATATGTTGCTCTTGCAGAGGACCCAGGTTCAGTTCCCAGCACCCATGATATTTACAACCATCCATAACTCCAGTTCCAGGGGACATGGTGAACATACATATAAAGGCAACACACACACACACACACACACACACACAAATTAACTTAAAATGTTTTTATTTTGGGAGAACAAAACCAACAAAGAACAGCACATGACAATAATTTCACACACTGCCAGACAACAGGCTTCAGTTCCCTGGCCATATTGGACATTTATCCTAGATTTCATGACTTACGAAACTTAAGTTGGCAAACCTAGGCTCATGGACTGACATACAACACATGGCTGTACCTAATTCATTATTCAGCTTGCCCAAGAGGGTCTCAGGAAACAGGAAGGGCTATGAAGAAAAGCAAAGTTATTATTGGCACTCGTGCTGGAGACTTTATCTTAAGAACACGAGCTCATTTTGCTATCTACCAAGACCTTGCCCTGTGTTTCCATCTCATTCCTTTGTGAAGGGAATGAACAGTTTTGATAAGCTCCTTTACAATTGTAGGGTATTTTTAACGTTATTCTTTTATAACTAGTAGGCAGTGAAGCTGTTTCCCTGACTTTACTTTTATGAGCCCCAGTTTTATCTCTCATTGCTTATCTGATGTGAAATGGTTGCAATATTTGAAGAAAACTTACTTGAGTCATACAGAAATCTTAATAACTTCAGGCTCTTGGGGGACTCTCTGTACACTAACATAGATTTTAATATTATAGAAATGCAACAGTGACCTTTCCATAAAGCCCTCACAAAACTCTATGATATAAGCTACGAGAGACATGGAAATTTTCTTGAACGGAGAGTACACAATATTGATCTGCATTTTGTGGTTTATTTTATAGCTGCTTTCTCAGATCTCTTGTGTTTTTCTTTGCTTTATGCTAAACAACACTAATTTTTCCATTTTTAAGCTGGGGAAGAGGCAAGTTTTTTTTTTTTTTTTTTAAAGTTGTATTTTTCTTGTGGGCCAGCTCATTTGGCTGCGGTTAAAGAGACTATTGTCTTTATTTTAACAGGCTTCGAGCTTCAGAAATGAGTTGACAAGAGAGGAAACTCCATTAGTTTGTTTTAGCTTTTTAGTTTTATGACATTTTGGGCAAAGGGGCCTGAAGCAGCTGCATGTGATGGTTTGTGACAAGTATTAATTCAGGATATTGTATTCAGTTTAGAAAACACAATGATTACTATTTGGCATACAAGCTGTGACTTCCCAAAATTGATGTTGGCTAGAATCCTGAAATCAAGAAGTTCTTTTGTCTTCCAGAGATTGGCACAGAAATGGCTAAAAATGTCTAAAGCCTGAAGCTAGTAGCTTTAACTTCTCACTATATTTCTCATTAGTTCTAGTTTAGGGTAGAAAAAGACTTAGGACGTGTAGTCATAGTTTGTCAATTGCCTGTCTGTGCTCTTGATCATGACTTGAATGTTTCAGGTCCTTTCAATGCATAACCCCAATAGATGGTGCTCCTCAAGAAGCAGAAAGCTGTCCATTTTAGTAGCATCAGGACTATCTACAGATGGAAAAGGGGCAGCATTCTGTGACAGCCAGCCATTCCACGGCTAACTCCTCACTCCTGAGCTCTCACCAAAATTCTTTCCAGAATAAACACCAGGACATGGTTCACTGCATATCTGTGGTGAGGGAATGGTTAGACTTTGATTCACAGGAATTTGAAAAGAGCCTGGAGTGTCACAGTGGCTTGTACCAACCCAATGTTATTTTCTGAAGGACAACAGAAGAACAGATAAATCATGTCAGTCATCCAGCAGACAATCCGTTGGTCACCTCTAAGAAGGAAAGTGCATGCTTAAGTGGATTGTAGTATCTACTCTGTGAATTGCTGATGTCATTGTAAAATTCTTAGTTTCCTAGTGATTTATAGTCTGTATTCCTGGCTGGGCATATAACCTATATGACAGAGTACTTACCTATCATATTCAAGACAATAGGTTTCAGCCCTGGCACTGTGAAATAACAAATAAGCAAAATAAGTAGATGAATAAATGCAATTATGTGCTCCTGAGATCATTGGTCTTTATTTGTGATTCTTACTCTTACTCTTGACTGAAAGCGAAATGACCAAATTCCTTCTTTGAAGTACTTAAAGAAATCCCTTGACTGGGCCTGAGAAGTCAGGTTAGGGATGTGATGAGCTTCTCCTTACTTCTATTGGTAGGTGATGAGAAAGTGCCCACCTCGCCTCAAGTTTTTGGCTTAGACTCTCACACCATTACTGGGAGAGCTCCTCTGGATTCTGCAGTCATACAGTCTTACCTTGTGTGACATAAGTGGTTCATTGTCATAGTGTTCATCAGGACACTGTTCTGTTGACAGGCTTCTGAAGATTGTAGCACAAAGGGTCACAGAATACTTCAACGATGCCACCTGGTGATTGGCTGAGGTTGTCATACCCTCTGATCAGATCAAGCACTTCTGAAAACTGATTAAGGTTGAAGCAACGACCTCTTCACCATTAGCTCACTAAAGTTGAAGTTCACCCAGAGTTTAGGTGTTTTTCATACGAAAAGGCCAATTTCCTTTATTCTATAGCTGTTATTTTAGGTAACCTCTGACTTTGCCTTTTGCTGTAACAAGCACCTGAAAACAGTAACTAAAGAGAAAAGGTTTGGGCTCGTATTTTTTTGTAGGCTGTTTCCTGACCAGTCAACTACATTGCCTTGAGTCTTTGTTAGATAGTATATAATTATCAGAAGAGAACCATTCAACTATTAGCTTGGAATGAAAAAAAAGGAAGGAAGATGAGGTAGAGGTACCAGTGTCCTCGTCAAGATCATGCCTCCAATAACTTGAAGAGCTCCCACCAGCACATGCCTCTTGAAGACTCTACCGCTTGCCAGAAGTTGATAGATTGAGGACCAAGCCTTTAGCCTATATCCTTAGGAGCAACTTATTAATCCAAAACAGAGCAGCATCCCTGAAAATCTTGGCATTGATTGCTATTACTAGATGTTAGCAATTGTATGTATTCAGAAAAGCTTCTTAGTAGTGAGCTAAGCTCTGGGCATCTTTGGACACCTGACCTCCCAGAAGGAGGCTGGTGGAGATGGCTTAAGAGGTGGCTGAGTACAAGGGGTTGAATTTCTGACAGGGGGTCAAGAATGGTGATGGTCCTTGATTTCCCTGGAAGGAAGAAAGATGAAGGGAAGGACCTGAGGCAGTGCTTCCTGCAGAGAGAGGTTATGGGGGATAGAAGCGGAAGGTATGAGTTAGATTCTGGGAGCTTAAAGAAAATTATAGCCAAGATAATGATAGAGTTTGAATGCTCAAGGCTTAGATGTCCAACAGCATTTGAATAGAATATTTGAGGTAGATCCCATGTTTTAAATCAGTAGCTAGGAAATGACAGTGTCAAATGCTACCCTCAAAACAAATTTGGCCATGGTAGGTGCAATGTTGGTGGTCAACATATATATTAACTATAAGCCTTCTTTTGAAAATTTTGGTATCACAAACATTAAATGACAGTTGATGTATTATCCACAATACCCAATTTACCCAAGATATGGTCAAATTGGATATCATTCCTTTAGTTTTCAAAAGAGAATTCAAATTAAAACACATTGTAATGGCTTAATCCAATTGCAATTTTACCAGTACTAAGTGTAGACAACTATATTCATTGTGTTACAAGAAAATTCCACGACAGGTACTTCCCAGTTAGCACTGTAGGCCACTTAGTGCACTGCAGCAAATGTATAAGGCCTGCTTTGTCTCCCTCAAATTAATATTTCTTAATAATATTTAGAAAATTCTAAAAGAAAGGAATTAAAAATGACTCTCACAAATGAACAGTTATTTTATAAGTACCTTTAAAACAAAAGAAACTGCCTTTTCCCCATGGATAATGTAAAATATTTTCGGTTGCCTATTTTTCATTTGGAAGTTAAAAGAATCCATCCTCGGCTAATGCCCCAGTAGGAAACTGAAGGGTGTGGTCGTCTAGACTTACCCTTCAGTGACACAGTCTTTAGTTTAGCTACGTCTTATTAAACGGCTTAAAAATGACCGCAGAGATGGGTCATCTTTGGTCATGGTGTTCGAAGCCATTCCTCCTGAGCATTTTACTGTATTGAGGAAGATTGCTCTTGAGAATGGAGGCTGCACAGTCAAGGAGAAGCAACCCCAGGTTTGGATTCTAGTTCTAAGGGACATGGGATTTTTTAAAGTTTATTTTCCACCCTTTGTGACTGGAATGGAGCTCATGAAAAGGTTTAGTAAGGCAAAGCTTTCCGTCTGCGTTCAGTGTGTGCATCAGGGAGAGCTTCAGTCTTAGTGGATGGGGTGAGCAGTGGTTACAGTCCCTGCACTCAGGAGCCCAGTGCTGTTGCAGCTCGTCCTCTCTGTGTACCTGCAGGAAGCTGACTTGGCTTACCACATTGCAGCTCCATCCTCCTTGCCTGCAGCCGCGTGGCATTTTAGAATCTGTTGGTTTAGACTCTTTCCCCGAAGAAACAAAAATAATTGATCACAGATGACACAAAGACCAAAGCGGTTTCCAGGAACATGGCTTATTAGTAGAGACACTTGAGGAAACCAAGCCCATGTCTTACAGGGGGCAGCGAACTTAGTTAAAGAAGCCCCAATTTCTGCTCTCTTTTCCCAGGCTGGCCTGAATTAAATGTCAGAGACATTTACTAAAATAGTATAGGCTTACAAACTCTTGGGAATGACCTCACATGTGACTGACCTCTGGTATCTTCCTGTTGCCTCTGGGCCTTGTTAGGACGAAGGATGTTTTTTAGCTCCTACACAAGCTGGGGAAACAAACCCACTTTAAAACAATCCCATAACAGCACACATCTTATGAAAGGAACAATTATTTGAAGGCTGTTGACCTTACACGGATTGGGAAAGCGTTTGGCATCTTGTAAGTGTGCTTTGATACTGGAGGGCTGTCCTGGGAATGCCACCTTGTCATGGTGCTGCCCTCTGCTCTTCAATGAACAATGGTAACACATTGTCTGACATCCCACTTGGACCCCTCTTAGTGTGGCTTTCATTGTGGGAAAGAAATATATTCCAGGAAGGCTATGCTGGGGTTTTAAATAACATCTACCCATATAGACTTTAATTTACTCACATTATAGCTTAAATAGTGCCCAATCCAACTAAGCTAGAAGAGTCTGGAAAATATATCATGTATACTGTGCAAACAGGGGCACGTGTTTAATCTTAAAGGGGTTAAGTGCTCCCCCATCACCCAGCCGCTGGCTGGGATGGAGCTAAGCTAGACTCCTGGACACTTATTTGTGATTGCCAGTTTGTTTACTGTATAGGCGTCTTAATACTCATTGTGGAAACAGCCTAATGTATAATTATAGTTAGGCTCACTTTTAAGGCTATAGACACAATGGTTATAAAACTGGAAATTTGTGCCGGGCGGTGGTGGCACACGCCCTTAATCCCAGCACTTGGGAGGCAGAGGCAGGCGGATTTCTGAGTTCGAGGCCAGCCTGGTCTACAGAGTGAGTTCCAGGACAGCCAGGGCTACACAGAGAAACTCTGTCTCAAAAAAACACAAAAACAAAAAACAAAACAAAACAACAACAACAACAAAAACCTGGAAATTTTAGCTGTCTCTTGTTCACTTTTCTAATGGAACATTGGAATGTTTATCTCATGACATATATATGGGAGCCCATGTGACTGAAGTGAACAGAGAAGATTCAGTCACCCTGTCAGACTATCAGACAAAGCCAAAGGCAGCGTTGGCTATGTACACCTGGACCTTCACAGCTGTTTCTGATTCTGAGCTTTGAACCCAGGACCTTCTGCACACTAGGCAAGCACTGTAGCTCACAGCACCATAGCCATAGCCACAGCCACAGCCATAGCCACAGTCACAGCCACAGCCACAGCCACAGCCACAGCCACAGCCACAGCCACAGCCCCTACTCCTAGTTTCATGCCTATTCTCATGTCAGGGAAAAAGAATTTCCCACTAGTTCATATCTTATTTGCTTGTCTTATCTTAGAAACCCAATTAACACGAGGGTCTTGACCAAGAGTAAACCATGCAGGTTTTGATGTATGTGTAAATGGGGATCTTCACAAAGGAGTCGAGTCTGGAGAAATGACAAAATCAATATACTTTCATACTTTCTAGACAAAAGCACGTAATACATTTGTGAAGTGATTATCGTAGGTCCCTGGAGGTTGTCTCTAAGAGATAAAGAGGAAGGTATAAAGGATCAGAGCCACTTCCCTGTGCTCCTGAAGGGTACTGCAGAACCCGGCTCAGTGACTGTTCTGTGCCTGTGCAGAGACCCCATGAGCCATGAGCAAGGCAATTCTTATGAAATAAAGCATTTACCTGGGGATAGCTTACAGTTCTAGACCGTCAGTCTACTGCCATCATGGTGGGAAGGAGGACAGCATGCAGGCTGATGCTGGAGCAGTAGCTGAGAGCTACAGCCTGATCCATGGGGGTGGCAGGAGGGGAGAGAGAGAAAGAGGGGGGCACACACTCGCCTATGCATGTGCCGCCCCCCAAAATAACTAAATAAAATAATTTTAATTTGAAATTTTTAAAGTAGAAACAACTTCCCTAAAGACTTATGTTTCATGTACTTTCTTCTCACTGTCCTGATAGGCTTTTATCAGCTCCGTCACTGAGTTTAATTTACAATATTTGAAGGTTTGAAATGACACCTTTTGAACACACAAAGTGATCTCCTGTGTGGTTGAGGTTTATTTATGCTACATTTCTTCCTTCCTTCCTTCCTTCCTTCCTTCCTTCCTTCCTTCCTTTCTTTCTTTTTTTTTTTTTTTTTTTTTTTTTTGGTTTTTCGAGACAGGGTTTTTCTGTGTAGTCCTGGCTGTTCTGGAACTCACTCTCTAGACCAGGCTGGCCTCGAACTCAGAAATCTGCCTGCCTCTGCCTCCCAAGTGCTGGGTTTACAGGCATGTGCTACCACGCCCGGTGTATGCTATATTTCTTTAACTGAGACTTATTTTCCAGCCATAGCATAATACCTTTGGGGCTTTGAGCATGGGACAACTGTTATTTTCCTATGTATTTAGTGCATATATATTGCATTTTCTCCATATATGGTCTGGACTCAGTTACATTATACATGGTCATGCATGGTCCTCAGCTTTATCCTCAGCCTATGACTCCTGTGTAATAAATAGCAGTGGTCTATTTATAAAACAGCTTAGCCAGTGTTTAACTATAAGGAATCTTGATTAAATTTAATAGTTCATTTTGTGTGTGTGTGTGTGTTTATTTTAATAAGAAAATAGTTTTAAAAAGAAAGGATCCTTTGAGTCTTTGACTTTGGGCCTGCTCCATGCACAGCTTCCTCCCTGTGTTATGCAATCTTGTCTTGTCGTCTTCAGACTGTACAAGTATTCATGCCCGAGGCAGCTTTCAGAGAGATTATTCAAGGCAAGATAAAATAAAATCCTACCCTTTGAAATACTCTGATAATTAAAGCAAAAGTTGAGCCTATAAAGTAGGTCTTCTTTTTTTTTCTTTTGAGAAGTTTGATTCATGTTGGTGACATTTTTATCTAATTGGGCAAGAGCTACTCCAAGGGCAACGGAATGACAAGGTCTGGGAGGGGCGGGCATAGGAGGCTGCGAGGTTACCCTTAAAGGGCATAAGAAAGCCATGCATCCCACACAGGTAAGGTCAGGGTGCCATTGTCTTCACCAGCACTCGGGTGCCAATGTGAACTGGGGCAGTGGGCTGAGGTGCGGGGCCTAAAAAATTGTGAAGGAGACATCCAGCCTAGAAGTTATCATCGGTAAGCCCAACCAGCCGAAGCGCAACATCTAGAATGGTAACTTGTTCTGCAGACTGCATTCCAGGCAAGCAGTGGGGTTTGTCCTTTGAGAAGGGAACACTGGGACATTTGGAGACTCTGGAGGAAAGAGCAGGTATACACAGAAAAGGTGCCTAAGTGTCATTTAGCAAATACTAGTTTCCTGTCCTAGTTCATCTTTAGGGTTGGCTGGGAGTTGGCCCAAAAGAAAAAATACTGATTCATTGATTTTGATATCCAGTATATTGACATTATAACAGCAAATCCAGACCATTATGGAGTTCACTGTAGATGAAGTTCAGATTAACATGTTACAATGCAGTGTGTGGCAGTGGAGCTACATAGAGAAAGGGGTATAGCCTGTCGGTGAACTTTCAGGAGGTGATATGATTAGCACCTCAAGTAACACAGTCAAGAGAATCTCCCATAGACATGTCGATAGGCAACCTAGTCTCCACAGTCCTACAGGGAGACTCTTCTGGAGCGTGTCCAGTCAAAAATTAAAACTACTGGTCACAGCTCCCTTGGCCAGACCTAGTTCTTAAAAACAAAGCTTGAAAGCAATGTTTAAAGCAATTACCCAGTAACGTCAGGGCCTCAGTATTGACTACTGATGTTGACTGAAAAGCAACTGCCTGCACTCAGTCTCCATGTCTCTGCTTTCGTAGGCAGGGAAGAAGTATGCTATAAACAGATGGCCACTGTTACTTACCTTCATTTCCGTCCCTGTTGCCAGTCTGGTTTCGCTCTCCTCTGCACCTCCTCGTCTGTTAGGTAAAGACTTGATCAGCTGTTCTCAATCTCTAGTTGATATCATAGTTCTTCTATCTGGATATGCCTTGGCTTTTTGAGCCTCTTCCCCCAGGATTCTCATTTAGAAAATATGAGTAGAGCTTGCAGTTATATGTCTGTAATAAGTCCCCCATGGGTGATTGCTGTTTGGTACCTGTCTGTGTTGGTTTCCTAGAAGGAAGAATTTATTTCGGTTCATGGCTGGGGAAAGTAAAGTCCATCATGGTGAGAAAGAAAGATGCTGTAGAGTTTATGGAAGCAGAATCATATGGCAGGGATACCTTATATCTCAGCAGACCACAAAGTAGAGAAAGGATAACGTGTAGGACTTTCTCATTTTTTTTCTTTTCTGGTCAGTCTGGCACTGACCAAATGGGAGTACCCAAGTTCAGGTCAAGTATTCCCTCCGCAGTTACATCTCTCCAGAAACATTCTCAAAGACAGGCCCAGATGTTTCCTGTGTGATTACAAATTCAGTGATGTTGGCAGTGATGATTGAACAACAGTGAGAAGCACTGATGTACGGTAAGCCAGGAGAGCCTAAGTCCTCTTTGAACTTTCCCCCGTAGGATTCTATTTGGAATCCCCACTTTAAGTATCCAGAACCAGCTGCTCTCAGCTTGATGGATACACCAGGAAGGAACCAAAGCAGAGGCAGATGGCAGCCAAAACTGGTTCTCATTGTCTCTCCCTTGACATCCCTTATCTTTCCAAGGCAGGGTTTCCGCTCACACCAAAAATTTCAGGTTAGAATACCTGGAAACAAGGGCCAGAAGGACTTTTTTATACTGTTTGAACCCTTTTCTCCAAACTGAAGGTTCTCCATATAATGGGCATTTTGCTTTATGTTTCCCCAGAACTTAGTAAAACACACACTGTGCAAGTTCCTAGTAGTTGCTAGCTGTGTGTGGCTAAGGGAGAAATCGTTTTGATGATTTTACTGGTAGGGATACACCAAACCTAAGAATTAAAAGAGTATCATTTAGTGACTCCATAAGATAGAAAGTTCCTCCTTCTTTCTTTTTTTAAAGTTTTATTTATTTTTTATTTATATGAGTACACTGCAGCTTCAGACACACACTGGAAGAGGGCATCGGATCCCATTACAGATGGTTGTGAGCCACCATGTGGTTGCTGGGAATTGAACTCACTCAGGACCTCTAGAAGAGCAGTCAGTGCTCTTAACCCCTGAGCCATCTCTCCAGCCCTCCTCCTTCTTTCATTATCAATTTTTATGCACTGAAGATAATTTTGTCTATACTTATACATGACTGGTGGTATAATTTTGTTTCTACTAATATCACCACAAACATATGAGTAATGTGGGGTGTCCTGTTGATACGATGTCTATATTGGCCCTAAGTGATAGGATTCTATTACACTCTGGCGGGACTGCCAGCATGTATGTGCATGACTATGTGTGAATATTCTAACTGTTCTTACAGCTGTCCTTGTATCATATTAAATAAAAGTTTCTTCATCTACTGCAATTTATTACTATAAAACAGATTTACATACTAATGATAATTTTATTTCTGCAGTATAAACATACTATTAAGCCAGATATGGACCTAATAAGTATTTTGGAGCACAAACCTAAGAAGGAACTGTTCAGTGGTATGACATGGGTACCCCTGGCCTCTGAGGAGAGCATTCTCCCTCAGTGCTATGGCTCTCCAACATTAAGTGATCACTTGCATCTTTCAAGTGCCAGGGATAGAGCTTCCAGGCAAGAAGTGATTAACAGTGGGTTGTCAAAGTAGAAATCCACAGTTGTGGACAGCTACTTTAATATATTTAAGTCATTTAACCTGCTTAAGAGGATTTGGGAGGCCTAGATATGTACTCAGATGGCCTGCATGAGAATGCTACAGTCAGACAGCCAACAGCCAACAGCCAAGCAATGTGGGGGAGTACATCAGGCTTCCTCTGGGGAAATACATGTTTGTTGTATTCCGTTTCTTTGAAAACTGATCATTACAGACTGAATTATATCATATTGCTGGTCTAAGAGCATGCCGCTCTAACCCTCGGTACCCTGGCACACAGCGTGTATCAAGCTGAGGGAAAGGATGATCACTTTCTGACTTTTCTCCTTTTTCTATAAGACCCTCGTACCCAGAGGAAAGGAAGGAAGACACAGAGATGACAGGAAGAATGTGAACATAGTTTGCGGAATGTGAGATTGTACCCCATTACCCAGATACTACAGTTTCTGTGTGTAAAACATAATTTTGTCCCATTTCTAGGAGTCTTAATTTCTGAGAATTCGATATATAAAACTTACTAAATCAGTTGATTATGACTTGAATATAATCTGTCTTATGCTGTAGAAGTGTTAGTGATGAGACTTGTTTTGTGCAAAGAATGTCATTCCTGTAATAAACTATCAGCTATTTACTGTATTCAAACCACACTGTTCTCTAATGCATTTATAAAGACAGTTTTTTGAAAATTGTATTTTCATCAAAATTCTAAGTTATCCCATAAATAAAGTCACACTTTGATCATAATTCTGATCAGACTTGAGGTCCAAGAGATGGAGATAAATATTGGCTTTTTACCTTCTGTTCTTTCTGTTCTTTGGGCTGTGTGATTGTAAACTCTAAGAGATTATTTTGCATCAATTGGACTTCATACTGGATTCGACATGGCAGAAGCCGTAGGTTTTGAAGTAGTAGTCTTCCATGACATCCCATTCTGACACCATCATAATCTGTTTTATTTCCAAAACCAAGAATAGCAGAGCCTCTCAGCCTCAGCTAGAAGAGCTTCTTTTTTTGCAGTGGGTATCCGCCGATGTAGAGCTGGCCAAAGGGAGAATAAGTGACTGTCTGTGTTCAGCCCTGAAGGAGACATTCCGATCACCAGCCCTTCATCCCACAAAGCTGAGGGAACATTATGGAAGCAAAAAGAATGTACTAACTAGTGGATGGGAGGGAGTGTTGTTAAGAGCTGTCTACTGAACATGAAATAACCATAGTAACCATTGGTTCTTATATCTAGGTGATAGTTTATATAAGACCTGTAAAGATCTTGGCATCCAAAGTTTTGGCATCAGTTGGTTAAGGGCTGTAGTCCTGTGGTCCCTCTACCACCAGAGGAATTATGGGTAGTTGGTAGCTTCTGGGCTTAGGAGAATCATTCTTTGAGGATGTGATCACTGACAAGGGTGCCCATGCTACAGTGGGTAGCCCAACACGTTGCACATATCGGTAGCACTAATTGGACTTAATAGATTATTAAAAAGAGAGTGGGGAGGGAGGGCACATGGATTCTGTATGGGGGAGTGTTGGGGAAGATCTTCAAAGAGTTGGAGGAGGAGGAATCCGGTAGATAGGATCCTATTTTCTTGTGTACACGTATGAGCTTTTGAAGGAATCTTTTTAGGTAGAACATAGCTTTGTGAAGTGTCGCTGTAGGTTTCATCATGGAAGAGCCAGTTGCTAGGTGCTGAATGACGAGTCCTCACAGCCTGTGTGTGAGAGGCTTCCTGTTGACAGCGAAGGAATGAAAGCCTGAAGAGAAGAGGAAACAGTTTACAGCTTTCCCTGTCATTTCGTGCCGTTTGTTCTTGCCAAGAGCTCTGGTGGAAAATACAGACCCTTTAAGAACAGATTTTTATGAAAAGAAATAATTTGTTAAATGTCATATCTTTCTTTCAGTTTACAGAATGTTGTTTTCTAAATATAAAATCTGTGTTAGTATACTTTTCTATATTTTAAAATAGAAGGGAGTATTTTGGTCACTAAAAATTTCATCACCGACTTGTAACTAGTGCTTGTACACACACACACACACACACACACACACACACACACACACTGTGTTAACTGTTTTGCATTCTTGTGAGAAAAAGAAAAAGAGAGAAAGGAATAAAGAAAGAGAGAGGAAAGAAGAAGAAAGAATTTAAAAGCCAGAGAGCTTATTTTCACTAAAACCTTTAGTCCAGCATCATCTGGCCAAGGGCTGTGAGTCTGTGGTGGGGTAGGTCTTCGGGCAGAGAGCACTCCACGGGGAAGAGCAAAGAGGCCTGGAGAAGCAGCTAAGTTTTCTAGCAGAGCCCCTCAAAGCCAGCGAGCTATGAATCTATAAATCCATTCATAAAGTCAGCTCCCAAGCTTAGGAGCCAGCCTCCCACACACAAGCTTTTGAGGGACATTTAATATCCAAACCCTAATAGTGTGAAACAGTTTGGATCATGTTTGTTCTTTTATTTGCTTAACAACATGTTGGGAGTATTTATATTTGCTTGACAAAAGCTGTGAATATTTTTAGGAACCCTTCCACTTGGCCATTGTTAGGCAAACAACCATTCCTTTTCCAGCCCGATTTCAATAAGTATAAGAGTATTTAAATGTGTGGTGTATTTAAGCGATTTGCTTAGTTAAGGCATGGAGACAGCCAGTGTTTTTCTACCTTAAATGGCACAATAGTATTTTTGTCCACAGGCTTTGCATACATTGAGTTCGAATCAATCCTACTGGTAAAATTGCCATGGGTGACTGGACTTTCAAGGGCATAGAAATTAATTACAAAATTCTTTTCCCCTCAAAGTGTACAAGAATACTCTTATCCTCGACTTTCAACACTGCTGCTTAGTGCCATTCTTAGTCTCGCACTCCATATGTGGTTTTTCTGTTTCTTTGTTCGTTTGTTTTTGAAAAGGCTATTTAATGGATTGATGAAGATGGAGATATTCTTAGCAAATGGGGAAATTATTATTAATGATATGTCAGTGTCAAATTGGATTCTAGCTTGAAGTGAAACAGGGCATTTGAGGGTTCAGGGTGGCCTGACGAAAGCCTTAGTCTGTTTCACAAACGTCAGAGGTTCCTCTTCAGAGGTTCAAACAGTTAACAATAAACAAATAAACGTTGGCCACTGGAAATTCCACGTCAATTTCTTGTCTCCAAAAAATACGTTTAGGTGTCTTTTGCCTTGAGTTTTGGGGGTTCTGCTGTGCTGTGTGGCTGTCAGGGCATCTTCTTGGCTGGTGCACATGCCCTTGACTGTTTAGCTTCTTTGGGTCCTTTGTGCCCTTAACACTGGTTGCAGGTTTCTCAACACATCCCTTATTGAGATGGTGCTTTCAGTCATCCCTGATGAGGGAGCCATCCAGGACTCCCCTCCTAGCTCCTCCCTTCCATGTTCTCTGCAGGCTTGGGAGAGTGTCCTCTGGCTGCCCGTGTAAAACAATCTGTCCAGTTGTGTAAGACACAGACAATGGGCCCGTGTAAGACCCGCTGGCTTCCTTCCAGAAGCTGCTCTGAGTGTTTACACTGGAAAGGCTGCCTCATTGTGTCAGCTCTTTGATGGCGTTCCCTTGAAATCCCCATCCCCCCTCTGGAGGTTCCTTTCCCTTGGGGCCTCTGTAGTGAGGTAATGCCTTTCAAGCAGGTGGAGGAGGGGAAGGAGGAAGTTAAAGCTTCAGGTCCTTTGTAGGTGAGGGCTTCCAAGGCAAGCTGAGAATTTAAATGGAAGGACTTGGCCAGTCCCCTTCCCATCTTTCAAGAGGTAACTGTATACATCTGGGTTTCTCTACATCAAGTTGAATTATTAAATGTACCGTTATTTGCTTCTTATTTTAAAAATCAGTTGATTGGGTCAACATTTCCTGGTGCTTTGTCTTCATCGTCACTGTGTCATTTATATAAAGTAATTCGGTCGCTGCCCCTAGTGCCCCCAGGAAGTATTGCAGAGAACAGTATACCCTCCAACTTAAAATCAGACAAATTTGGGATACTTCTCTGCCATTTTTCCCAAAAGGCCTTATTCCTTGGTTTGATCCCTATATCTCTGAACAACATTAAGTCAGAAATGGCTTCCACCACCATTGCTGATGTTCTTCCTAGAAATCAGAGCCCTAGGCTAGCATCTTCAAAGGTCCTGATGTTCCTTCAGCTGCCACAGTCCCCAGAGGCCTGGGTGTAATTGGGTCATGTGGATAGAAGGAGTCCTCAGGCAGGCAGGAGGTGAATAGCTCCTTAGTGAGGAAGGCAGAAAACCTCTGAAAAAGAAAAGACTCTCTTCTGGGTGCTTAAGTCTGAGTACTTGTCTGGATCCTGGCAGAATCAGAGTTAAACCAGTGAAAGACAACATAGATGGTAAGAAACTCTCTTTTCATATTTGACATAAGCCTTTTTATATTAGTTGTCTCTGTTTGCTATTCCTTTCAAAGTTAAGCCAAGGATAAAAAGTGTGAGGGATAGTTGATATGAGTTAGAACATCCTAGAACACATGAAACGCTACAGAGATATGCCGTGTCTTCTTACATACACTTTGGCAAACCCACAAAGCTACTATATTGTGTCCTTTTGAGTGCCTTCCACCCCTCTCCTTTCCTCTTCCCTTTCTCCATAGCTAGGGTCTTTCTTTGTTGCCCTGCATGGCCTTGAACTCCCATCTCAGCCATTCAAGTAGTGGGAATTCTAAGGGTGTCACTTTCTGCCTTGCCATGTTGCTTTTTATTTAAAAGTTAATTTGTCTCTCTGTGGTTGTAGCAGTTGGATACAAGGCCTCACACATGCTAAGTGTTTATATCCCATCATCACTATATTGCCTTTCAGCATATCATGCTGACAGCGGCTTCCTGTGAGTGGTACCTGAGGTGATCCATGGGGTCACTTCTCTCTGCAGAGATTTCACAGTACATGAAGTACATGTCTCCAGGTTTAGAGACAAAAGGGAAGAATTTTGGGCTCAGAAGATGGGAAGATGTATGAAGGAAAATAACTTAGGGACCTTTATGGACTTTTCTCACACATTTAAAGAAAATAAACATGAAATGTCTGAGCTCTGATAACAATTGCACCTTAGTTTTATACACTAATCAGACATTTGTTCTTCTCCAGGTCTTGAACACCATCATGGCCAAACCTTACGAATTTAACTGGCAGAAGGAAGTGCCCTCTTTCTTGCAAGAAGGAGCAGTTTTTGACAGATACGAAGAGGTAACCATGCTGTTAATTTTTTCCCTCTCAAAACACTCTAAAAACTATCTAATTTTGATCAGAGTACTGAGTGTTCTTTCACATAAGTAATGTCTTTGAGGCTTATAAATTGCAATGGCAGAGGCTAAAGAATGCAAAAGAATGATAATATACTGCCAGTGAGTTGTTGAATGATCACGATGTGCCCAATAAAATGATAGCAATGATCGGTGTCATTTATTGAGTGACCTCCTTGTGGCAGCTTGGCTGCTCAATGAGTGTCTTATTTCATTCCATATGTCGTATTTCATTTCACCAATGGGCTCCTTATAAGGTGGTTGCTACCGTTGTGATTTTACAGATCGGGCTCATGCAGCAACACTTTGTGTAATGAAGTACTTCTGGCACGCTTTCCTCGTAAACCTTTCTACCCACTACACATGGAGCAGTACTCCCTCTGGGTGCTAGTCGTCTGTTTGCTTGCTTCATTTGTTCAGACGGTTCTGGCCAAAGCTTTGCACACCTCTGCTTCTGTGGCTTTTTGTTTATACCTGTGCAAAATACCAGTGGCTCCAGGCTTTCTGTAGAGGCAAGCATCGAACTCCCAATGAGCTAGAAGGTCTGGGAGGATGAGCTGAGGTGATGCTTATCCTGAAGGCTTGGATTTGAGATGACCTGGGGAGAGGCTTGTGATGAAAGCAGAGTCTTCTCTAAGGCCCAGGGAAAGGTAAAACGGATTTTCTTAGAGCCGGAGATGATTCCTTTCAAACCAATGAATGTTGGGGCTGATACGCAGCCCCGCTGAGGCTTAGAGTGTCATAAACAGATTCTTACTTTGCCCAGGAACTTGGCTGTGCTGACTGACTTGACTTGCTCCTTGCAGTATTTATCTTGTTATAAGAGTCACATTTCCATACCCCCAGAGCTCCCAGGGACTAAATGACCAACCAGAGAGTACACATGCAGGGACTCATGGCTCCAGATGCATATGTAGCAGAGGATGGCCTTGTTGGACATCAAAGGGAGGAGAGACCCTTGGACCTGTGAAGACTTGATGCCCCAGTATAGGGGAATGCCAGGACAGGGAAGCAGGAGTGGGTGGATTGGTGAGCAGGGGAGGGGAGATGGGTTAGGGGGTTTTTGGGGGGAAACCAGGAAAGAGGGACAACCTTTGAAATGTAAATAAAGAATATATCTAATGAAAAAAAGAGTCGCATTTCCTGGAAACCGTGTTGAAAGAGCAAACGATGAACCAAAATGCTGTCACTGTTTCTTATCTGGACTTCGGGTATTAAAGTGATAGTATTTGTATGTCTGTAACTTTACCACAAATGGAGTAAGTGCCTTGCACTGTAAGATAAGTTAAAACAATGTTCCACCGCCAGAAGCACCCGCTGGATTGCCTGGTAGTTTTATTCTAGCCTTTTTATTTTGTTTCATTTTTGTAGTTGAGACCAGAGAATACATTTTTTAAAATACAAGCTTGCCACACTTTGAATCTTTCCTGCTTCCACAATCTCATTTCCCACTCGTTTTTCACACATCCCCTCCATGGTAATCAGAGCCAATCTCTCTTGGACTCTTCTCCTGAGATACACTTGTTCCTGGGGGTTAATGAACTCCTGCTCATCCTTCAGGGCTCAGGTGAGAGATCTTCACTGGTCAGGTATTTCCTTCACCTCCTCCGTAATCCACAGCTCTGTTGCAGCACCAGAAGTCTTCCTCTGTGTGGTTTACCACCATCACACCTAATTTAATGTTTCTACCTTTTGAAAAGTAATCTGCACTCCTAGAGGCCACGGGCTAGGTTTTCCTTATTTTTCTCTTCCCAGGTACCAGTAGAATGTGCTTAACAGTCAAGCTCATTGTAATGCTCACATTACATAAAACCAAGTCTCACCGGCTGTTATTTTCTTCCTTTCTTCTCTGGTGCTGGTGCTTCAGCCTGGGGTGTCCAAAAGACTGAACATGTGATCGATAACTGAAATTTACCCCAACTTTTTTTCTTGATAACTGAGATTAGAGTAAGATGATAATCCTTGAAGCTCACAATGGAGTATGGGTTCTACAGACTCAAATTCTTAGGGTAAGCAATATGAAATACCTATCATTTAAACAGCTTATTAGTTTCGACTATTTTGTACAGAGAGTAAGTTGTGTAAGTGGTCATATTTCCACCACACAATGTGGCATGAAAGCCAGGGGCTAATAGTCAAGGCTTCCTTCTGATCACCCAATCTAGGTCAGGTACCACTGACCAGGATGGCAATGCAGGTGACAGAATTTACTGTCTGTTCTCTCTCACTGATAGGCAGTAGGGAAAGCATCCTAAGGGTCTGTGCAATGTATTTGAAACAAGGATAGGCGCCTAGGGAAGATGCAAATGGCGAGTTGGAGATACAGAGAACTGTTCGGATGCTCTGTGGGGAGTAGACAGTCCTGTCATGTCGGAGTGAGATCTGCGAGCTGGTGTGATGGAGGGAGTGATAGTAAACTGAAGGTTTCAGCCAGCAAGCCCTGACAGTTTAGATTCTCCCGTGTCCCCCCATCTTCCTAGATGAGGATGGGCCTTTCCCAGGTCTAGGGAGGACCCCTCTGGAGATGAAGGTCTTTCGGTGTGTTTTATGCCATGTCACATAGGTTTGTATATAGCCTGCTTCTGTGACAGTGGGGGAGGGGCGCATTGCAAGTTGAGAGTGACCTTCCGACGCCTCCCACTGTGTCAGATGGCAAGGGGCCATATTTGGGGGCAGTGTGTCCCAACCCCATCCGTGCTGTGGTTCTGACGTGTGGGCTGGTGTGAGGTATCACGTCTCGACCGCTGGAGTGACCCAAATGACTTTCAGATTTCTAGGGCCATTTTCCAGCCCCGGAAAATCTGTAAGGTAGCTTAAATATATGACTTGTTTTCCCATAAACGAGAGAGGTTCATCTGAAAGAGATCTAATGTGCCCACTTATCTTTCTCGGTGTCAGGTAAGCAAGTGCATACAGGAAACACACACTTGTCTTGGGGAAACAAAGTGCCACATGATTTCATGCATGGAGGAGTAGAGGCTTTTGTGCCCTTTTTGACCCTTGTGATGGCTTTCTTGGCTTCTGAATCCTAGGAGCTCATATTCAGAGAATCCTAGTTTCTTGTGCTTCTCTGGGCATGCACACTCCCCCTAGTGCTTCTCTGGGCATGCGCACTCCCCCCTCCCAGTGCCTCTCTGGGCATGCGCACTCCCCCAGCTTTCCCTGAGGTGAGCGGGATGTGAACCTGGAGGGAAGAAACACCAAACACATGGTAAACTCAGCCCAGCCAAGCTTCACTTTCATCACTGTGATTTCATGAGGAAGCGCAGTGAGAGGCAAAACAAAGGATTTTAACTTTATAGCGTAAACAGAGTTCTTCCTTAATAACACAGCAAACCAGGAAGCCAAATCATGGTGCAGGCTGGATGGTAGCCATTTTTTTACCACTTTCCAACTCTATAAGATGCAGTATTTTGGAGCCTTGGCTATTAAAGTACACACTTGTAAAAATGTAACCAGAAAAAGTTTCTTTCTCCAGCTTGTGCATAAACAACCCTGAGACATGACAGCCAGTGGGAAGAAGGGGAACTAAAGAAAAGGAAGCCCAGGCATCTCACAGTGTCATAACATAGGGGCTGAGGTGTGAAGGAGCATGCCTGATTTCTACTCCGGATAACAACTATTACATTTGCAACAATAGATTAACCTCCACATGGTCAGGGTGAAGATGTTTAATAGTTACTGAGATTTTTTCCCCCAAAATAATTGTGTATATATATGTTGCATTGATGTGTTGTTTTTGTTGTTTCTATATTCCTGTTTTTTTTTCTTTTGAGGCTACTGAAATTTCAAAAGTTCACATTGCAATAGCATCTGTAATAACATCCAATTCAATTGTCAATACCTAGGTAGTGGTTCTATTAAAACGTTAAGGATGGAATACCCATTTAATCCCAGCACTTGGGAGACAGAAGCAAGCAATTTCAGTGAGTTCGAGGTCAGCCTGATCTATGAGCCAGATCTATACACAGAGAGTTTGTGGACAGCCAGGGCTACACGGAGAAACCCTGTTCTGAAAACAAACAAAAACAAATAAAAACAAAAACCCCTCTATTGCTTCCTAACTTGACTCGACTTACAAGTGACTTACGTGCAAAATATATTTTGTTGACTAAAAACATGTGTACTATTAAGTGCCTATTAAGAATTCCTCTTTCAGAAGAGAAGGGCAGCGGGGCTTTGCAGATGTGCGCAGCTCAGATGTCTCCTTGTCTTTCATAGGACTCCTTTCCAAGGGCATCTGGGTTGTCCATATCTCTCAGCATTTCTCAGTGCGCTCTCACGCTTTCTTAAAGATGCCTCCCCATTCCCAATCTCCAGTTCCTTCTCGAATTCTGCCGCACATTGCTTTGCTCCTAAAACCCTGCCCCACCCCCAGTCTCAGCAGCACGTGGGTATTGTGTGTTTGAAAATGACTGAAGCTGTGACAACAGTAGATGAAGGTGACAGCACTTGCCGGTAGAACCCACAGGCCTTGCAAGGAAGTTCCCTTGCCCAAACTCCTCTCTTTTGCCTCAGTCTGCCACCCCTGTGCAAGCCATTTTTTTGTGTGCGCTTGTGTGCGTGTGTGCGCATGCGCACTTGTGTGCAGGTCAGAGGATAACGTGCAGGACTTGGCTCTCTCCTTGAAACTTTTGGGGTCCTGGGATTAAACCGAGGCTGTCAAGCATGGTGGCAGGGGCCCTTACCCTCTGAGTCACCTCCCCGCTCTGTGATCATAAAAAAGAGGTTTAGAGAATATGGTATACGACTGAGGCATCCCTTCCCCCAAGGGACTAGACACACATCGACATACTATAGAATAGAGTTCATGCAGGGCAGAGGATGGGAGTTAAGAGGGTAGTAGAGGCAGAGAAAGGTAGAGAGAAGGAGAGAGTAAAGAAGTGGAGGCCAGCCATGACCACATGGAGAGAAGGGGGAGGGGAGGAGAGCCCAAGAGGGGCAAGAGAGGACAGAGATAAGAGGAGTGAGAGGGAGTAAGAGAGGAGGGGCTGAGCAGCCCTTTCTATAGTAGGCCAGGCCCACCTGGCTGTTGCCAGGTAATGGTGGGGAGGGGCATACCTGGCTGTTGCCAGGTAATGGTGGAGTGGAGCTTAGACAGAACCCTAACACCTGCCTTCCCCACCCCCACCCCCGTACACACACCATTTTACAATTCAGTTACTCTTCTAGAGTCTTTTTTCAGTTTGCTCTCTTCATCTTTTACAGATGTGTTTCTCAATTACTTAGAAAAGATAAAATTCCCCATGTCAGCCAAGGAGAGAAAGTTCTGGTCCCCTCTCATCCAGAACTAACCCTCCTCGCAGACTCCTTCAGCCTTTCACCTCGCATTAGCTTGTAGTGCAGATTCCTGCTTCAATGAGAGGAGTTGATGAGGGGAGAACCTTGCTCTTCCCTTTGTCCTCTGTCTGCTGCCTTAAGCAAACATTCTTCTACTGAGCCTTTGTGCTGAATCTGCTGGAACCCATGGCAGCAGCCACTAGCCAAGCGTGGATAGCCAAGGCTTGCTGTGTGGGAGTCAAGTTCGGAGTTTTATTGTATATTAGTTAATTTAAACTTACACAACTACCTTCCTAGGGCGCAGGACTATCATTGGCCTGTATATGCAGTTATCTCAAACGACAACCAGATTGGAAAACACTCTGCTCCCCCTTCACAGCAACGAAACGCCTCAGTTCCTTCCCCTCATCTGAGTCTGCTAAGTCTTTACAGCCACTTCTCCCTAGGGACATTCAGAACAGGGTTTAAATGATGGCAGTCCTTCTCTTGCCAGAGGCCAGTGCCCTCCACACACCCTTTATCTCCCTGTATTCCTCACACATCCTAGGCAAGGGCTCCCCCACTGAGCTGTGCTCTTGGCCTGGCTGTAGTTGACTCTAGAGTCAAGCAACACTTCATTCCATGGTTTAAAGTCAGTGTTTCACTGAGGCCTTCCTTGTAGGCAAGGCTGGCTTTGCAGACCAAAAAGGGCCAAAGAAAGCAGCAACAGAAAAGACAAAAGCACTGGGCATTTCAGCCACTTCCTTGTAAGGATGGAAAAGTGGTTGCTTACCGTAACACTGCTTCAGGTCACATTTTTATATTAGGATAAATTCAGAAACTGGCCTGTCAGGGAGAGCTGGCCGTGGTCCGTGTCTCTTGGGTTCTGGGGAGGTAGGGTAGCACGGAGTTGCACTTGGTAAGGTGGAAAGTTGGCATGACGGACACCATTTTGCTTTCTTTCCTTGTCTCTTGGGCCCTGAACAGGTTAGGTCTGCATATTGCCTCCAGACATGCGCAGAAGGGGAGGCAGCGGGTAGAACAGGCAAACTGAGGCAAGCACCAAGTTGCAAGGGCCAGAAGTAGAAGCAAGGGAAAGAGAATCCTGTGCCTTGGGACCCAGGTTGAGATCAACTTGTAGCCCTAGGCTCACGTAAGATCCTAAAAGGCCGCAGGGAGCATTTCACGTGCTTTGGGTGGTCAATAGGAAGGGTCTGGCTGGTGAAGGGAACTGATGTGGCCGGATTCCCCGAGCCAGCAATCTGAAAGTGTAGAGGGAGGTCCAAGGACTGGTGGGACTGCTGGTTAGACACGTGGGGAAACTGGAGGTGCTGAGTGTGGGAATGACAAACCATGAGCTTTTTGAACTTGGTGAGGAGAGGTGAGAGTGGTGAGGGAGATCGGGTGGCGAAGGGGACTGTGGTAACTGACACAGAAGAGAACACAAGAGTGATGTGAGAGATAGGGGTGCCAAAGGGGCCTGTGGTAACTGATACAGCAGTCTGGACAGTTAGGATGCAAGCTAGCCAAAAACGTAGGCAGGCAAAGGGGCAGGAGCTTTGTGGATAGGGTTAGGGTTTTAGGGTGTTTTTATGCCTGAGTAGGGGAAAACTGTAGACCAGGACAGAAGTTCCATATATGGTTTCTTTAAAAAAATTTTTTTTCCACACACTAGAATCCACAGAATTCAGAATTTAGTCAAAACAAGTTCACCAGAAAGGAAATTGAAGAAGGCAGTAAAAATAGCTTAGAGAATGAGTGAGCGCATTTTCCTCCCGCAGTCATCTCTCCTGGGGTGATCAAGTGGTGTCCTGACAGGTTCAAGAACAGGCCTCTAGGGCCTCCTCTACAAGGCCTTTGCAGTGGGTGGCACTGCACCAGCAGAGGTCAGAAATGTTTTCACGAAGACCTGCTATATCCCAAATCGCCATTTTAGACTTTTAAGAGAAGATCTGGTTGGCCTCTCACCTCTCTTTCTGACGTGAGAAGGAGAGGAAGTGACTCTGAACATCAGGAGACTGGAGGTTGGAACCCAGCCCATCCTGAAGCGCTCCCCTGCTGCCTGTCCACACATCACAGCTACCCAGAGAGCTCTTCACAGGCTGCTCTCTCCTAAGATTCCCACTAATTCCCCACTGCCTTGGGCTCCGACACTAACAGAATTTAAAAAGGAAAGTCCGTGTAGGAGAATCTAACATGTAGCTAAGGCTGAGGACCATGGCCTTAAAAATGAATCTTTAGGAATGTTGATATGGTGGTTACTGGATGATGATTTCAGAGTAAGCTGTTGTTGTTATAGATTTATTGGGAAGTTTAAAAGTCACATATATAGGGAGATTTGGAAAAGATAAATGTTCAGGATTAAACTATTCTAATTATGATATAGTATGTTTGCATGAATGTATCAGACATTCTGAATAACTTGTGAATTAATTCGTAGCTCATTTGGCCACAGCAGTCCTCCACTACAGCTTAATAATGTTAAAAAACCGGCAGTACACGTGACCCTTAACTGATCCAGAAATGTGCTTTGATCAGGCAGAGCTGTCATGGTGTCACATCTGCTATCATGACAAGGGTTCTGAGAGAAGAAACGAGAACGCATTTTCTTAGATGAGACTTAGAATAAGTTAGAAAAGACATAAAGGGCCGTTTCTTAAAGACGTTGCCGGTTTTACAAAAACAGGATAGGTTCATTTAACCCACGGTGCTGGCTACCATCTGCAAAGCTGAGATAGTACAGGCTACAAGAAGTCCCTGACTTTGTGGACTTGATAGTTCAGTGACAGGGGAATGGACAGTAAATGGATGGGCTGAAATAAGCAGGTAAATGTCCATTGGTGTTAACTGTAGTTCTGAAGGAAGTGATAGCAGAGATGGGTACGCGGGAGTATGGGAGGGGGAGGTGGTATGGGCTGGGTCGGAAGGGCGACCTGATTCAGGAGGTGAGCATGACCGGACATGATTGGTAAGATGGGAGCAGGTTGGTCAAGAGCCTTCTAAGACATGAAGCCTGTAGATGCCTGGTCATAAGGCAGACACAAATCAGAATACGAAAGATCGGGACCAAAGTTGAACTGGGAGTCAAGAAGAGGCGCATGGTTAGAGAAGTACTGGGAAGTGGCGTCCTGTAGGGCGGAGGATGCAAAGCCAGGTTCCAGATCAGCAGCCTCAGTCCCCATGAAGCTTTGAACCCACTCAGCCTGCCTCCTTAAGAGAGGCTGCAGGGATGCACCACTGACGTTTTAACAAAGCCCTCAGAGAACGTCGCTACACACTCACGTAGGAGGACAACGCTGTGGATCTAGTTCAAGAGCTTATATTTCATCCTCGTTGCTGTGTGCAAAGTAGACTGGCATGCTCTGATTTACGTTTGGGAGACAGCTCTTCTGGTAACTATTTAAAGAGTTGTTTATAATGTATGCTATCAATCAGTGTTCCATCATTACAGAATATTCATATAATCAACTGGTAACTGATAAACTGCCCACTCTCTAATTCACACACTCAGGAGACTAAGGCTATATAGCAAGTACCAGGCCAGCCTGTGCTATGTAGCAGGATCCTCTCTCAAAACTTGCTGGTTTGGGGAGCAGTGGTAGAGCCATGGTAGACACTAGCTGAACGCTTTGGGTTCTGTCTGTCACACCACTAGAGTGACCAGGAAGGAAGACAGAAGAGGCAGCGAGAAGGACACAATTCATTTTAGCTCCAATTTTCGAGGGTCCAGTGCCAGGTCAGGTGAACCCATTATTTGGGCCTAAAGTGACAGTGATAGGGAGCACCTGTTCAAGCTGGCACACCCCAGTGACCTAAAGGCATCCTGCCAAGACCCACCTCTTAAAGTTCCACCACTAGTACTCTTAAAGTACACCACTAGTGTTACCATGGGGATATTCAAATTCCAAACCATTAATAGGGGACCTGCAGGTTTGGGAGCACCAAGACTTTAAGGAAGGTGCGTTTGAATCTTTGTCTTTCCTCAGCCTCTATATCCCCAGATTTTGTGTGTGTGTGTGTGTGTGTGTGTGTGTGTGTGTTGAGACATATCCATGCTGTTATGCTACTCTGGCTTCAAAGTACTGCTTGGAAGTTGTTGCACCTGACTCAACACCTGTTGCTACACCTGTCTCAACACCTGTTCTTGCACCTGACTTTAACACCTGTTGCACCTGTCTCAACACCTGGTGTTACTCCTGTTCTCACTGCCCCAAGAAAGTGAGAGCTATAAACATGTGCTCCCATACCAGGTTCTAGGGCTCTACATTCTGACAGAGCCACGTCCTTTGACCTCACAGACAATCTTTTGTGCATCACTGTGTTAGAAAACAGGGAATGTGAAATAAGAAGGTCTGAAAAGAAGTGGTTTTTTTTACCCCGAGATTTAGATTTTTGTGCCCATCTTCCTTCAACCATGTTTCCTGTCTTCCCATCCACATTAGTAAAGGTTGTGCCAGGCACTTGGGCATTATATCATCTGGTGCAAACTCTGAAACAACTCAGAATTGCAAGTGCTAATGTCTGCCAGACTCTTATAAAAACACCCAGGTCAGTTCCTTCCTCAGAACAGCCTTTAAAATAACAGCAGTGATAATGTTATCTGGGCTGCCCTGCCCACAGAGCTGGCTCCTTGTCATCTAAACATGTGATATTTAAAGAAAGGCTCCCGTGGTTTGGAAAGTTCTGGCAAATAAGTGGCCACGAACACAATAGAATTTGGTATGAGCCATAACCCTGACATTTACAAGGTAAGACCTTGAACGGCTCCTTCTGCCTGCCAGGTCACTGGTCTCACCTGAAAGACAAAGAATAAATGGACCCCGGAAGGCCCTGCTCTTGGAGGATAGGCACCTAGTCTACCACACGGACACACTGTCAGCTTTCTTGTGTTCCGAGAATAAATAAAATGTCCCGGCAAGCAGTCGGTGAGCACTACAAAGGGCACACACTGGAAAGAGCCATTCCTGATCATGCCTCGCTGTCACTAAGCAGACCCCTGCTAACCAGACTCTCAGCCTCCCACACCTTCGGCTTGTTCAGCTGCCTTTCTCAGTGTGAGAGGTTGATTGACGGGAGCCCAGGGCAATCGTGGGGTTTGAGGCACAGCTCTTGCTGCACAGAAGCTTCCTTACTCATAGGTGAGATGGTAGGCGTGGTTTCAAGACCCAGACTTTCCAGCCCCGCCTTCAGTTCCCCAAGGTCTACTTGTATATGAGCCAGAGATGGGAGGAGATACTCAGGACTGGGGCAAGAGAATGGGTGTCCTAATATGGGATGAGCTACATAGGGCAGAATGCTCTTACATGCCCAGGGAGCCTAGAACTGGAAGAAAGCAGGGATCTGAAACTGCAGGAGTGAGCAGAGATGGTTTCCCTGAGGTACATTTACTGTCCTCTTCAGGATGGGAGTGTGTCTGGTTTGCCCCCTCAGGTCTGTTGATGAGGTCTGAGAGGGAAGGAAGGGCAGTGCTAGAAGTGTTAAGTAATCCAGTTTGAAAATATCTGGAATATTGTTACTAATCTCATCAATTTTTGCTGCTTACCACACCACTGCAAGCATTAGTGACCCAAGACAGTAAACATTTACACTCAAAACACCGATTTGCACACATTATTACACAGAACAAAACAATGCAGTTAAGGAAAAAGGAGATTCACTCAGAGTTATAAAAATATTCCTTCAGAACAATATGTTTCATAGAAATGAACTTCTTAGTCAGTGAAACTGTAAATACTTACACGGAATCACTAGATAGTCTGTCCTAACTTTTTTCATTCATTAGTATCTTCAAACTTTTTCTGTATCTATCTCTTAATACAGAAAGTGCATTATACTGAATTCTCTGCATCTGTGTGGTCTGTCTTAACGTAGTGGGAATGTGGCTATCCTGTCCCTAATACCTCCCAGCATATACTGCTGCGGAAACAGCCTTTACTTAGCAAAGCTATTCTTTCTTCTAAGATTTGTTTTTGTTTTCAATCATGGGTATGGTGGATGTCTCTGTATATGTGTGTTCGTGTGAGTGCATGTGCCCTCTGAGACCAGAAGAGGGCGCCGGATCCCTGGGGCTGGAGTGACAGGTGGGTCTGGGCAGCCTGCTGTGGGTGTTGAAGATCCGATGCAAGAGCAGTGCTTACTTTTAACCGCTCAGCCGTCCCTCCAGCCCTAAACTGTTCTAATAAGGCCCACTCATGGCTTACAAATGTTCATTAGAACATAGGGGTCTTTGTAAGGAAGTATTACTCTATCACATCTTTATCAAGTCATTTTTTTCATATATAATTATAAAATTGAACTTAGTTTCAAACATCAACTTTTAACTCCATGTTTCTGTTGTGGTGCTGTGGTTTGCTGATCGCTTGGGTGAATAGATACTGTCACCTGGTCCTCACACTCCAAGTCTGTACTTTGTATTTATAGGAATTTGTATTTTGAAGGTGATTGGTCTACCTACAAAGAAAAATGAGCAAATCGTCCCAAAAATCTCAACTATGTTTATTTTTATAATATTGTAATGTTAGATAGGTGCATATGCATTGAAATGAATTAAAAGAGCTCATTATTATATTTTAAACATTGCACAGAAGAATTTTTTTTATTGTTTCTGCAGTATGCTTTTGCTAAATGACCGATTCCCCATTAAAAGGACCCAAGCATGAATAAAATTGGGTTAAATTAGACAACAAGAACACACAGCAATGCAAGTGGTCGTTTCTGTGGTTTGCAGTTCTGCGCGTCAGCACTGGGAGAGGGTGCTCTAAATAGCCACGGCTGTATCTCACCCGACTTCTAATTCTCTTGGGAGCAGCATGGCGGCTTCTTTCTTAAGTCCAATTGTAGCACACTCCAACACAAACCACAACAAGTCCCAGGCTACCCTGCCTCAGCACCGGAGATGGGAAGTTACAACAACACAGATGGCAAAGGATGGCAGGGCGGGTGAAGGAGTGGGACCCCATTACAGCGACCTCGGCTTCTCCATGCACTCTCTACCTTGTTAAACAATCAAACCATGAGCGTTTTAGGTGTGGGGAGACACACTCTCACAACTGCTAGACCTTGTCCTTTTAGCACAAAAGCATCCGTTAACACAGGAAGTAAGTGTGGTGCTTTCAGAAAGAGGTGACAGGCAAGACAGGACCAAGGAGGACAGAGATGAGTCACACATTAGTTTTATGATTAAACTCAGGTGGTTTCCCTTCACATCCTTACATCTAACTCTGCATTTTCTGTCTTTGGTACATTTTGAACTCGGCACTTTCTCTTCCTTTTGTTATGTCTCACTGCAGAGCAAAGTCCCTCTTGTCCTTTTTGTTTTTTTGAGTTTGCTCTTCTTCTTCATTATCTTGTTCTTCTGCTTCTGCTTCTCCTCCTCCTCCTCTTCATATTTTCTTCTTCATCTTCTTTTCTTCTTCATCTTCTTTTCTTCTTCATCTTCTTTTCTTCTTCTTCTTCTTCTTCTTCTTCTTCTTCTTCTTCTTCTTCTTCTTCTTCTCCTTCTCCTTCTCCTTCTCCTTCTCCTTCTCCTTCTCCTTCTCCTCCTTCTCCTTCTCCTCCCTCCTCCTCTTCCTCCTCCTCCTCTTCCTCCTCCTCTTCTCCTCCTTCTCCTCTTCCTCCTCCTCCTCCTCCTCCTCCTCCTCCTCCTCCTCCTCCTCCTTCTCCTTCTCCTCCTTCTCTGCCTCCCCCTCCTTCTCCTTCTTCTTTTTTGACAGTTTATCTGTATAATAGTCCTCACTGCCCTGGAACTGTTTTTGAGGACCACGATGAACTCAAACTCATAGAGACCCACCTGCCTCTGCCTCCCATGCACCTGGGTTACAGGCATTCGCTACCCCCACCCAGCTAGATGTTCTTAAAGATGAAAGATAATTGTATTCCTTCGGGTAGCAGGAGCACCTCACCCATGAAATAGTTTGAAAGTCAATGCTTAGAGAATTCCTAAGACTAGATCTGTGCTGCTTACAGGGCACAAGGACAGCCTGCTTATGAGAAGATGAGAGACGCAGCCATTAGGGAAGTGTGAAGGATGTCTGGGGTGACTCCAGTTTACACAGAACTTGTGGAAACAAAACAGGAAGAATGTCTGTAAACAATGAGTCAATGCAATTAAAGCATAAGGGAGTAGTAGCAGGGCTCCTCGGGCCTCGCACGTGTCACCGTGCTGTGCTAAAGAAGTTAATTAAAACTCTAATGGTAAAATTACAGAGCTAGAGTCTCTCTGGTCCTTTTCAGCCTTATAAATAGGAAAAGCTTGGTATTAGTTCAGGCCATACGTCTGTGCTACAGGTGAATAGGGTAATGATAGCCAGGGCATGCTTTTAATTATAGAAATGAGTGCTGTCTTGTGGGTCTCTAGACTGGAGGGGAGGTCCAGAGTCCACCCTGGCTTGATTTTCTTGCTCATCTTATATATTCTGTTAATGCTTATGTATGCACTTACTCAGGTGTAAGCCAAACAGTCCAGTGAAATATACAGCACTTTTTAAAGGACCTCTAAATCCTTTCGTAAGAAGGTTGAATTCACTTCCCATGCAATTTTGGGTGAATTAATTCTGTTTCTAAAAGTTAGAAGGAATAATTTCTGTTACTGCCCCTTGTTGGGGATTTTAGAGAAGGTACTGTGGTGGTCATCCTGGGTTCTCTAGCAGAAGAATTGTAGGATATATGTGACCCATAGGGAGAGGGAGATTCATTATGAGGGACTGGCTCCTGAATCCGGAAGTGAGTCTAGAAGCTAAGAAATCTGTGAGCTTTTGTCTCTGTTACAGACTCTACAGGCTGGACGCCTGTATAAAAACCAGAGGCCTGAGAGCGGAGAGCCAATGTGTGTGAACCCGTCCACACCTGAAAGTCTGACAGCCAAGAGTACCAGCAACTGAGAGCAGGGGGGAAAGAGCGGGCCCTTCCCACATCTGCCCTGCAGGTCCTCCACAGGCTCTGGAACGCCCATATACTAGAGAGAGCAGACCATCTTAATCAATCCACGAGCACAAAGACCGGTCTCCTCTCCTTGAAATACCCCTGCATCCCTACATCAAAGGGGTACTTTGTCAATTATCTGGGCATGCCCTTGTTCATTCAAGTTAATGTGTCAGCCATCAAAAACATTTTCTGCTTTCAGGAGAAATATGGACCAGGCTGAGCAGTCACTCTGCCCTGGATCCAAACGTTTCAGACTCCGAACAACCCCTTTAATTTCCAGCTACATTTTGTGTTAAACCCCTCTCTTAAGGTTCCGAAGGCTAGCCAGGGGTTGAGCGGAGATTCAATGCCAGCCGTTCTACAGTGGGTCTCAGTGCAGTCTCAGACCACCTCCGGCAGCAGTAGCACCCACATGTTAGGAAAGCAGCTTCTCAGGCCCCCCTAGATTTCCAGAATGAGAAACTCAGAGGACTCACTCCAGCAGTCTGAGCTTCAGGAGCTGCCCCAGTAATTCTAAGGGGCAGACGCGGCTCAAGCTTGTGAACCAGGAGGCATTGGCAAGACGAAGGATTTTAGACTAACTAGAAAGATAAAAATTAAATGCTCCTAAAGCTCTTTACTGCTAATCTCCCTGAAGCAGGAAGCCATGACAAAGGAAGAGAAATTTTTTGGAAACCTACAGACTTCTTTTCCTAGGTACATACAGGCTTTGCATCTCCAGAACCCATTCAAAAAGCCAGGTTAGTGCATGTGTCTGTAACCCTACTGCTGGGAGGGAGAAGGACTCACATATATATGCTTGCTTGTTTATTTTGGTGTATGTGTTGTATTCGTGTGTGTGTGTGTGTGTGTGTGTGTGTGTGTGTATGTGTATGTGTGTGTGTGTGTGTGTGTGTGTGTGTGTGTGTGTCTGCATGTGTTGTGTACCTGAGGGAGATAATAGGTGTCTTTCTTTACTTTCTTTGCCCTTTTGGCCTTGTTTCTTGAGAGAGTCTCTTCCTTAGCATGAAATTCTTCCTTTTGGCCAGGCTGGCCAGTCAGGTCACTGAACTTCAGAAGTACCTGTATCCGCCTTTCCCGACAGTAGGGTTACAGGCTCTTTACCAACTGAGACTTTCTTAGCTCAGACAATATCGATCACATTGAGCCTTTCTGTTTCCCAGGAACTGTGCACACAAAGCATGTGACATCAGCCTTGAATACCTCAGGTGGTTTTGAGGTTGTGATGGCAAACCGAGGTTATGTTCCAGAGTTTATAAGAAAGAAATGAGGCATACCAATCAGCCAGCACTCAATAGGAGTGCTATCCCCAGTCCAGAACTGATTATTAGTGGGGAGGGTATGCGGGGGTCACAGCTACAGCCTTTCTGGCTCAGAAGGGCTTCTGGCACAGAACCATCTTGGATGATGAGTATGGGTATAAAAACCTATAATTAAAAGTGGCCTTTCTAACATTAAATAATGGAAGCTAGAATCAAAGATCTGTTTGTATGTGCATGGGGTGTAAAAGTATGCCTACTTTTGTGAACCTTGGGTTTCAATCTTTCCAGGTACTTTACCCCTGAGCCACATCCAGCCCCCAAAGACCTGTTTCATTCTTTTATTAACCATTTATTCTTAAGTATTCTGGGCCCAAATAGTAATGCTGCCAGGTTTATTATCCAATTCTTTCAGGAAAATAAGGACAGAGAGAAATTATTCTTTTTATGTAATCACCCCTAAGTGCCCTTAGCAGAGGCAACCAGCTCCCTACTGATCAATAAACAAGCCATAAGGATAGAGAGCTCTCAACCAGGGATTTTTTTTCAATTGCTAATTGTTTGGGGAGGGGAAGGGAGATAAGATAGCATGATGTTTCCTTTTAGTTGATGGAAGTAGACTTAATATCTTTTTGGCAAGAAAGCCCATCTTTTTTAATAATTAACAGCGATCTTTAATAAGTCATTAAGAGGAATATGATTTCTAGGCTTCTTTCTCTGAAAGCCACAGATAATAAGTAACTACACAGAATCAGACTTCGCTAAGGAGTGTGCAGAGCGCTCAGCCGGGCAGAGACCCCTCCAGGCCATTGGGTTTCATCCTCTGCGCTAGGTATCTCCAGTGAGAACAGCTCTGCAAGGCCCTGCCGTATCTCCTGCTTGGTTGTCTTCTTACAAGTACTCAGACGGAGAGCGTGTGATGCCAGGCAGGGCATTCCAGGGGGTTCCCGGGGTTGGTCATGCTCACCAGAGCAAAGTGGCCTGGGCAGCATTTGCAAAAAAGAAAAGGTTTCCACATCAAATGCTCTTTAGGATAAAATTTTCCCCAAAGAGTACTCTGCAACGCTTAAAATACAGAGTTAAGTAAGGGGTGCGTTTGCAGCTGCACAGAAGTGGGCCTAGTTCGTCTTTGCTGTGCAGAGATGTGGCCTTGAGTCTGTGTTAAACTCGCGATGCACAAGCTCCCTTAGCTCAAAAATAGGAGCGAGAAATACCTTCCTAGCTTTGCCTTGATAAGGCTCAAACAAGATGGATGTTTTGGAACATAAATTATACCTTCAGGAACGTCGAACCTAATTACAAATCATTTTCTAAATCCTTTTTGTGATGTGTAAATTGTCCACATGACCCATCATTTTTACTGTTCCCTGAGCATGGCAGGCACATTCTGATTTGTAGGCATTTACATTCTGCCTATATTCGCATTCATATTTATTCCTTCATATTCTTTCTCTCTCTGTCTCTCTCTCTGTCTCTCTCTCTGTCTTTCTCTCTCCAGTCTTGTATTTTTCTCCTCTTCTTCTGAGTGTTCTTTCTGGACCATGGCCCAGAATGTTCTGCTGCCTTCTCTTGACTCCCCTGCCTCCTCCCGACTTCCTCTGTCACAGACCTTCAGCTAGGTTTTTCCTCTAGCATGGTTCATAAGCTGTCTCTGTCTTGGTGGTCTAAGGAACTCAGCGCCTCTTCTCCTGTTGGGAGGGCACATACTGAGGCACCAGGAACATGCTGCTACATTCCAAGGTCACTGCTCACCCTGAGATCGCTCTTGCTGCAAGTCCCTTGCACATGAAGATGAGGTATGAAGCCAGCACTGGTCCCAGGCTCCAGCAGGGACTGTGTAATTTGAGATCCAATGGCAGCTATTTCAGAAAAGAAAGAGCAGGGATTCCTATGGAATTGCTGCAAAGAACAGTTCCAGAGGCCATGCCATGGGCCACGCCATTGAGAAGAAATACGTTCATGCAGGGAAAGGTACATGGAAGTCCAGCCTTCTCATAATCCTTGTAGTGTTTTCGTATCCATAGAGCAAGAGTTGAAAATTATCTTCATTTTATTCACCTTTACAGCCACAAGTGTTTCTCGTCACTATTTTTAATTACTTGGTATAATGTATTATTCTGGAACAAATCATTTTAATTAGCGGTGCCTACCATAAGAAAAGGTTCACCAGCTTTCTATCGTATCTGAAATACATCTAGAAAACACATCTGTTGTCTGTAGAATTTGAAGGAGCGGGAGAGGTGGAAACAGGACATGTTCCTCTGATATTGATGGAGATATTTATTATAAATCCTGCTTAACTTGCCACCGGAGGGAGCTTAGAATATGCGGTCCCCTTCAGTTTTTTCTTCTCTTAGTTACTCAGACAACATTTTTGACTAACAGGTTCCCTGTTGAAAGTTACCGTGAGTGACTTTTTCCTTTGCCTGCAAACATGTTTTGTTGGTGTTCCGTCTTCTGTATGAGATGTAATTGCCGAGTGCTCCAGCAATCGTTTCTTTACGCTGCTTCTGTGAAGAGTCAGGGTCTGCCCACAGTGGCCTTCCACTGTAGCACTGGGACCTCAGGGAGCCTGAGCACCCATTTACCTGGAAGTAAAGTACTGGCATCAGAGACACTGTGGGGAAAGGACAGAGAGAGACAGAGAGGGAGATGCTGGTTTCTCCAGCTGGCTAACCGTATGAATTAAGCCGCAGAGATGAAGCATCTTTATTCTAGGGTAAAGGAGAAGACAGAAAACTGCTACAGTTGATGAACCCAAGATAAACCTTTGAGAACAGTGTGTCCCTTGCAAGTAACTGAACCGAGAGTTCCCTTCCTGCCAGGTTCTGGTCACATTGATGTCACCCCTGTTCCACAAAGGTGAGGACTCTGCTGAGACTTGTGTCTTAGTCTCTTCAGACTGCCATAACAAAATGCCACACACTGTATATTTTTCACATTCTCTGCAGCTGTAAAGTCCAAGATAAAGGCCCAGGTAGATGGGTATCTGGCAACAACCTTGTCACAGTATATAGATCGTACTTTCATCAGGCCAAGCCTTCATGTGGAAGGCAGAAGGGTAAAGGGCCTCTTCGGAGCCCATTTTATGTGTTCTTACCCATTTGTCTACCCAGAGTTTACACTTCCAGTAACGATCACTTTAAGAGACAGGAATACACTATATGAATGTGTCAGGGGGCACATATCCAGACCATAGCGCCTTGTTACACAGCATCAGACCAATTTCATATCAGCAAACAATACAACTTGAAGAATCAAGAAGGGTGGTTTACCATCCTCGCTCAGTTTCAGTAGCCTCCACTGACTCCTAAGCGGAGGCCGTGGCCATTTCTGAGGTAGCATTCATTTTTGAACTAGGGGTAAAGTGAAAGAAGCAGATTACATCTTCCACTTGACACTAGATTAGAGCATCCTCCACATCTCAGTCCCAGCTGAAATGAGCACTTGAAAGGCTCGCAGTTGGTTCTAAAGAGATTTTCATTTCTGTTTCTATGAGATATGGGCGACCAGATAAACAAGAAGTCTCTCATGTCTAATACCTGCTTAGTAACTTACTGTCCTGATTGTGATCTCCATGTCAGGCACAGGGCACAGGCTCCTTACCAGGACTAATCTCTCCAGCTCACTGTCCCTAACCTTCATCAAAAGGGAAACAAACCCAAATGCATTTAACAATTTTTCAAGGAGAGAGTTGAAAAAACAATTTATTTCGAGCAGAGCAGGTACTAGCAGACTAAAGAAAAAACTCTGACCTAAGCCCTGGTTACATATGAGAGCATGGGTCAGTCAGAGCCAACTATATCACTGGGAAGTCTCCTGGCAATGTAGGAGCAGCTGCACTCTCAAAACGTCCCACGACAATCAGTACTTTATCTATTCTGTAATCACAAGGAGCACTGGTTCTTTCTGAGAACCACTTACAAGATGCGCCAGCTCCCTCCCCTGCTGCCTCCAGGAGGAACTACCAATAGGCAAACTCACAAGGATCTTAGGCGGGCGATCACAGTGCTGCCAGTTTGGAGCAATGGCCACATCTAACCTAGAGGGAGCAAATACTCATTGTGTTTGATGACTTCGTCTCTGTGGCAACCACTGCAAGGCAGGAATGCTGCAGAGACGGGCTTGGGAAGACAGACATACGTCTAGGGTGGAAAAGTGCACACTCAAGCTGAACATGACACGGAAAGCAAACTTTCAGTGAGTCTAATTCAACCATAATTTATAAATTTTGGATTTCCACTATGCATAGATTTGTATTCTAGGTCAGAGGAAATATGTACATACCAGAAATGTTGTTCTTTAGAACTCAAAAAGTTAAAACACAGGTATAATTCTGCCTCTCCTTCTATTTATTATCTATTTCGTCTTTGGCAGCCAGCCTGACTCCAATTAGGATCAGTGCTCTCATCTGCAAAATAGAGTCGGTTGTTTTTATATATATGTTTAAATTTGGTAATACATCGCCTCTATTAGGAATGCTAAGAATTATTAATGTCGTACAGTAAAAATTGATAAGTATTTACTTTGTTCACATCACACTGTGCTTTTGTTTTATTTTAGTAAGATGGAGTCTCTCATTAGATAGCCCAGACTGTCCTCCAACTCTCAACCCCCCTGCCTTAGCCTTCCTGAGTATGTGTCAGCATGCCTGGCTTTGGTTCAGCTTAAGTGTCAAATTCTCTAGTACCTAGAGCTATGTTGTAGTTGATATTATTCTCTATTTTTAGTAATGAAGAAATGTATTTCAAATCACCATGTTTGGGTTATACTCATCTGATCATAAAGCTGTTTCTGGTGATCGTAAGGTATTTTATGCTTTTATATTTCTGTCACCACCTAAAGGAAGCTATAATGTAAAAAATGCATACTTTGCATATTGCTAGGTAAAATAGAAAGGCATGACTTTAGTTTATAGGGGAAAACATCAACACAGGGAAATATCTATATTAAGGACATCCAGTGTGAGCAACAAGTATCCTAAGAAGTTGGAAGAATTGAGTTGCTGGTGCACTTCAGGAGTTTTGGTGCCAGAGCACAGGGAAAAGGACTAGTCATAGGTCACCTTGTCCATTGCATTGAAGGAAAGCAGCAGGTCACCAGGGCCTCTTTTCCAGTGGTAGTATCTGAATGGATGTTCCTTCCTTAAAAAGTTAGTCCTATGGAGATATCAAAAATACACATTAGAGAAAAGACAGCATCTGCAATAAATTGTGCTGAGACAATATGTAGAAGAATGAAACTAGGTTCTTACCTCTCACCATGCACAAAACTCAACTCCAAATGGATCAAGATGTTCAACGTAAGTCTTCTCACTTAGGAACATCTAGAGGAGTGTTCCTCTTTCTCCACATCCTCGCCAGCACCTGTTGTCTCTTGAGTTTTTAATCTTAGCCATTCTGACTGGTGTGAGGTGGAATCTCAGGGTTGTTTTGATTTGCATTTCCCTGATGACTAATGATGTTAAACATCTCTTAAGGTGTTTCTCAGCCATCCGAATTTCTCTGGGTGAAAATTCCTTGTTTAGCTCTGTACCCCATTTTTAATAGGGTTATTTGGTTCTTTGGGGTCTAACTTTGTATTCTTTGTATATATTGGATATTAGCCCTTTGTTGGTTGTGGGGTTGGTGAAGATCTTTTCCCAATTTGTTGGTTGCTGATTTGTCCTTCTGACAGTGTCCTTTGTCTTACAGAAACTTTGTAATTTTAAGAGGTTCCATTTGTTAATTCTTGATCTTAGAGCATAAGCTGTTGGTGTTCTGTTCAGGAACTTTCCCCCTGTGCCCATGTCCTCCAGGGTCTTCCTCAGTTTCTTTTCTATTAGTTTCAGTGTGTCTGGTTTTATGTGGAGGTCCTTGGTCCACTTGGAGTTGATCTTAGTGCAAGGAGATAAGAGTGGGTCAATTCGCATTCTTCTGCATGTTGACCTGCAGTTGAACCAGCACCATTTGTTGAAAAAGCTATCTTTTTTCCACTGGATGATTGTAGCTCCTTTATCAAAGATCAAGTGACCATAAGTCTGTGGGTTCATTTCTGGATCTTCAATTCTATTCCATTGATCTATCTGCTGGTCACTGTACCAATACCATGCAGTTTTTTAACACAATTGCTCCTCCATTGTTGGTGGGATTGCAAGATGGTACAACCGCTCTGGAAATCAGTCTGGTGGTTCCTCAGAAAACTGGGCATGACACTTCCAGAGGACCCTGTGATACCATACCCAGAGGATTTCCCTGCATGCAATAAAGACACATGCTCCACTATGTTCATAGCAGCCTTATTTATAATAGCCAGAAGTTGGAAGGAGCCCAGATGTCCCTCAAAGGAGGAATGGATACAGAAAATGTGGTATATGTATACAATGGAATACTACTCAGCAATTAAAAATAATGAATTCATGCAATTTGTAGGCAAATGGTTGGAAGTGGAAAATATCCTAAGTGAGTCAACCCAATCACAAAAGAATACACATGAATTGCAATCACTGACAAGTGGATATTAATGAGCCCAGAAGCTCTGAATACTCAAGGCACAATTAGTTAAGCAAAATATTTCCAAGAAAAAGGAAGGAGAGGACCCTGGTCTGGAAAAGACTAAATCCAGTTTTGTAGGAGAGTACCAGAACAGAGAAATGGTGGGGAGGAGGGGGGGTGATTGGGGAATGGGTGGGGGGAGAGGACTTATGGGACATATGGTGAAGGGGGGAACTGAAAAGGGGAAAGCCTTTGGAATGTAAACAAAGAATATAGACAATAAAAACAATTTAAACAAAGAAACATCTAGAAGAAAATGTAGGCAGTCTACTTCTATAGGGAGACACATGTAAGGACATGAACAGCACTTCAGTAGTGCATCAGTCCACAAATGAGATAACATGAAACTAAAAGGCTCTCTACAACAAAGGGAACTGTCTTGAGTAGGAGGCAGCCCACAGAAAGGGAGATTTGCCATCCATCCATCTGACAAGAGGATTAGTGTCTTAGGGTTTCTGTTGTTGTGAAGAGACTCCATGACCTCAGCAACTCTTATAAAGGAAAACATGTACGTTGGGACTGCCTTACAGTTTCAGAGATTTAGTCCATTTTCTTCATTGTGGGGAGCATGGTGGGACTCAGGCAGATATGGTGAAGAAGTTGAGAGTTCTGCATCTGGATCTGCAGGCAGCAGGTCTTCCTATGACTCTGAGCCACTGAGTCTGAGCTTGAGCTTCTGAGAACAAAAAGGCCAGCCCCTTGCGACACATTGACACACTTTTTTTTTTGACAAAACTACACCTTCTCCCACAAGGCAACACCTACTCCAACAAGACCACACCTATTCCAACAAGGCCATGCCTCCTGAAAGTGTCAATCCGTATGGATATGTGGGGGCCATCTTTCTTCAACCACTACAATTATTATCTACACTCTATGAAGAACTAATAAAAACATAAACATCAAGAAAACAAACAAGAAGTAGTCTACGAAACTGAACAGGAAGTTCTCAAAAGAAGAAATGCAGATGTTTAGCAAATACACTTAAACACATTCAGTAGCCTTAGCCATCAGGGACGTGTAGATTCAAACTATATTAAGAATTTTATGTCATCCCAGTCAGATTGGTCGTCATCACAAAATCAAATGATAATCAGTACTGGTGAGGATGTGGGAAAAGGAGACTCTACACACTGTTGATGGGAAAATAAACTAGAGCAACTACTTTAGAAAGTCAATCTGAAGGTTTGTCAAAAAAGTACAACTCCCATGTGACCCAGCTATACAACTCTTAGGCATATAACCAATAGGATCTAAATCCTCCTACAGAGGTAAGTACATTCCCACATTCATTACAATATCCAGGAAAGGGAAGTACCCTAGATATCTATAATCTGCTGAACAGATAAATAAAATGTAGTGCATAACGCATAATGTGTTTCTATTCAGGGTTGAGCGAATAAAAGCAGCACAGAATTAGTAGCAGAGATATTGGCTCAACTCTCAGGCTTGTAACTTGTTGGCTAAGGCTGTGAAGATATTACTGTGAACATTTTCTCCCCTTGGTAAAGAAGTACTGAGTGTGGTGGTAGCCACTAACTTCATGTGGATCTTGTCATAAAATCACAATAAATGTTGTGCTGCTTTCCTTCCCACCACATTTCAAGAGCTTCACAGTTCTGGGTGACTCACGTTGATTATATGATATCTTTTCGTCGTTGTGGCAGAGTTCTTGTTCGTTTTTGACTGAAGTAGTAGTGTGTCTGAAGTGCATGATGCAAAAGCATAAATTCATGTCCATCTGTCCTCTCCTGTTCATGGCTATTTGTGGATTCAGCATTTACCTTGTGCCAACTCGGTACTCCCTTTCATTCCTTGAATATCCCTTGAGGTTAGTGTCAGTTTACTTTCAGATGGAGAAGAAAACCTGAGTTTGAGAAGATTAATCAATATGGCTACCAAGATGCTTCAGCAGGTGTCTGTAGAGAGAAGCTTGGAGTCTTCACGCCACTGTGGAGTTTCACATCCTTTGAATGTCCTTGCGTCAGTTATTTTTCTATTGCTCTGCTAAAGTGCATGGCAAAGACAACTTAAAGAGTTTATTTGGGCCTGTGGGTCCAGTGGCATTTGAGTCTTTCATGACAGAAGCTGCAGGCATGGTGGCTGGACTAGCAGGTTGAGATCTCACATCTGGAACTGGAAACAATAAAAGAGAGGGAGACCTGAGAGTAGTTCATGGCTTTGAAACCTCAGAGCCCAGCCCCAGTGAAATACTTCCTCCAGCAAGGCCACTTCCTAAACCTCTCCAAACACTGCTACCAGCTGGAGACCAAATAGTCCAACATCTAAGCCTGTGGGGGCCATTCTCATTCAAATCCCCACAGCCCTCCTTCTCAAAAAGTGTAAAAGTGTGAAGCAATGCAAAAGCCCCCACTCCATTCTCTCCTCCTGAATCTTCCCAAACAGTCACAAGCAGAAAAGTGGTGTCCTGCACCATTCCTGCATTAATAAAGTAGAATCAAATGGCATTTGAGCAATCTAGAAAAGCTGGCCATATCTGGAAATACGGCTTTACTCTACCCCAGTTTGTGTTGCAAAGCCCACAGTATAAACGTATGCATTAGCAGTTAGCTTGGATAGGTAATGGAATGGAGGCCAGGAAAAAAAAAGACAAACTATAGTCTACCTTGAACTCAAAGTCATGGGCCTAGAGAGCTGTCTCAGTGGGTAAAGGGGTTGCTGTCCAAGGGTTTTGATTCTTCAGCATCCACTCTTCAAAAGCAGAAATGGGGCATCTCCAGGGTAAGTTAGCTAGCTAGACTAGAGAAATTGGCAGACTCTGGATTCACAAGAAACCCTGCCTCAATATATAAGCAATCAGTGTGAACTCCAGACATCAACTGTTGAATCTCACATGCATTCAAGCATGTATACATGTGTAACCATACACATGAGTTGTACACACACATACACACACACACACACACACACACACACACACACACACATCACATCTGTTATCTAGGGACCCATCCACCTACTCTCATTTTTATTCAACTGGCTGAGTTTTTTTCTGTAATTCCTTTCAAGAAGAAAGGAGATTAAATTTTATTTGACAGAATACCTTTTGAAATAGAAAGAATGGAGAAATATTACTAAGCTAAATCAATTTGAATATTTTCTCAGGCTATGCTATTGAATACTGTGAAGATAGCATACACTAAAAAATAGCATACAGCTTAATCAGGCACTCCAGGTTTGAGGAGATGGTAGGTGTCTCTAGAAGCCTTGAGTGGCGCACTGCCTTCTGAGCAAGCATCCTAGGGCCAGAAATAGATTCTTCCAGCAGTGCTGCCAGCCAGTGATGTGTCTGCCTCTCTCAAGAAAAGTGGCCTCTGGCTGCCACTTGTTCAGAATTTCCACAAGAATTCCTGGCCCTTTTCAGCCTGCACTCTCTGTTGCCTAAAGTAAGAGTTGGGCCTGATGGCCAACCATGCCCTTGAGCTTCAAGGGGTAGCTTCTCATAAGAGAACTGAAGACACAGTTCCCAGGAAGTTCTGCTATGGTTTGTTTTCTTACTAGCAGATTCAATTACTGTCAACTGGAAAACAAACAGATTTGCAAAGGAGACAAAGGCTGGCTTTCTTTTACAGTCTCCTCCACGGTTCCTTGGATGGTAGACAATGTACCTGACTATGGGTCTTGGATATCATTACATTGGTCTGGACAGGGAGCCACAGTCTGAGTTCTCATCTGAAAGTGCCCATGTGAAGTTGAAAACTGCTGTTGGAGAAAAAGAATAGATTGTGTGTATTTACCTCCAGTAGAGGCTCAGTGCTTAGTTTGTTGATAGAAACCAAAGTAGGATTCCTCTACTTCCTTTCAGCTGGCTGTCACTTAGTGCTCAGATTTGAGTTCTGAGCTGTCCTGGGTAGATTGGATGGCTCTGGTCAGGAAACCTCTCGGCTAAGTCAGGGAACTTGCTGTGGCTTTTATGCACTTCAGCGTCAGTCAGGGCTTCTCAGTAAGGTCCCTGGAAAATATCTACCCTGGCCATTACTTCTCAATAACAAATAGGGAATTATGAACCAGATGAGCGTTTTATAAATATTTCTTCATCTCGTTTTAGACCCCTTCATCTGAGGATCCCAGAGACAAATAGGTTTTGTTGTCTAATTGTACGGGATCATCCAGCACCTGTCTACCTCTGTGGGTTTCTGCATTTCACTCTATTTTACCATTCAACTGTATCTTGCTTCTTCTTGATCAATTTTATTACCTTGTTTTGGAAGAAAGTAGCTGCTGCTGCTTCTCCTTCCCTTTCTCCTTCTTCTCCCTCCCCTCCTTCCTCCTTCTTCTTCCTCTTCTTGTGCTTTCCTATTTTTCTTTCTTTTTTTTGTTTTGTTTTGTTTTTCACTTTTAAGGTCCCAGGGATTGAACCAAGTGCTAGCCGAATGCTGTTCTCCTGATCCTGATCCTTAGTTGATTTGTTTATAGTTCTGTTTCGTTGTGTCTTGTTAAGTTGCACAGGCAGGATCTGTAACCTTTTTGTCTTAGCTCCTGAGTAGCTTAGATTACAGGCCTATTGCCCTCCTGCTGTGCAAGAAGTAACTTCTTTACTGGGGCATTCCAATGGAGCCCCTAGCCCAAGAGGCTTCCCAGTCAGTCCCTCTGAGCCACCCCAACTTTTGAAATGAGTATGTACAAATTAGAAAACGATGTCCCTTCTTCCACACAGCCCCCCCCCCCCTTAATATGTTGTCTTGTGTGTCACCTTCTCTCCCTGAAGTCCCAGAAGAACTGATGGGTCTGCTCTGGTGCCACCCCTTCAGTATGAACACATTCGTTTTTTTTTTTTTTTTTTCTGTAGCAAAATATTTTATTTGAAATTTTTAATTGTCCATTTATCCTTTCATGAATGAACTCACTTGCTTTCAGTTGATTTTGAAATAAATACTTCAAGTGCGAGAAAGCCAGAGATGCACAAGGCCATTTTAAGATCTCTCATGAATGTGACATTCTAGAGCGTGAGCCAATCAGTCGGGAGATGACAAAACAGCAGACTGTGTTTGGTGCCAGCAAGGAAGGAAGCAGGATATTGTGACAGGAAGTGAAAAGCAGAGTATGGAGGTTGGAGAGCCTCTGAGGAGAGGAAGGATCCATCATTAAGGTGAGAACTGGAAAATGACGAGCCGCAGACACCAAGGGGGATGAGAGAGACATTTATGAAAAGGTGGAGCTAGACATGCGAAGGCCTTGAGGCTTTAAGGAAAGCGCGTCTGTTGCTAACGAGCAAAACGAGCGAAGATTGGGAAGCCGCTAACGTACAGCAGGAAGGAAGAACCCGGGCCCTTCACACCACTATAGTTGAACCTTTACCCTACATATAATGGGCATTCATTACCTTAGGATTTATTTGTAGAACTGGCTAAAACTTAAAGAAGCAATATGGCTGTTGTGGGATCAACGGTGGAATCAAGAGCAGTCTGCCTAGGAGTGGTGACAAATGTGTGGACCAAGGTCACGATGGCAGAGATGGAGTTAGTGGGCATCACACTTCAGTGCTATGAAAGTAGACTCGTTAGTGAACAGGAGGAGAGAATACAAGGAAGACAAAGACGAGGATGGCGCTCAGTCTCAGCGAGTGAGTTGGCAGGGTGAAAAGATAGATGTGCCAGTCACATTGCTTGAAGTCAGGACAGTCCGTGGTGATAGGGAAGCTCAGAGAGGAGCGAGGGAGCGAAGTCCCATCTGGACATGCTAATCTTGAAACATCTCGGGATGACAACTGGGCAGTTAAATGTCCGATCTGGGTCTCACGGGTCATTAGGCTGCTATTTTAAACGTGGGAGGCAGCAATGATTTGTCAGTATTGATGCCGTGGCATTTTTACAGAAACCTAGGCGCATGACGGAAATGAGACACCCAGGAACCAAGTCACGAAGAACATAAGGAGTTCGGATGTGTAAGGAAGAGGCAGGGAGTGGCATTAGAGGAGTGGGGTGTGGTGAGGGTGGGAGGAAAGAAGGTATTTCACGAAGGAGGGAACGTCAACCACTCAGAGGCCAAATCACACACATGCTGCCATTCAACTTGTTGTAGTTGGCTACTGTGGTTACAATACCGCGTGCTGTAACTTAGTGAGTTGTGTTTCTGAACTGTGTACCTTGCATACATGCTTTGATTAGATGGGATTCTGAGACAGATTAGGAGGAAGCAAATACTCAGTGGTGCAGCTGGACGTCGTCCCCAAAGGCAGAGGTCTTCCCACCTTTGCCTCTGTTGTATTCACTGACCTGCCTCCTGTTCTCAGTACTGTTGCGGATTTCCCAGTACCCAGTGTGTAGTTGAATACGTGTGATGATTCTTTGCCAGAAAACTACCCAAATTGAAGTCCATCTTTATTCAGGGATGCCAGGCCCCTGGATTCTGCCACCCTGGGGTGGCCATCTCTTGACATTGGATTTGCTTTGATGAATATTGCTCTTTTTCTGGAATTTAGAAAGATAATTTTGGATGGCTGAAACCAAGAATCTGAAATACCTTTCTTAAAATGTTGTAATTGCTCTTTGTTTACTGGTGCTTTCATCCATGGGGAAAGGACAGGTTCCTAATGGTTAGCATTGTGATAAGCTCGGAAGACATCTTTGGATCGTGTGAAGGATGCCTAAACTTGTTGAAGCGCAGAGCCATGTCTTGGTATTATACAAACACAGGGCACAGAGCATCCGAGTTCATTTCCTGAACATCCTCTTTCTCTCACTGACAGAATTTTTTTTTTTTTTTGCTACTCCTCAATGTAATGAACCAGGAATCCCTTGGGCATAGGGCGGCTCTACTGTGGTGTGTGAATTTGGAGAACACTACTTCTCAAGGGAAGCTTTCATTCTATGGTTTTCATTGCTGTTTCTGGAGTCAGAGTCCACTGCAGTGGGACATAATGCAATGTGCCCTGGGGTGGAGGCTGGTATTGGTGTGGACCAGGGTCTACAGGCAGCAGTGTGTCCTGTAGACCTTCACAGAACTCTTTTCTGTATAAACCTACGACATTGATGCCATTATTTTCAAACCTGTTACAGAGGAACATTTTCTGTTAAAGAGATCAGCTTTTCATTACAGAGAAAGCACACCCAGTGCTGTAAATAGACATGTTCAAAGGGCCAGGCTGTGGTGTCCATTAGTCCCAGCACTTGGGCAGAGGCAGGTGGATCACTATGAGTTCGAGGCTATCCTGGACTATGGAGTGAGTTTCAGGACAGCCAGTGCTACACAATGAAACCTGTCTCAAAAACCCAAACAATCAAATAACAAAACAAAACTAAAACAAACCAAACTAAACAAATAGAAAAAGAAACGTTCAACAGTAGCATCAGAAATGGAGTTGTTAGGATGTAGATACAAGGGTGCCTGCTTGTGGTCCTGTGGTTGGATACCGTGTTGTAAGTTCTGACTACCATCCCACTTCTTTTAACAGGAGTCTTTCGTGTTTGAGCCCAACTGCCTCTTCAAAGTGGACGAATTCGGCTTCTTCCTGACCTGGAAGAGCGAGGGCAAGGTAGGCATAAGACAGCGGCTCACCCGCCCACTTTCCCCGGCAAGCCATTTCACTTCCCGACTGGCAGACCAACCCCCACCACCACCACCACCACCACCATGAGGCTGTGGAGACCACGCTTACTCATTCCCCTTAAGTCCTTCTCTATGAACTGCCCTGTCCCACTCATTGATGATACCCTGGGAATTAAAGACATTATGCAGTTTAACTCTCAGAGATTCGACTGGAGGAATACAAGCTCGCATTTTTAAAAGGAGCTACAAGTCATTGTGAAAGAAAAGTTACACTGTGATAAAAGCTTAGACAAAACTGGTCTGGTTTCATCTTGAGAGGTTGCAATATTTTCTAGAAAATAATTTTCAGGCTGAAACAAACAGGTGCCTTGAAAGGGGTTCATTAGAGCCTTGGCAGTGACAGGGCGGACATACAGCACAGCGCTCGCATTCAGTGAACACTGGAGACAAGCCAAGACAGGTGGAGTTGGCACTGTATAAAAATTGGCATTATTGCTATTTAAGGTTTTATATATGCAGATATTTAATGATACGCAGACATTATTAGGTATATAAATGGAGTAACATTTTGTAATTTTACTAATCATTTAGAATTATACTCACATATATATATTCAAATTTATGTGTGTATACATATATGAAATAAGTTTGAGTCTTTTTTTCTGATCATTAGACATCATTACTTTTGTTTGGCTTGCATTTTTGCCATATATATCAACAGCATTGACTTTATCTTTAGAAATTTTTGTTAATGCTCTGTGCCACGAGGCTGGCAGAATTTAAGTCCGTTGCTGGGGTGTGTGCTCTCTCCGCAGGAAGGACAAGTGTTAGAATGTTCCCTCATCAACAGTATTCGCCTGGCGGCCATACCAAAGGTAAATGCAATTGGTGCTGTTCTTCAAACTTATTTTATTTATAGTGTGTAAGTGCATGCGTGCGTGCGTGCATGCATGAGTGTGTGTGTGTGCTGAAATGGAGTGACTTCGTGCGCTATGCTGTAGCTCCTGTAGAATCGGCTCTGTCTGTCCACCTTGACAGGGGTTCTGGGAGTAAAACTCAAGTCATCACGCTGGCACTGCAAACACTTTTACCCCCCTCAGCCGTCTTGCTGGCCCTGCAGTGCTTGTAAACATAGATTTACAAGACTTGAAAAATGATCTCGGGAATGCTGGTTAGTTTCTTACTGCCCCGAAGTCATCAGCTTGTATTTAAGAATGGGCAGAGAGTGGACTTCTCATCTATAACTTTTAGGTGACTTGGATTATTTGAATTTCAATTATATTAGAAATGTTTTAACCCTTGGAACTAAAAGCATTGCATGGTGTCAGTATCAGAGAGACAGATCCCTTCATCTAGAAACTAATTCTCGAAACTCTCTGCATCCCCTGGAGTCAGCAGTCTGCTCTTCATGCATGACTGATGAATGTGGGGGTTTATATGCCCGAGGCACCCCACATTTTTTCATCTGTGCACTCGAGACACTAGTGCACACAAAGAGCCTGACTCATCTCTGAGAGGGAAGGTACCCAGAGCACAGAACTCAGGGACCGTCAGAGATTGGTGTGTTTGAATAAAGCTCTCTGCAGAGTACTGTGGGGAACGTGCAAGGTTTCTCTCCATAGAACATTCTACCACAGTATTTATTTCCCTCAGTGTAGCTGCCCTGGCTGCTTTCAGGTTTTCAAAACAAAGTTCTATTCCTGATTATTTGTTTGTCTATTTTTATTTGTCTGTTGGCCTCTTTCATGTTAGCTATGTTTCTTGCATAAATACTTATTGGAATTTCCTCTGGAAAACAAGTGTGGTATTTTATGTGGGAGTTAGTGTAAACTTTCACAGCTTTCCTTCCATGTGAGGATGCATAAATTGTAGAAATGCAAATGCTTGAGAGTCTTAACTTCATTTCCTAAGAACAGCCTGTGGTCGTGACCATGGTGATGTTCTCATTCCTGGCAGGTAGGCCCGTGTCTGTGGTAAGAGGCCCCTTTGGATAGTCACAGACACAAGCACACACCACTGCAGTCTTTCCTCAACATCACTGAAGCTGAACTTCTCTGAGAGTGACAATCAAAAAATTCAGACAAGGAGGCTGGAGATGTGGTTCAGCAATTAAGAGCACTGGCTGCTCTTCTAGTGAACCCTGGTTCAAGTCCCAGAACCCACATGATGGCTTTCAACTATCTGAGCACCAGGCACACACAGTCATAGGCATACATGACATCAAAACGAATAATTGAGATTTATTTTTAAAAGATCTACACAAAAGACTATTGAGCCAAGTTTTCTTTTCTTTTCCTTTTTTTATAAAAAGTATAATGCTCTTCTGAAGCATTTTCTTGTCCACTGTAATGCTGGGGACTTCGGCCCTCCATGTTAGATAATAACGCTAGTTCCTTGGGGTTTTTAATGCAGCAGGAACCATTTCCCTTTATCTATATTTTTACATGAAGTGTGCTTTCTTTTCACCACATTTTTCTCCACACTCTGCGACCTAACATATTTTTTCCTATTTTTACACATCTACAGGATCCCAAAATCCTGGCTGCTCTTGAAGCTGTTGGAAAATCTGAAAATGATCTGGAAGGGCGGATATTATGTGTCTGCAGTGGCACAGATCTGGTGAATATTGGCTTCACTTACATGGTGGCTGAAAACCCAGAAGTAACTAAGGTAACATCTCAGTGGTGTGTGTGTGTGTGTGTGTGTGTGTGTGTGTGTGTGTGTGTGCATTTGTTTAATGTTTAATATAATTTTAAATATGAAATTAAGAATTGTACAATCATTTTAATCTTTTAAAAGTCCACTGCTCTACTGGCATATTTCTGTAGAAAATTCAGCAACCAGAATGCCTTCATCACCTGTCACGCACAGAGGTCAACTCCTGAATAGCTGGCAGTGTGGGGTGTTATTAGAAAGCTAGCCCAGGCCTTCCATAACTTGAATGTGCCCAGGAGTCCCTGGTATCAATAGGCCTGAGGTGGGAGATAAGAGGTTCCTTTTCTGTTAAGCTCTGGGAACTGAGAACCACAGTTTGAGTATCAAATATCTTGGTCAGTCCTGCCCATCAGAAACGGTGTAAACCATGTATGTGGTTTAGTGTAGCTGGATGGGAGAGAGCATGCCCAGCGTGGATAAGGTTCTAGTGTAAAATATGTAATACAAATGTAAAAAGATAATGAGTGGCTCAGTAGTAGAGACTATGACAAGCGTGTTCAGCATCCTGGGTTCTACCTCAGTGCCAGAGACCAGCATGGGTATAACTAGTTCTATAAAATACGGCATTTTACCCAGTGTATTCTAACCACTGTTATTTTAGTATTCTATGAGCATAATATTTCCTAGTGACATAGTTTACATTCATTTGTTCGTGGTGTTTCACATCTAGTGTGTGTTTTCATATCAGACCTGTCAAATTAAAAGTGCAAAGTAGCCAATGACTACCATATTGAATAGTGTAAACCCAGTTGCTTAAAAATCCCCAACTCTCTTCCCCAGTAAGCTGTTTGAAATACTGAGTTAGGACCCATTTTGTATTATGATGCCTGTTATATATTGTGAAACCATTGCCCTAGCAAGCTAGTCTCTGAGAGATTTTGGTGAAAACACTTCAGACTTAAATCTTCCCAACTTGAATTCCAAACATATGTAATCTATATGAAGGAGACCAAGCCTTTTCTCTTCTGTCACAGAGACCTGGGTTTGGGAAAGGAGAGGTCTTACCTTTTCCATTAATCTCAACATTAGAAACACACCATAGATTTAGTGAGAAAGATATCAGCAGAGATGCTGAATTGTGTAGGAAGAGGGATATTCACCAGCTAAGATCCAGCGGGGAAACAGAGGACCATCACTGTCATGGACTCTGGGTCTGACAAGAGGCAGAATTGAGTGTGGCTCACTCTGGGACCACAGGGCTCACCCACCATCAGTTGCGTGGCATGACCCTTGTTCTAGAAGCACTGGCCTCATCTGGGATGTCCTTCCACACTAGTCCCAGACCACCAGAGGCACTGGTGCAGGCAGAGCCTGCATTTGTAAAAACAGCTTCTGTGTGTGTGTGTGTGTGTGTGTGTGTGTGTGTGTGTGTTTCAGAGGCTCTTGCTTTGCGCCTTTGGAACCAGGCATGGGCCCGCCAAGGACAGCCTTTGCTCTGTCCTTGTGGAAGTGGCTTTGTAGGTTTTGTGCTATTGTTCCCTGTCATCGCAGTTTGGGAGAGCAGCCTTTACAGGCCTCTGAAGTTCGTCCTGCTCAGACAGGAGTCTAATTTGAATGGATTATTGACCTTGATCTAGACAAATAATGTTGCTGGATCTATAGTTCAGGTTTGCATATTTGCTGCAAAGGTCTTTCTCGTCACTGTTTGCCATAGCAACACTGAATCTTGGGGATCTATTCTGGCTAACTCTGAAGAGAATGACTTGCTAGTCAGGTACAGGTGTTTGGCTACCTGACATTTTGCAAAAATATTGTAAACTTTGTTGTCTTTGTAACATCAGTTCCTGTTAGAAAAAAAAAACACTGTGATTCTTTCTAAACTCAAGAACCTGCACTCAGGCTCTAATTAGTTTAACAGAAATACTTACGTTTTCTTCTCAGCCAACTAGAAACATAGACAAAACATATTAACTCTTCTGTGTCTCACTTCTTTTTTTCTTTTGTGAAATGAGACTTGCATAAAAATACCTGCTGTAAAACTGTAGGGGTCACAGGACTTGCTGCTGTGAAAATGGGCAATATATTCCATCCTCCTGTTAGCTGTGATGGCCCCAAAGTCAGAGTGTAAGCTAGGGGGAGTGCGATCTCAGGATGAGCCTACTACCATCTTATCTCTCAGATGTGACAGATAAACTGTGGAACTCCAAAGACCACACAGGAAGCTAGACCAAAGCCCAGGCTTAAACTCAGGCTGTCTGCCTTCTCTCCCCGATACCGGCTACATCGCCTTAAGCCCTGGGCAAGTAAGGTCCCGGGAAGATGTCTCAAATCAGCAAATCTCAGGGGCTTGTTTCCTATAACGTGATTGCTGTCCATCTTGGTCTATTGTGTTTACGAATCTCCTTCTGGAATATACACAATGAGTTAGTTATATGTGGAGGAGTGATAAGATGGACAGTACATCCTCAAAGACAAGATTCCGCTATTTTTCTTTTAGTAGCGGTTACATTTTTAAAAAGCTTCATTTCCTAGAAAATAAAGACTATCTATAATTCTGTCCTGATTTTCAATTCAAACTCACAGATATTTAACCCTACTGTTTTTAGGGGGAAATATTTCAGCTTCTCGGAACTGTTACTTAGAAGAAACAGGGTTTTTAAATATTTCTCTAGTGGTATAATATACAAATAATAAATCTCATTGTCCAGACTGAAGAGCGTTACATCATGTCCTGGTTGATGAGTGCTTACTGACAGCATTAAATACCACATTTTTCCTAACTATGAGTAATAATTTTTCTCTGAATTTTTCAGTGAATATGCATGTGGATGTGTAATGATGCTCATATCTTGTTATCAATACTTAGAAACTTTTATTAGTCAACATCAGGACCGTCACTGACTTTATTCCTGCATTCCCATTTTATTCCTAATCCTGGATAGATGCATACCTAACAGATTATACAAGCCAAGAAATGGAAGAGTGATTGGGTTAGGTCAAAAAGATGGAAGAGTTCATCAGTTAACTCAGGTCAGTGAGAAAAGCAGAGTAGAATGTGGCTTAAAGCAATGTAGCCAGTGTTGAGGTGAGAAGGCAGACAGCCTGAGTTTAAGCCTGGGCTTTGGTCTATCTTCCTGTGAGGTCTTTGGAGTTTCACAGTTTATCTGTCATGTCTGAGGTGGAGAGGTAGATGTGACTCACTGGTACCAGTCACATATCAGTGGAACCAAGGACCCTCGAATTATGGGATCCCAGGATGTGCTAACGGTCCAGTTAGCCGGTATGGAAGACGTTCCTGGTGAGTTCATTACAAAGGCAAGTATCAGTAAAGAAGTGGTTTTTATATGAGTGTGTGGAGGTCCTGAGTGCTTCGGCTGAAAGCAAGCTCATAGGCTTCGCCTGCTGGCCACTCTCTCAATGGCTGAGGTGCAGACTTTCGTGTGGTCTGCTGATGGGATGTCATGGAGGTTTTTATATCTACCCCAGACATTAAGGATGTGCGTGGAACTGGCTGCAGTTAAGCCCACATCCCATAGCTCCGTGACTTCCCTTTATCTATCGCTTGTCTAGTGTTATGTAGACTCACACAAAGAGAGCATCTGGAGGAAACAGATAGCAGCCTACCTTTAAAAAGCCAGCTCTAGAATATCCAACTCCAACAGCAACAGGCCCTTTTCTTTTCACTAGAATGTTTCATTTGTTTATGTAATGTTTTATTCTAACTGACATAAACAGGTTTGAAAATTAATAAGAGTTTCATTGTAAGCCTTCAAGTTGGGAGTAAAAGAATTTACTACCTACATCAGCCTGTGGCCTGGAAATTGAGTTCAGCGGCTGGGATATCCATGGGCTTTGTCTTAGGAGCATTCCGCATTGCCTTCTCTGACCAAGGAGGGAGACAGGAAGAAAGCATTGCATTTGATTATTGAAATGTTTGAATCTCCTCATAACTCCTAGACTATTATGCTACAGAACACTCCAATTGTTCTGAAAAATTCCCTTCTCCAAACATTCAGCTGAAGCCAACTTTCTATTAATCTGGACTCCAGATGGACCAAATTTAACTCAAGAGAAATGATCTGACTCTGAGCGAGTCCTTCAAATTGTTTTCAAAGAGAGTCTCTGATATTTTGTGTGTGTCTCGCGCACGTGTGTGTCTTGCACACGTGTGTGTGCGAACATGTGCCTCATTTTATGTGGCTGTTTGGTGAGTCAGTGAAATCCAGATGATTCTACTTTCTCTGAGTTCAGGTTGCAAATCCTTATAAAGTGTTTTCTACTCATTTGTCTGTGGAAATGTGGTTGTGTTTTTTCCAGAGTTGAAAGTCTTACATAAGCCATCCTGGAGGCTCCGCTCGCGCTGTCTCCAGCTGCTCTCAGTGCTGGGTAAACAAGCTAGCCCTGCCACTTGCCGCTGGGTTCGGCTTGCACTCCACTCCGCTTCTCCTCCCTTATACGGCATCCTAAACAAGTTGGTAGCCAAACTTTTCACCTGCTGCCCTCCTCTCAGCCAGCTCTGCCAAGACCACCCACCGCTCCCTCTCACACCCCCAAACCATCCCTTATATATTATTCAAGTTTCCTCTCCTCAGTATATCCAGAGCACAGTTGCCTCTTACTACCACTGTTCTGTGCTGCGGTCCTGGCCGAAGCTGTTCATATCTCCTCTTCTCTCTGTCTCTCTGTCTCTGTCTCTGTCTCTGTCTCTGTCTCTGTCTCTGTCTCTGTCTCTCTCTCTCTCTCTCTCTCTCTCTCTGGTCTGTGTCTTCATCTTGACCTTGCCCCTTATAGTCCATTCTCAGAATACCAGCTGAAGATAAGCCTCTTGAGATCTGGGGCTTTCATCACCTGGCATCCTCTAAGGCCTCCATGTCTCTGTGAAATCCAGCCTCAGCTGCTTCCCTGCCTGCCTTCACCTCTGTTTTCCTCAGCTGTGTCTCTGTCAGATCTCCGCGGATGTGCCGGTTGTTAGGTCCTTCCGCTGTTAGAAAGGAAGGCTTTATGTTTGTTTGTTTTGTTTCCCAGTTCTTTCCTGGTTCTCTTTCCACCTCTGCTGGACTATTCACTACAGACCTTCCCCAATCATCCTGCTTTGCAGGCAGTTTCCAGCCTTTTGAAAGTGCTCAGTGATCGCATGTCTCCTGCGGACAGCTGTGCCCACCAGGCCGATAGATCCGAACCCAGGTGGTTAAGGTGACAGACAGTAGGCATGCCCTAATTTTTGGGAAATGGGTTCCAATATTCCACCATGAATGTCTGAAACCACAAATGGTACCAAGCTCCATATACACTTCTCCATTGTTTCTTCTTCCCTGTAAACACATCTGATAAAGTTTAATTTATGTTAAAGGAAGTCATGATACATAATGAATTGTGACAATAGATTGTGATAAAATTGCCAACATCAGTACAGTTATGCGTGAGGACATTATTAAGTAAAATAGGGACAATTTGAGCACAGCCCATCTCATAAAGAGATAGCTCTAAGTGCTTAACAAGAGGGCAGTGCATGCACCGTGGACCCACTGTTAAAGGGGGTGACTCAGATACCAGCTGCTTAGAACGGGATAATATGGATTTGATTCTCATACCAGAAGGTGTGCAAGTTATAACTTACGGGTAGCTTGCTTCATCCATTCTCATTTAATATTTTCAAACATGAGCCACTAACGCCATTGAAAGTGAAATAAGGGTGGAGGGGGGGCACTATATCACTTCGGTGTTTTACACTTTGATTTTATACAGATTCGCTGAGGAGGAGCTAGGAAAACAGTACTTGACAAGCAGGCTGAGAAAATGTGATTTGATGGCAGGCCAAGGGGAACGGAATGATCTATAATCCCGGGGTGTTATTTTTAGAGTCATTTTTCAGGATGTAATGAGATTGCTGCCACTGAGGGTCCATGACAGGACTGGAGGTTTCGACGCTGTTCTCATGGCCTCCTCCCAGTCTGGATCACCATATCCTGCTTACCTAAATACATCCTGTCCTTCCAGTTAGAAAATGTGGCTTTCCTTTCCTCTCAAAAGCCCTCTGTTAAAAAAGAATTGCTAAGAAATTGCTACCACCTTTACCCCAACCCCAGGGTGCTGCTGGGTAAAAGGTGTGTCTTCTCTGTCCTGTAGCTAGAAACAACCTCATGCTGAGAGCTTTGGCCCATTTTCCAATAAACTGTAATAAAGCTTTTTATTCCTCCTCCCTGGTTCCTCCTCCCTGAATCATCTTCATCCCTCTGCTTATTAGTTTATCATAGGCTATGCAAATTACTTAATAGCAAGCTTACAGCCACTTATTTAGTTGGAAAACCAACTCTGGTTAGTTAGTTCGTTTTCAGAAGGCAGCTAGCTCAGAAGGGTTTCAGTCTCCAGCAAATCGGAGTTCAGAAGTCTGCGGTTCCGTGACAGCTGGTGCTGCATAGCTGACTGAGCCCCCAGTCACTGTGTTCCAGGCTCAAGCACACCCCTCATTCGGTGTTTCCACAAATAAATCTGCCACTTTATAGTGACTCGGATTTTCCAAACTTGATTACAGAAATAAGCTGTTATTGTGAGGCTCAGAATGCAGAGACTGGAACTGAGTTCAGGCGGTTTCCACCCTGCTCATCATACTTTCTTCAGGTTGTAGATATGTGGCGAACTTTGTAAATTGTGCCTTGTGACTGAGTTACCAAATAAGCACTAGACTGACTACTGCAGAAATTAAACTATGAAAAAACATTGTAAGCGTTCTTTTTTTGGGGGGTTCAAAAATGATAGTTGAGTGTGTGATTCATTGCAGGCAATAAACTGTCATTGTAAGAAGCAGGGTTGAAGGTTAGAGGACCCTTGCTTGCACTGGGGTTCTGTTGACTAAGGACCACAGAGGTTCCTGGAGAAGGAAGGGATTCACTCTTTGTTTTCCCCGGGGAAACAAAAGCAGGGTCTCACTTCCTTCTGTTGGCTCTACTAACGTCCTCCATAACCTCAAGGACCTCAGTCTGGTCCCTCGGTGGTTGCTCAAGCACTGAGGAACTCAAGGAGTCAGCTCAGCCGCAGCCAGGGTCTTCACAGAATGCCAGTTCTCAGGCCCCCTTCTTGTCTAATGGTGACAAATTTACATATAGAGTCTAAGCAAGTTTCAACAGATTCCCCAGTGATCTGGCGATTGATTTCTGAAACCAATTGGATTGCTATACAGGAAGACCTAAACCCAAATCACCAATTTCTAAGCCCACTAGTGTAAAAGTGACTCTAGCATACAAGTAGGCGAATACAGCTCCCTGCTCTATCAGCCTGCACGTCAGTTCACCAAGACAGAACAAGAAAAAGCATCTAGAGGTAAACCATTGTCTGTGGCTCTAGAGAGCTCACACTTGCTTCGAAGCACCTCATGATAAAAGCAGTAGTTAGTGTGGGTATGGTATACCCAGTCTTGTGTATGCTAGGCAAATGTTTTTATCACTGAGCTATACCCCAAAACATTACAATGGTTTCAATTGCAGAGGATAGGCTAGTGGCTCCCAGAGCCCTAGAAGCTCCCACAGAGCTTCAACGTCATGTCCAGGCCCAGCCAGGCCCTTCTGAATCAGAAACCCATGCTCTAGGGATCTGATTTGCCCTCCAGATGATTGTGGTGCACACTGAGAAGTGTGGCTATGGGAAAACAGTCCACCAATAGCCTTACTATCCCACTATCCTGTGGAGATCTAGGAGAAGGGGCAGTCACCTGCTGGGGTGACTGTGCTTGCTGCCTTCCTCGACAGCTGGCTTGTCAATCGGAACCTCTCCACACCCCTCAGCATCCACTAAGTCTCTTCGCTACATTGCCTCACAGTGAGGCTCAAAGATAGCAAGCATAGAGTGTGTGTGTGTGTGTGTGTGTGTGTGTGTGCCTGTGTGTGCCTGTGTGTGTATGTGTGTATATGTATCTGTGTGGGGGAGAAGGTGTGTGTATGGTGTGCATCTGTGTGTGTGGGTTGTCTGTGTGTGTGTATGTGTGTGTCTTGGAGGAGGGAGGATGTGAGAGGAGCACCTCTGCCCCTCTCTGTGAGTGTGTGTACGTGTGTGTGTGTGTGTGTGTGTGTGTGTGTGTGTGTGTTTCATGCTTCCAAAACTAACGGTTGGCATTTTCATGCCAAAGTGTTAGATCCAGGCAGAAGACTGGAGTGAGCATTTGTGTTTCCCATTTCGGCAAGGATCGGAGCTAGCTCTGAGTGCCAAGCCACATTGCATACTGAAGAGTCCGTGGAGGTGCAGAAAGGTCATGACTTGTGCTCAGCAAACAATACCACGGATGCTTTACCTTCTCTGGAGATTATTGTATGGTGAGACCATGGGGGTCAAAGTATGGTCAGGGCCAAGCAGGTCATGGTCTAAGGAGCCAGTCTCAGAGCCGCCGGAACCAAACGTCATTGTGCCAAGATGCTCAGGTTCTGCCTGTGGATACTGAGGCTGAGTGGTCCTGTGGGAGAACAGGGAAACAGAGCTTCTCTCCTCATGCGAGCCGTATGCAGGGAAAAAGATTTGGGAGGCATTAGAATGTTGAGTCCAGATTGGTCCCTGGTTGCCACTAGAGAAAAGAGGTTGCCCTGAAACAGTAAATGTAATGCAATTTTCCCTGTACCCTCAGGGAGTACAGTTTTGGTTTTTTTTTTTAACAAGGGAAGCAATCTTTTCATCGTTTAATCAAATGACAGGCAAAATGAAATAAAAATGGTCCCTGGATTAACAGGTTTACTATAATACAGAGCAAGAGAAACAGAATAAGAAAAACCAGGCAAAAAGTATATATGAAAATACAGACAAACGAAAAGGAAAATTGTTTAGTGCGATGTACCACTAACAACCCAACACTGGCCACAGAAGGAGCTGTCCAAACGGTGGGAGACCAGGCCCTCTGAGGAACATTTGGATGGATCCAGAAAGCTTGCTGCCCGGTTGTGGGAGTGAAGGAAAGGACATGTTATTCAGATGGAGTTATCTGTATGAATAGTCCAAGAGTGACTTCACAGTGAGCTGTGTCTCGGATGGCAGTCTGAAGGCACCCAGAGTCCCTAAATTCTGTTATCTCAACTTGTACTTATCAGTTGTGGGGGATAAGGCCTATACACCAACTCATTTAAATATCAGCATAGAGTTGCTACTGTTGACTGTCAATCAATCTGTGGTAATATGGAGCTAGTCACCTCGCTTAGGTATATCTTATGTTATTAGGAAGCTCAAAGTGGAGTTACCACCACATTCTGCATAGGAAGTGCAAAAGAATACAGTCAAACAAAACCAGAAGTCTCTTAAAATGAGTTTTCCAGTTCCTGTGTCATCTCTTAAAATTGCTATGAAATTTGCTTTCTATAAAACTGCTTCAAAATGAACAAATGCAGTGCTCTTTATTACTCTGTGGTGTTGTATAACTACCACCGCCATACAGTTCTATAACGTTTTCATCATCAGGAAAGGAAGCCCATCCCACCTCAGCCACCCCTACCTGCAACCTGAGTGCACCCTTTTATCTGTTGGCCTCCGGCTGATTATCACCTTCCATCCCTAGAAGGTTCAGTACATTCATTTGCTGGGCTTTAAATTGCGGTCCTGGACATGAATGTCACCAAGTCCCTGTGATCACTGAGGTAGGCTTTCTTGGGGTTTTAGCTTCTTTTTCTTTGGAAAATGTCCAGCATCCAGAGCACATCTCTTGGAGAATCTGTGGTGTTCATGAGGGCCATTCTGATCCTTGCTGGTACCCTCTTGCCATTGTATTTCTGGAATTTACTAGTTGAGGAACAGAATCTAGGCCTTCTCGGAGCACATACTGATTTTTGTTTATCAGATGCCTCCAGCAGGAGAGTTATAATAATCTCCACAGAAGCATATTGCAAATTTCTCCTTGGCTCCTGGAAGGTAAAATGTTACTAGCCTCCATTTTCCATAGCACTCCAGTTTTTACTGCTAGCAAAAACAGCTATTGGGAACAGAACATGTGTGTGTGTGTGTGTGTGTGTGTGTGTGTGTGTGTCCACGTGTACTTGTCTGCATATATATGCATGTACATAACTGATCACTCCCAAGTATGCAAACATGGACATGCTACCTCACTCTAGATACAGCTCAGCTTCCCTGAGCTTTACCTTCTAGAGCAGGTAATTTAATTATAATTAGGAGGTGGGAGCACGGCCCTTACAGCCAGTGAGTGAAGAGCCATGCTTTCTTCTATTGTCAAACAAAGCATGAAACTGTGCTACAAAGAACACAAGCATAGGGTCCTGGAAGCTGGAAATATTATGCCTTTCAGAAGTTGTGTGGACCCCTAGTAATAATACAAGCTGAAAATCCTTACTTTCAGAATTCTAAATCACTCCCCAGTGACAGGCATGACAGAGAGATGGGACCTAGTGTCACAGGTAATAGTCACCGTGTAGGCACAGTGAAAATATTGTGAAAAATTACCATCAGAGTATGGGAATAAAATGTATATATAGTATATATAAAAGACAAATGAACTTTATGTTTACTATATGGACTCAGCCCTAAAATACCTCATTCCATATGTACTGGCTAGTTTTGTGTTAACTTGTCCCAAGCTAGAGCCATTTAAGTAGAAGGAACCTCAATTGAGAAAAGTCCCACATCAGACTGGCCTGTGGGCAAGCCTATTGTGCATGTTTTTGATTGAAGATCGCTGCAGGAATGCCGAGCTCACCGGGTGGGACCTCTCCTGAGCACACTAAGTAAGCCAGTAAGCCGTGCTCCTCCATAACATCTGCATCAGTTCCTGCTTCCAGGTTTCTGTCTCTCTTGAATTCCTAACCTTACTTTTCTCAGTATGATGGATTGTTTGTTACCTGGAAATATAAGATGAAATAAACCCTTTCCTCCCCAAGTGGCCATGGTGTTTTTTCACAACAATGAAAACCTAAGCCAGAATATTATCTTATTATGGTATATCTGCACACATGCAGATACCCCAGTTTGAAGAAATCTCAAACACTTCCAGTCCCAAGCATTTTAGATATGTGTCAGACACTGTTTAAAGTGTTGTGCATATTATGTAATGTCACAACATCTCAACCGGGTGAATATTAATGATGGTCTTCCTTATCTAGAGGAGATGTGGGCCCAAGAGATGACATTGCCTAGGTCATACCATCACCATACACCCTTGGCATCAAGGCTCTGCTCCAGGTCTTGAGTTCTAACACCGCTGTGCTGCAGCTCACAGCTATGAAATTTTCTTTCCAATTTAAAGACAAAAGTGCGACCAGACCTTTTACCTGTAACATAATATGGTATGTAGCGCTTATGTGAATAGGTTTAATGAGTTGGCATTCTGTGGGATGTATGTGCTGTGAGAAAGCTACCATCTCAACATTGTTCATCTATAGCCTAGTCAAGCCAGACAGCACAGTCAGAGCTCCTCTCTCCTCACGTGAAGCTCAGCAGAGAAGGTAGGTTTTTACTTATTTCCCACAGTGATTTTCACTTTTGAAAGAATACCAAGTTAATATTTCAGAAATGCTGCTCTACAGGCAAAACAGTGATGTCACAGAGGCGTCATTAAGCCCGACGTTACTGTAGTCATTAAGTACCAAAACAGGGATGAAGTCTTGGCATTCATTTATTTATTGATACTGTGAACATTCTATTGATTGTCAGTGTGCCCCCTAGTCCCTTCTGTTGGATGAATTTATGGTAGGAAGCTTTCCTTAAAAGATAGCACCTCAGATAGCAAGACTTAGTCTCAGTAGTTTATATCACTTATAATCCCTGTGGATCTGACTGGTTTGAACTAAACAGGTTGATGCTGCCTAGCTGGACAGAGCCAGTCAGCCAGAGGACCCCTGACTGATGATCTTCAGTAACATAGAAACTGAGCAGGTAGCATGATCTGCAGGTCAAAATAATATTTGCTTTGGCCTGAAATCATTTTCCAAATTGTGTCATTTGGTATATTATGCAGAAGAATGGGAGCTTGGGCACTATGGTTGCAGGCCTCAATACATACATACATACATACACACATACACACATATACACACATACATACATATACACACATATACATACATGCATACATACATACATGCATACATACATACTTACACACACATACATAAATACATACATACATACATGTTGATGTTTGGCTTTGAATTCACTAGATATTTTCTTATTCTTCATCATCAATATGCTGTAGAATGAACAGTTAAGACAAAGCTGGCTCTAACCAAACTGGTAGTTTCTGACATCTGAAGATTGATGTTTTTAGTTTTCCCAAAGTTTTAAAGTTCTTTGAGTATTTTAGAGCATCCCATATGAATGCCAGTTTGCTGAAATAAATAGTATTACTTCAATTTTTTCAAATGCTTTTGGGGCTGTATAAGAATATAGGTGTAGCATGGACTTTGAAGTATTAATAAATGGCATTTATCTACATCAGGAAGTAAAGGAAGTATAAGTCCCAGAGTTTCTTTCTTCTGTTCCATATGTAACAGTCTGTGGACATAGATGGGGAAAATGGAGTAAGATTCTAGAGATTCAAAAGGACCTGTTACAAGGTAGCTTTGAAATTGGGCTTATGCAAAGAAAAAAAAGTCCCTGAGTAATGCCAGTGGACAGATGGCATCTGAAGTGACACTTGCCCGAGTTATTACCCAGAACAGTCCTCTCCTCTCTAGTGACTATTTAGAGGTCCTTTCTGACCTAACTATCCAGTGTTGTCAAGATAACCAGTAAGACTGGCAGCCTGTTTTGACTGTCTGAATGACAGCGCTAATTGTGGCCGGCAGTATCTAAAGCCAGTCCAAGCCTCACAGCTCTGTCAGACACAGCCACCCATGTGCCTGCCCACAGCAGGCAGCCTGCATGCTGCCAGGTACCATTCTCCATGCTTGGAAAGTGGTCTAGGAATCCACTCCCTCTCTACCTCTCTCCTGCTTCTCTCTGAAGAGAGGACAGGATGAACATGTGTGGCTTGGAGACTTTCTGGCCATGTCAAGGAAAAGGTGTTGGTCACTCTCTTCCATTCCCCATCTCTCCTTCCAAACATGGACAGAATTGTGAGAAGTTCAGGCATTTTCCCAGAGGCCTCTGTGATTCTGGACTGGCTTGTGTTGAGTTGCAGGCAGATCCCTTGTAGCTTCCTGGTCACTGGTCTCTGTGGTTTGCTATCTGTGAATCCCACTGTCTGTCTCGGGCTTTTTAGATGGCCTTGTCTCAGCCCTGTCAGTAAAGCCCAACCCTGTTGTCTTACTCTCCTTTGACACACACATTGTTGGTGGTGCCTTTCACATTTCCTTGCCTGGTTTGTTCTCACATGTGGCACTATCATCATCTGCCTGTTTGTATGTGGGGGTGCCACCCCCAACGGAGATATGCTGAGTGCCAGGATCGCTCTAGGGTAGAACCAAGAGAAAGTAGTTGACATGATTTATTTTCATTTTAATTTATTATTATTTGTTTATTATTTAACTTGTTATTACTGCTGTTATTATTATTATATTGTTTGATAATTTCATACAGAAGTATAAAGTATTTAGATCATAATACAGGCTGTTACTTGGTATATAAACTTTGGTAGCCAGCTCCTATTTGCTCTTAACCTCCGCCCTCTATAGTCTCTTAGTTCTTGCTGAGGGCTATGATGACATGAGAATTTGAACTCTTAGTCATTGTTATCTGCAGTCCTTGCTGCTGTACTGGCTCTAGCCTAGGTCATCAGGGTGTTGACTGGAGTCAGTGACCCAAGTCATATACCACTGTCCTGAGAAGTGTACTGCTACCTGCTTTCTGTACCTGGTATTCTAGTAGGCCTTCCACAGTAAGCCGTTGTCTTGAGTTTGTACAAAAGCCTCCTTCCCGCAGGAGATGCCGTTACTCCAACAGGCTTCTCCCCGGCCACTTCCTGCTGCCTCGAAGATCCTGGAAACCCACAGCCCCAGGGTTCCCTGTCTGTGTTGTGTCCTCTTAGTCAAGCTGCCTGTGGCTGCTCGCACAGCCTTGGTAATAACTGAATAACTGTTTCAGCAATGCAGCGGGACATATGGGTGCTTGGGAAGCTTTGTGAAGAACCAAGGAATGAAGATTTAAAATATAGATTTAAAATATGTCCTAACTGGCAGAGCTCACTCAGAGAGTGGCTATTCCTCATTTGAAAGACTTGATTCAAAAGCCTGTTATTTATTATATATAAAGTATGCATAAGAAGAATGAATTACAATTAAAATAAAACGGAGCCATAGTTATCAGTGGAGTAGATACCAGTTTCCTGATGTAGGTTCATTCTGGAGTGAAAGCATCTCTTTCAATTGCCTTGTTATCTTATTAATGAGTCTTGCATTAAAGTTACCTTCAAGGTTAAAATGCAGAATAATGGAGACCCACTCTTGGAATTACTGATTCTTTTGGTTTACGATGGAGCATTTCTGATAAGGACCTAGGAGATACTTAAATTACCAGCTGGGGAAACCTGCTTCAAAATAACTTGTATATTCACTAGCCTTCCCGTCCATGACTGTGGAAACAACCCAAAGGGAGGGTTAATTGTCTCAAGGATTTTGAAGATTCAGTCCACTGTTTGCGCGGCCCCCATGATGGTTAGTGTCATAGACTCTAGAATTTGCAAGCTGAGTTTCTGAGCATGCCTGCAGAGTATTATCTTGACAACATTAATTAAAATAGGGCTTCCATCTTATTTGTGGGTAAGTGCATTCCATAAGCAGGGAATCCAGGGCTGAATAAAATGGAGAAAATGAACTCACCAATAGCAAGCATTGGTTTCCCCTCTGCCTCTTGTCGGGCCAAATGGGACCAGCGTCTTCAATCTCACCCTACCTTGACCTCCCCATCATGGTGGAATGTAGTTTGAGTTTGAGCCAGAATACATTCTTTCTCCCTTAAGTGGCTTTTGTCAAGTCATTTCACGGCAACAATAGAGAAGTAACTGGATGTATGTGCTTGGGTAGAACACTATGACAGGAGCGCATGACAGAGGCAGCTCTTCATCGCATGGCTGACAAGGAGCAGGAGAAAGATAAACAGAGAGAAGCCCAAGTTAAGATGTAGCTACTTCTAGCTGCTTGGTTCCTACTCTTAGAAGTTTCAGGACGTCTCAAATGGCATCTCTGGGTCAGAGAGTAAGCATCTGCTCATCTGAACCAGAAGCTGGGTGCTCACCAAACACCTCATTTGCTGGTATTTTGATCTGAGTCTTCCCAGCTTCGAGAAATATGAGAACTATACGTATTTTGTCTATAAGCTGCCCAATTAGAGCATTTTATTATGAGTTAAATAGATTAAGACAGAAACCAAACCTAACTAGACCTTCCTGGATGGGGCAGTGAGAATCTAACAAGTTGGGAGAAACTATTCTTTTAGATGCATCATGCTTTTCAAATGAATATGCACAGGCTCACCTGGCCAATATAAACTCTAATCCAGGGGTACGGGAAGACACCTAGGACTCTATTTCTAACAAGATCCTTGGAAATATTGCTGCCCCTTGGCCAGGAATGAGTAGTGTGCGTGTAAAACACATTGCTGAGGGCTGAGGCTGTAGTTCAATGGTAAAGCCCGAATCTTCCATTTAAAGGACCCTAGGCTACATACCCTCTTCCAAAAAAAAAAAAAATGAAAAATTTAAGAGACAGATTTCTGTTCTTCATCCTCTGTGCCCCTATATTGAGTCAGGAGGCTGGACATGATCACTTACATTCAAATAATTTCCAAGTTATCTTGCTGCTGTTACAGAATGTTACAGAAAGGGGGGATGGAAGGAGAGGGAAGGAGAAAGAAGGAGGGAAGTGGGAGTGGGAGTGGGGTGCTTTCAAGGTATAACCCAGACTGGCACTCCTGGCTACTGAGATACTTTACCTAGCAGTTCTGTGCTGCTGTTGGGTGTATTTCCTTGGGAAGTCCTATAGTATGTAACACAGGGACAGAAGGAGGAAGTGAAATTCTGTGGGTGGTATCCTCAGGTCAATAAGGAGATTTGGACTAATGACTCTAGAAAGAGCTGGACTGGGACCTGGGGCGTGGAAAAGGAAGGAGGAAGCTAAACCGAAACCCTGCCTGTCCTGGAGCTGTGTAGACCCTCTGACCTCGAGCTTGTAGTGATTACCTTGTAAAACAGTGTGGTCCTCAACCTGTGTGTCATGACCCTTTTGGGGGTCAAACAACCCTTTCACATGGTTGCCTAAGTAAGACCATCAGAAAACACAGTTACATTATGATTCATAACAGTATGAAGTAGCAATGAAATAATGTTGTGGTTGGGGGTCATCACAACGTGAGGAACTGTACTAAAGGGTCATGACATCAGGAAGATTGAGAAGCACTATACTAAAGGAAAATCGTTACTAGATCTACTGAGTTTCAGTTCACATGGGTTTAGTCTAGTTTTGTTATAATTGTGTGTTTCTGCATTACCTTAATGAGGAGAGGTTCTTTTTGTTTGTGACAGTGTTTTCTAGTGTTCTACAGCAAGGAGACACATAATGAGGAAAGCCCAGACATTTGCCAGGAGCTGGATGCTTGATGACTCGCTGTCTGTATGAAGAAAATTAGGTCAAGGAGTACTAGAAGCCAAGCCCAGTGTCCCCAGGAACCTCTAAGTCTCCCACATGCCCAGAAAATCCTACACGAGACTCCTCAAGGATTCCATTTTCCTGAGAAGGGATACAATAGGTCAAGTTAATCTATAAAGTGTATTAGAAAGGATTAACTTTCTAATACTTTAGAGAGCAAGAAAATAAAGTGGTTATCAGTGCTAATATGTATTTATTGTGTTCAAGGCTTTGTCTTCAATATACATACGTCACAAATAAAACAATTAAAACTAAAATTTAAAAAAAAGGTAAGACTTTAGGGAAGCCACACCTCTGTGTATTCAGGTGCTGTTTCCTGTCCTGGTGAAGTCGCCTGGTGCCCCTGCTGCGTGTGCCCATTCAGAACAGCTGGACCTGAAAGAAGGTGTTCATGGCAGGCGAGCCTAAGACCCTGCCAAGGGGTGTCTGTTATTCAGTGGCTCAGAGATACACCTCTAAGGGTGTCATGCTGATAAATTATTCAAACTCCTCTTCAGCAATTCAAACAGGTGTATCTTTAATCACCAGTTTAAAAACCATTAACCTGGCAATAACCAAAGCGGTCAATAGGCCCGTAGCTCGCTCAGGCCTGGCAAAACTTTCCAGAGAAATTCTAGCACTCTACTGACACCTGCTGGCACCTCACCTCTTTAACGTTTGAAAAGAAAATCAAAACATGCCAGGCATTACCATTTCCTGTAGTCACTTGGCACTCATACTATGTGTTTGGCCCGAGCAGCAGCGGCAGGGAATGGGAGAGGTCTGAAGGAGCTTTCCTTCACTCGATAGGGAGGCGTGGAACAAACCATTGGGTGAAGACATCCCAACATGGGGACCTGATCCGAGACAGCTGCTCTGTGACTCTAGGCAAGACCCTTAGGCATGCTTTCATGTTCACAAAATGAACACACCACAGCTTCTCACCCAGTGCTGAGCCAGCCCTGACGATGGTGGTGGCATTTGCGATGCGTGGGTTCTGTCATGAGTGGGGATATCAAAGGCCATCACCTTTCCACTCTAATAAACAAGCGTCTTCCCCAAAGCTATTTAAAAAAATTAAAAAGATGAAGGCAGCTTAAGCCTCCTCAATACCTCCCCCCTCCCCCCGGTATCTGGTGGTTATTTCTAGAAACGTCTAAATTTGTGTGATCAAAAACCGTTGTTTCTCTGCACCGTCCACTTCTGTGCCCTAGGAGACTGTGGACTTTGTTCTGTGTTTTGGAACATATCTCAAGCTTTCAGGTTGAGAAAATACCCCCGGTTAATGCCATCCAAGCTATTTGTGCTTTTTCTGTCTGCTCCTGGGAAACTGTGTGGGCCTGTGGTTTGTTAGGCCAGTTGCAGGATATTCAGTAATCTCCGGGGAGCCAAGTCCATATTTAGCCCGACAGAGGAAGAGAGGTCTGGTAATGAGAAGTGAAGCAATTCTTTAAAGCTCCTATTTCGTTCCTTGCTTCTCTCTCTGTACCCAGACCTCACCTGTTTGTTGAAGCTTTTGATGCTATTTGCAGTTCTCAGAAAATGGCCTTTGCTAGCTGCAAAAGGAAAGGTGCCTCTCAGAGTCCTCCAGCTTCCATCAGCAAGCTGTTAGCAATGTCTGGAACTCTCCGAGGCAATAAAAGCCATTAGCTTCACACCCAACAGAACGGTACTAGTGAGGAGGTAGAAGTTAGCACCCTTGTGCACTGTTGCCAGAAGTCTTAGGTGACGTAGCTATCACAGAAAGCAGTATGGCATTTTCTTTAAAAATTGACAGGATCCTCGTGTGGTTCTGTGGCCCTGCCTGTGGGCGTTTATGCAAAATAATCCATATCAGTTATTTACAGTATCCAAAACAAAGGAGTTCAGGTGTCCATGGATGGATGAACCATCGCATGCACATACAATTGAATTCTTCCTCTGCGAGGCAGAATTAGACACATTAATGAAAGCATAATGCCGAGAGAAGTAAGCCAGTCAGAACATGGTAAATCCTGTGTGATTATTCTTGTGTGTGATCCTTAGCATAAGTATGACTGGTGAGGGTCAGAGAGAGGGGGGGCACAGATGGGGGTGATGGGTGCTGGACATGCAGGATTAGCTAAAGCTCCCAAGACAGAACCATTTGTGTTCTGAAGACCTCAAAAAGCAAGACCCAGCCACACCGCTATAACGCAGTTATCAGCTCAGGGCTTTCAGAGATGAAATCTCTTGTCTGATGACGTGAAGCCTGGTGCTGTCGGGCCATGCTGTTCGATAGGAACATCTGTGATGACAACGGTGTTTCTCCTGGACACTCTCAGGACAGTGCCCCGAGTCCCTGTCCTGGCCTCGGAGCCCTTGAGTGTCAACTGAGACATCCAATTTTAGATCTATTCAATTTGAATGTAAGGAATCCTATGATCAACGTCAGCAGCATTCACATTTATATGACCACCCATTCCAAAATAACTTCCTTCTCTTGGCAGTAGCTGCAAACCTAGGAGATAGAGTGGGCTGGGAAGGAGCCTTAGCTCCCTCTATTCCCAACCAGTTTGCTGCAAAGCATGTCCCCAGTGTGTCATTCCTTTATGGCATTCATTAGCCTCAGACATTGGATCCAGGAGAGTGTTGGCCTTAGTTCATGGGCTAGCCTTTTCTAGAAAAAAAATGCCCTTTTACAGACCCAAAGTTCTTTCCCATCATGCTTAATCTGTCCTCACTTCTCCTTGTAAACCCACGGAGTGATGGTATGAGCTGCAGCTGAGGTTCAAGCCCTTATACAGAAGTTCTGTGAGCACATCCCTGCTTGTTCTGGGTACCGTGGCAGCAGGCAAGGAATCTTTGACTTTTTAAGGCTTTGCTGGAAAAGACAAAACAGGTAAGCTATGTGAGCAGGCCAGATGGAGCGAATCAGGCGCTGCACTGAAGGGCCTCCTCGCATCTGTCCTCTAAAATGGAATAGGTAAACGACGTATCAGCATGTACTGTACAGCATGGCTTACAAAAGGCTGCGCGACTAAAATAATAAGGCTTATATTTAAACAGGCTGCAAGTGGGAAGCTTTGCAAGCCAGCCAGTGGGTGGCATCTCTTTGAGGCTACCCAGTCTCTCATGGCGTTGTAGATGCCACATTTAACTTAATGGGAACAATGAAAGCTGCATATTAAAGAATAAAATACAACCCTGTAAAATACAGATTCCTGTGTGGCAGGAGGGGATGAAAGAAGAGTCTGTGGTTTTATTCCACAGAGGAGACAAACTGTCTAATAAAAAACCCTTCACCTGGCCACAGAGCACTGCTCACCTGGACATTTTTTTTTCTTTTTCTTCCTTTTTCAGCAATGGGTAGAAGGCCTGAGATCAATCATTCACAACGTCAGGGCAAACAACGTCAGTCCGATGACATGCCTGAAGAAACAGTGAGTTGGTTTGCCCCGCCTTTGTTCTGTGGAGTTGTTTAGTAAGTGTTCTGACTAGGAGGGAAGGGACCATCACATCCGTCAGGCCAGTGTCCACCTTTCCTTCTGTACCCCTGGCTTTGGAAGTTGACCAATTCCCACCTGTATTTAAACCACTTAGCAAGGCATATGTGATGTCCTCGTCACAAGATCTGTAACAGACAAAAGGTATAGAGCATTGTTTTGTTTTTTGTTTATTTGTTTGTTTGTTTTGTCTTCTAAACTCCATTTTCTGATGGAGAGCTTTGCATGCCTTGCCTGTAGGATGAGTTCTAGGGCACCTCAGGTCTCCACCGCATCAAACTGACAATTTAGGGATATAGCTAAGAGAAGCATTTGGAAAAGCACTCATTGCATAAGTAAAACAGAAAGTCTTATTACTCCCTCCCCCCCAAGAATACTGCTTCCTATTTAACATGTGGTCTGGGGTCTTTGAAATTTCTTTCAAAATTTCAGTCAGTGGTTCAGTCAATTCCTGAAGATCTTAGTGCAGGTCACTGTTCCTGGAGTTCCAAGTGATTTCCTACACTGATAGATTGTCATCCTGCTCAGATCCATTTCTGGATCATATAATTGGTTCTCAAGCAGAACTCACAGAAAAGCAGTGGTCTGTAATTGTGCATGGCTGCAAAATTGGATGTGGCTTCATAGTGACAGCAAATGGCACATAGCTATGAGGTACAAAGACAAGGTTATGACGAAGAAGCTTGTGGAGATAAGCTGCCATCTCTGGATATGAGGCCCCAGCACCAAGAGAGTGATTTAGTGATTCATCACCCTGCCCAATGGGCCACTGGGCCAGTCAGTTCCTTAGGCACTTCCTGAATGGTCAGCAGGTCCTCAATTATATGGACTCTGGGCTGTGAACCCCAGCTCTGCCACTTTGGGAAAACCTTTAGCCTCACAGTCCCCATTTGTGAACCAGATTACCATGCGGATGAAATCAGAAAGCCCCTCATCTAGTGTCTGCTATCCGCAGTGGAAGGAAATTATAAAGGCTTGTAGATTCCTATTTGCTGTGCGGCTACATTTCCTTCATCAGAGCCGTTGTGCATATTTTCTCAGTGATAACCTAGCGAATGTTTCACACTGTGACTTTGGCGCTGGTAGCTTCAAGGGATCATACTTATACTTGAAAGGCCAATCTGCGGACACCAGATCTTTGGTGTTCACCCAGCCACAGGCTGCTTAGCAAGGGTGCAGACCTGCTTACTTGTCCAGAGGATGTGTCACTACTAAATGGAGGTCTTCGTGCCTGGGAGATTATACTCCTGTTCCCAATACAAATTCAAATAGGATAACAGAGCCAGCCCATATGCCCCCAAGGGTGGTATACAGCGTGTGAGGGCACGTAAAAACCAGTTGAAACACAAGTATGCTGAAGCCAGCTCCCTGCCCATTCTGCATCCCTCCTTCCTTTTGTCCCTAACACATCCCCCAAACAAAATAGCAACTCGTGCTTCTGGAACTTTCCCAAAGCCATGGCTTTCCCAAAGCCATGAATGCAGGTTGTTAGACTGCTAGTGCCTAGAAAGAGTAGGAATGAGAGTCACTGGCTGAGAGCGATCTTGATTCCAGTGTGTTCTGGAACATTCTGAGACGCCGAAGGTGCATGTCCTGAGAGCTTGAGGGTGGCAGAGTCACCCGACATCCTGAGACCTTCTCTGGAGACTGAAGATGAAGGAAGGCTCCCACTCATTCTCCATCCGACCCTCGGAAGCTGGGAGCGGTGAATCCCCTTGGGTCCTTAGCCTAAGTTGGATTTCTTGTCACCTGAATGTTTTAAGAAGAGCAAAACCAACACAAGCATGGACAGGCACTGACTGCGCTTTGCTCAGTGCAAATATCCAAGTTATGATTTTCCTAATAGTGTCAGATTTTAAAACATAGGCCTCTCAGCTAAATTTGAATTTCAGATGTAAATATGCAGTAAATGTTACCGGGACACATTAAAAGAGTGTGTAACTTGTCTTAAAGTCAAATGTTACTGGGCATATTAAAATCTGAGAGCCCTAGATTCATCTCATGATGATCAGAGTTTTAGAACAGGAGTTCTGTATGAAGAAGCTGTTCTCTGGAGTTCTCAATGAGCGGGAGCAGGTGCTGGTGGAAACTGCTGCTGGGTTCTGAGGCTGTGCTGCTTTTGTTTTCCAGCTGGATGAAACTGGCCTTTCTGACCAACACGACTGGTAAAATCCCAGTGAGGAGGTAAGTCAGACACATGATTCTCTGCATCACCTTCACCGCATCAAACCTAAGACCCGCCCTGCCACACCAAATCAAAGGCCCACCCTGCGATGGCATAATCGCAAATGCTCTTCGCCTTCAAGATATTTCCGGATGTTTAGTTTCTGCTATTTCATGGCTCGATTTGTAAAAATCACCAATGGAAATAAAGTTGTGCCTCCCCCCAGAATAGGAAGCATTAGTTGTGTTAAAGAATGTCTGAAAACTGTAGCACTGAATTTAAATCTGTAAATCACCTGGCTCTCATGATTTATAGTGTGGGTCCGCACCCCTTTTACCTCAGCAATGACTACCTCCCTCCTTAGAGCTGGGGCCCTGCTGTGACAGCACACAGATCCTCTGGCAGCTCTCTGCCTCTGGCCGGCACTCCCCCATTCAAGGTTGCTGCTTATGTGGTCCCCAGAGAAGGTGGAGATTTCCCTAATTGAGCTGCTGCAGCAATATACCACAGTCTTTGGCTTGTACATAAGAGAAGTTCATTTCTCACAGTTTGGGCGGCTGGGAATGCAGAGTGCCATCATGGTGGACCTTACATGCTGCAGACTGCTTTCTTCCAGTTGTGCTCTTACCTCAGGAAAGAGGGCTAGAGAATTGCCTCAGGGACATTTTCATAATGCACTAATCCCATTCCCAAGAGCGTCCCACCCCTTCACCATAAAACCACCTCCCAGAGGCCCCTAGTACCAAAACAGTGGAGTTCAGTTAGATTCCATACCAGAGGAGTTCCATCCCCCACCCACTGTAGTTAACAGTGACAGGGAACAAAAGGCAGATGGAACTCAAAAGGAAGAAGGCATAAGCCAGGTGCACGCTCCCCATGTGGTCTACAATAGTTCTGACATGTTTCACCCTGGGAGGAGTCCCCCCACACTTCCCTCTTCTCTGCTTCTCAGTTCCTTTCACAGTCTAGGGTTTGCTAATGGTCTGTGTGTAGCTGTTAGGGCTTGTGAGGGTAGCTATGGGAATTCTTGACTAACCCGCCCCCAGGATCATATTGTTTGATGTTTAGGTAAGCATTCACAGACATCAAAGAAGCTTGGTTCAGACCCAGAGCCTCCTCCTCTGTCCACATGAAGCCAGGAGTTATATGTCCTTAACCTGAAGCAAATACAGACTCTCCGTATACCAAGCCCCTCTTCCCAGATTTCTCCACTCAAGTCCATGTTGATGTTGTCTCTGGAGATGAACTGCAGTAAAGACACAGGCTTGCAAAACAACAGCACATAGAAGAGTGCTGTCCTACACTGACCTGTCTTTAATAAGCAAGACAAACAAGTCACAAGAGCAGATCATTTGAATGGGTGTATGCCATTTAGCTGAGGCATCCGGGTCACTCCTGGCCCTTCCCGGGTCTCTTATCCTACTTCTCTGCTTACTCCATTCTACGTCAGTCTTCTATTCCGGGCCTCTGTGCAAATGTCGCAATACCCCCACGACACGCACACATTGTCAGCCAGGCAGAATCATCCTAGACACCATCATTTTGGTCCACTCCATAGTTCATGGGGATTGTCTGCGATACGTATTCATGAGGGACTGGAATACATTGACGGCAGGAGGATGACCTTGTGCAGGATCCCTTTTTATTCAACCTTTCATGGTTACCGACCAGGTCACAGATCGCATGCAGTTGTTGTGACTTTTTAAGCATCCACGTGTAGGATTCTTTGCTCTCTTGTTACTGCTCAAGTGAGGGGAAGTTTTCAACAATATTTTTTTCTCTAACAAGTCAGGTTGAAGTGTAGTTTAGAAGTTTATAAAAACCCCTATGGGTGCCCTGACTGAGAGTTGTTACCAAAGATATTTGAGAAGGATCCTTATCATACTGAAAACCCCCCTTTGCTTGAGCAGGAGCAAGGTAGTTATTTCAATGTATCCAAACTATCCTATGACTCTTGTCATATAAGAAGTGTGCGCCCATACTTACAGTACTTTTGTTGGTGCGGGGGACAGAGGGTCCGCATGGCAGTGCAGAGGGGGAAACTCTGTGTGTTATGTTTCACTTATGTTTTTCCATAAGATTTGGAAAATGGACTGAGGGGAACACAAGATTATGATCCAAGTGCTTCTAACCAGTAGTTCTGGTTTCAGTGGCCTGCCTTCCACCCACCATGCTATCATACCTCAGGGTTCGAGGCCTGGTGAGGGTCTGTGGGTCCCCAAACAGCATGCTCACATACAAAATCATTACAACTGTGCGAGAAATGGTCTAGATATTTTGGCATTGATGTGGATTTTGTGTGTGTATGCATGTCATTGTTAATAGGTCCTAAACATAAGACACCTGTGACTCGGGGCAGCTTGTTAGAATTGATGCCAAGCCAACAAAACGGGGATAGCTCTCCCCGGTGGATTATCGTCTGCCAAAGGTTAGGTAGAAATTGTTCTGAATGTTTTAATGGATGTGAAGGATAAACACTTTTAAAAATGTCATTTCTTCACCGACATTTTAGGGTTTTAAAATGGAAACTATTAATATAGTCCACATTGTGTTAAAAGGGGATCCGGCTTCATAGTCATTGCGTGGATTGTGAAAGTCTTCTTCTGCTCTTGGACATTAAACCTAAATATAATACCCAGGAAATTGCCGGGTGATTGATGAAGGGAGCCTCAGCCCTTGCCTCCCTCTTCTCTTCTTTCTATGTATATGATCTTACCCATTCTGCCTTTCCCTCACACTCACCAGCTTGCCGCGGTTCATCCTCCCACTCAGACCACTCTCTGAAAGTAACTTTTCTATCTCTCACTCCTTGGAATACTACCTATAGCTAAGAAGGTTGGGTGATGGAGACCCACATGACTCTGAGCAGTGACTGCAGGGGCTACTGAAGTAGAGGCCAAGAGCCTCCGTGTAATAATACAGGCACCCTGGTCTGCACGAACCATCTAGTCAGGTCCTGCAGCTGCAGCGCCCTACAAAGGCCAGGACCCTGCTCCTTCCCTCCAGGAGTCTCCCGTGACTGTCAGAAGTCGGTGTTCAAAACACTCCGAAACACTGAAGAAATCGTATGGGCAAAAGGATGGACTCCCTGACATTCTGGGCTCCTGTTCTCTGGTCATTTGCAGGGTAGCCTGGATTACGGACTCTAGCCAGCTCTGTGGTAGGACTGAGTAGACCTTCAGTGTGCTTGTTTGTGTAAATTGCTCTAAGAGAAGGAGTGCCAGTTTGTTTTGATTGAGTAAAATCTCACTGAGGAACTTGGAGTGTAGCTTACTTGGTTAGGAGCTTGCCTAGTGTATCCAAGTCTTTGGTTTCCACAAATCCAGGTTTGATTGTACACACTCATAATCTCAGAACAGAAAGGCTACAGGGAGTTCATGGCCATGCTAGGCTATAGATCCTGTCTCAGGAACAAACAAACAAACAAAAGAACAAGACCTCATTGGGTAACTGGTACCTTGAAGCATGAAGCAGACATCTTTGGCCAGGGAATTAGGTTGCAACCCTGTTAGCAAACCTCCATCTCCAAAAATATTTATATTACAATGTATAACCTTAGCAAGATTACAGTTATGAAGTAGCATCAAAAATGATTTTAAGGTTGGAGGTCACCACAGCATGAGGAACTGTATTATAGGACGTCATTAGGAAAGTCGCGAACCTCTTACATAGAGGCTATAATAATGTCACAGCCCCTCTATCAGCACACCGTTCTCAGAACTCTGGTTAACGGACATCTTTTCTGGAAACGCAAGAATGCTAGCCTCCATATCACAGGAGATGGAATTTTTCAGACTCAGTAATGATTTGGAAAGATGTCTGGAGCAAAGGAAACAGACATTACTCTAGGGACGGGGTCTGATTTCATGCCCTTGTGGCTATTTTCCATTCTGAGCTGCTTCTCCTTTTACATACGATGAGCAGATGTGTCTTCAGGCTGTCCGGCCCAACCCTCCTCACGTCTGATGAGCCAGTGCCTCTCTCTCCCATCTCCTTGCTCCCTGGTCCTGTTGCTTGGCACGTAGCCAAGCACTCTCCAAAGGCCGCCTTTCTTTACTTGCCTCCTTTCCCATGGTGCCTTGCTTCTGGGTAAGGAGGATGGCTCAGACTCCATACCTGCTGCCTCGTGGCCATGGTGATTAGTTTTCATGTTCTAGCCAGGCCTGTCTAACCGAGCAGCCTTGAGTCATTGCTGTGTAGAGATTTCCCTCCTGACTACAGGTACCTAACCTGGCTGTGGCACCACGGGTATTTACTCATTGCGTCCTTTTCTAAAGAAAGACACACTGCCACTTTCCCTTACATTGAAAAGGTTGGGTGGCATCCACCCCAAGTCAGTGTCTAAAAGTTGGACTGAACTCTAAAGACTTGAGAAAACGTAGTCGTAACACCCTCTATGCCCGCATCCCGTTACCCATGTACTTAGTCTGACGACAGAGCTGGGCACCACTGTCGGGCTCCCTTATACTTAACTTAACTGCAACTGTCTCAAGAGCACTTGAATATACTTACATGGCGTCTTCGTCTTCGTGGACGTCCTATAAAACAATAATGGTTTAAATGGACACATCATAATGCGTTTATGTAAATCTCCTTTCCTCTGGGTCTATTTCAATAAGCTGTGTCCTGCAGCTGAAGTGGTGCCTCTCACACTCACCGAGAGCAACTGGCTGTCAGGGCTTCCCCTGACTGAACTGAAATGCTGAGGCATGTGTGAAGGTAGCATGTGAGAGGCTGAAGCTCCATTGAAAAGCCACATCTCACAGGTGAAAGTCACCTTTGTCTTCAAGGCAAGGCTATGATCCCCCCTCCCCCTCCAGAGTTCAGCCTTTCAATAATCAGGACTTCTAATCAGGAAGTGAATAAAGCCACCTGCATAGACAGAGCAAGACTGAGAGCCATGTCCATGCTGTCTGGATACCAAATACCCTCTGATCTCTCCCACTCAGTGATTTTCATTCTAAGTATCTCCAACACATTTATCATGGGGGGGAGGCTCTCTGTCTTTCTTTTACATAAGAAAGTTTGACCGTTAAGGCATTACAAATTTGACTAGCATCGATGCTCCCTGCACTAATTAGTTGAGAAGCTATTGGGGGGGGCTCCATATTCTTTTTTTCCCTATTTTCTATATTCTTTGTTTACATTCCAAATGATTTCCCCTTTCCCAGTCCCCCCACCGTGCCCCCCCATAAGTCCCATAAGTCCTCTTCCCTCTGCCCATTCCCCAATCACCCCCTCCCATTTCTCTGTCCTGATAATCCCCTATATTGCTGGATCAAGCCTTTCCAGGACCAGGGCCCTCTCCTTCCTTCTTCTAGGGAATCATTTGATATGTCAATTGTGTCTTGAATATTCAGAGCTTCTGGGCTAATAGCCACTTATCAGTGACCGTATTTCATGTGTATTCTTTTGTGATTGGATTATCTCACTTGAGATGATATTTTCTAGTTCCAACCATTTGCCTAAAAATTTCATGAATTCATTGTTTTTAATTGCTGAGTAGTATTCCATTGTGTAAATATTACATTTTCTGTATTCATTCCTCCATTGAGGGACATCTGGGTTCTTTCCAGCTTCTGGCTATTATAAATAAGGCTGCTATGAACATAGTGGAGCATGTGTCCTTGTTGCATGCCAGGGAATCCTCTGGATATATATGCCCAGGAGTGGTATAGCAGGGTCCTCTGGAAGTGTCATGCCCAGTTTTCTGAGGATCCGCCAGACTGATTTCCAGAGTGGTTGTACCAGCTTACAACCCCACCAGCAGTGGAGGAGTGTTCCTCTTTCTCTACATCCTCGCCAACACCTGCTGTCTCCTGAGTTTTTAATCTTAAATACCATGTCCTGGGAAATACCAAGACTCTGATGAAATAATTAACTGTGTCCTTCCCCCATGACGTTCACAGTAAAGTCCCAGACTTTTAGCTGTCTAGCATGGCAGTGTCTCAAGAGTACTTAGATGAAAACTGTTAAAATATGTCTGGTACTGAGTCACTGTGGGAAACATGCGAGCCAGGAGAAGAGGAGTCACAGGCCAAGCCAGTGTGACTTCCACAGGGCTACTGCTTTCGCTAAGCGTGGGCCTCACTCATATAAGCCGGTAGAACCACTGCACCATCAGCCACACAACTTTGTCTTAAGAACACCATTTCTTAGGATTCGAATGTATCAATGCATTTGTCCAACACCTACTTGGTCACAAGCACCTAATGGGACCTCTTATGTTAGAACCGAGTCTCATCGGTGACACAGTTGGCCCTGGTAACCAGAGGGAAGCTTGGCAATTGAAAAGCCCCGCCCAACAAAAGGTAGCTTTATTCTTTTCCTTCCTCTTCCCCCACTATCTCTAAGGTATTTTGTATTGATGCATCAGAGAAAGCAGAATGAGTACTAACTCAGTTTTTTTTTTTTCTTCTTTCTCTTCTGCTCCAGTATTACTAGAACCTTTGCATCGGGGAAAACAGAAAAGGTGATCTTTCAAGCCCTCAAGGAATTAGGTCTTCCCAGCGGAAAGGTATTCAATAACTTAAACATACTTCTGAATCTGTTTTCATGGCTATTTGTCTAGGCAGGCGTATGTGATAGACCAGGTGACTGTTCAGTGGACCTCAGTTTGTTGGCCACATAGGGGGCAGTTCATTTTCTTTCTTTCCATTCACCAGCGTTTTAAAATCCAACTGGTTCACTTCAAAATGATTTTTGTCAACTTTATTAAGGCGAGGAAAAGAAAGGGCAGGCAGCTGTTCTTTATGCAGTTTACGGAGCCCAGTTTAGAGCACCTGGCCACTCTGCCTTAACCCCGCATAGCCTCAGCATGAATTATTAACTAATAAATTCAGTTTCCCGAGAAAGGCTTGTACAGTTTTGTGAAGGATTCCTCTCTCTCCATTTATGCTCATGACCCTTCGTATTCAACTCATTAAAATTAATCTTTCCACTGCAAGAAAGACTTATGCCTCTGACTGTTTAAAAGTCTTGTTTGAAAGTTACATTGTAGTGTGGTGGGTAAATTAATGGCTGCTTCAGTCCCTTTAGAGGATCCCTTGTGATCCTCTAAATATTCACAAAATATGTGTAATTACATATGGGGTCTGGTTATCCCATATCGTCTATAGGGGGACTTCCTTTCCTTCCTCAAGGAGAGAGATAGAAAAATGTCTGTGTACTTGGTCAGAGAGGGATTTCCTAGAGAAAGCTGTGCTGTAGGCAGGTGTCACCAAGTGTCCCATGTATTACCCATCCCATGGTAACAACCAAGGAAGCCTCATTCCACGTGCTGTGGTTACCCTGAGTGCCCAGGACCTCGATGATAGCAAGTCTCCAAGGAGAGAGATGTTTTTTAAAATGCCTGTCCTTCTTTTACTCTCCACAGAATGATGAAATTGAGCCTGCTGCATTTACTTATGAAAAGTTCTATGAACTGACACAAAAGATTTGTCCTCGGACAGATATAGAAGATCTTTTTAAAAAAATGTAAGTTCTAGTTATGAGAAAACCTTATATAGTACTTTATTATTTTGTCTCTGTAAAAATTTGAAACCAATTTTTTTGCTGTAATGTTTAAATATATGTTGCTAGCGCTAGGCCTAGTCAGGGTTACATTTTTCACCCCTTAATTGATTGGCATAGAAGCCCACTCTGAGTTTTTTTTTTTTAGAAACCTTGACATAGATTTAATTACAGCACTTGGAACGTTACCCCCTCCCCCGCCCCGCCCCGCCCCGCCCCTGCATTGGCTTTACTAACGACCTACAGTTTTAACCTGCTCCTTTAGGTATTAACCCAGTATGTGAACTAACTAGATTTGGTTTGGAATGTTGTTGAGAAGTTCATTCATTCCAGTTATTTCAAATGGATGACTTACATGTTGTTTTTGGAGGAAATGCCTCTTGATAGTGATGATGAATTGCATATAGCAGTCAATTTCTGTGACCTAGTGGGAATGTTATCTTTCCGCTCTCATTGTTCTTGAGTTCCTCGCGCCCACCTCCCCCCTCCACTACAGTCTCTGCCGACTCGAAGAGTTCAGGGTTAGAAAGGGATTTTAGAATTATCAACAAATGTCAACATGTAAATCGTACCTACCGTAGCATCATATACAAAAACTTACTTTTTTTCTAATACATTTCTTTTCAGCAATGGAGACAAAACTGATTATTTAACGGTAGACCAATTAGTGAGCTTTCTAAACGAAGTAAGCTTTTTCATACATTAACTCCATACGTCTGTGTGCAGTGGCTTGCCTCCCCCCCCCCCCCGTGTCCTCACCGCATGCTCGCATCACGCACCCTTCCCCGGCTTCGCCTCTGACCTGCTGATCTTTCCATGGTGGCTTGACCAGGTGCAAAAATCAGCTGCTGTCTGTGTGTCCACGTGCTCCCTCCAGGCTGGCTTTGCACAACTCCTCCTGTTGGTCTCACGCTGTGGTTCTGTGTGAATCTGTGAAATGTGTGATGTGCTTATGCAATTGAATGTTTCTGATTTTGCAAGATGGGTTTTTTAAGGTAGTTTGATTCTGTTGATCTCATGAACAGAGAATGGACTGAGTTTATGACACTGTATTTGGATTCCCCAGTGCTAACTTTTCCTCATACTTTTGCATGGACTAGAAACCTGTATTTTTGCCTTTTAATGGATTGCATGTGAGAAAAAATACATAGGTTTAAATTGATTATGTGACACCGTGCTCCTAGGCAAAACTATAGTGTTAGGGCAAAACGAAATTGCAGGTTTAGTTTTTACATTTTATTTTCAAAACAAGCTCAGAGCTGAATTTAGAACACCGTTCGTTTAGGCAACTAAAACTGGCTCGCAAAATTTGCTTAAGTACAAGGAGGCCATGTCACAACAAGTAAAGGTCACAACTTTCAGTATTATAACTAAAATGAGCTTTTTTCTTTTCATGTGCAAAAAAAAATTTTTTTTTTAGCAAAACCCACAGAGGCTCTTTTTAGTCTGAAAAGAGGAATTCACCTTTTCCCCGAAACACATAAGTAGTTAGAAAAATTTAACTATGGAGTGGACAATACAGACAGTCTTGTGTTGGAAAGCATTTAAGTTCTAACCACTGAATCTCAAGAGCAGGGTAGGTGGTAGGAGAGGTTGGCGGGCTGTAAGGTGGTAGGACATACGTAGCATACAGGAGGCCCTGGAGTTCAGTCCCCAGCAGAGAGACAGGGAAGGAAGCATCATGTTAGACACCACCTCGTGCCTTAGAGAAAAGAACGGGCAAGCCCTGACTTGCCACCTCACAGGAACAAATGATATCTTTGCCAAAGGACTCCTTTTCATGATTGGGACAGGCTCACCTGCTTCCAGGCAGCACATCAGACACTGTTACCACGAACATAAGCGCACCGAAACAGGAAAGAGCAGGGCGCCACATATCCACACAGATGCCTCCACCTTCAAGGGGTCCGTTCAGGGCAATACTGTATCGACTTCACTCAAATCTGTTTTAAGTCTTCCCGGTCCACTGTCCCCGTGGGCATCAAGCACTGTGTTTGGAAGTGATCTTTACCCAGATCTTATCCACGTTCTTGAGCGCAGTTCTCACTTTCTTTCCTTAATCCCCCTGCCTCCTCCCTTTTGTTCTCTTGTTGTTTGTCCTGTTTCCCTTCACCCTTTATGCACTTTGGTGCATTAGCATCTTAAATCTGGGAGAGCTGCAGGAATCCAGCTTTGAGGCCGAAGATGCTTTGGGAGAGAGGAGAAAACTTTACCATGCCACCGGTTCACCACCCATTCCTAAACCATCTACGAAGCTCATGCTTCCTACCCTATTTCGCACTGTAGCTCGGGGCCAGTTCTGAAGTCCCAAGGATAGGTGCTACTCTTGCAGGCTCTTACAGGCGTTGTTTCCTCTCACAGATGGTTTTCCTTTGTCTACCTAATGATAAATTTCATAATATTAAAGACTTTAAATTTTTTCTTACTTGTAGTCCCTGTAAGCTTTCATTTTCAGTTGGAGTATTTAAAGAAAGCATACTGTTCTGTCTCTGCCATCCATATTCTTCCTTACGAGGCAGGTCTTGCCCCATCACTGGTCCAGGGGACAGTCAGTCCTGCGTTCCTCATATTTCCTCCCGTGTAGCTTCTCCTTAAGCAAGAAGGTACTTTGAACGCATGGATGAGACTGGTGGAATTGTCACGTTCCTAGATTTCTGCAGATTGTAGTATATGCCTTTTTAAGTTTATGCCCTGGGATTTCAGACAAAGCATCATCTTCAAATATCTCTTTCTTCTCCCAACAGAATTCCTTCATCCCCACTCCCTGCCAGCCTCGTGCACACTCTGTGGGCAGTTCTACTTTTAGCTTGTTAATCTTTCCAGAATCAAGACAGCTTTAGGCAGGGCAACTCTACATCTTGTAACAGAAAGAGACAGAGCTCATCAGGAAAGCAAGAGGGATTGGAACATAAAGGTCTGTGACCCTGAAAAATAATAAGACCTCAACATTTTCTAAGTATCTCAGCCTTGTAGCCTTAACGGGCAGTTTCACTGCTGCATGGGACTCTGCAGCAAGACAAGAGAAAATGAGGAACACTTGGACAGACAAGGCCCTGGCCTCCTTATATGCAGAATTTAGGGCAGAATGTTGTACCTTGATAACAGAAACAGTCAGCTTGGAAACCCGTTCACTTAACTAGAAAACCAGTTATAACAACAACAAAAGTCAATAGGTGCATATACAACAAGGTGAATAGGCTAGAACTGACTGGGAAAAAGAAATCTCCTTCCTATGAGCCAGTGACACGCTGGCTCCTACCATCTTCCGGCCTGTAAATCTTGTTCCTTCTTTGTAAATTTCTGTTTAGTATACTAATCTCTACATTCAAGAGGCAGGCGGGAAGGAAAGATTCAATCCTTTACTTGGTTGCTGTGTAGGTTAAATGCCCCCTCTTCCGTCAGTGATAGCTTTGGATTCATTTCTCATCTGCTTTCCAGGGCCTCTTGGTCATAGATCGCCACGATCTGATTCCTCAGACAGGCAGCATTAGCATCTCCTAGTAGCCTATTAACAATACCCATGAGTTGGTATCTGTCCTTAACAAGATGGCCCATGTAACATAGATACATGGAAGTTTATGCAGCACTGTCTAGACCAACAGGATTCCTCTTTGAGGTGCTTATTGGAGTTGGGGAGAAGCTGAGTATAATGCATTCATGCATGCATACATACATACATACATACATACATACATTACAATGCAGTATTCACTGCTAACATCTAAACTTTTACTATCACTCTGTCTCTGGCTTCTATCCAGTGGGCGAAGGGAATCTTTCTTTGCTCAAATCATGAACCAACCGGCTGGAGTGAAGAGCCAGCGGAAGCACTTGCTGGGAGCTGTCCCTGTTGGGCTCCTCTCCCAGCTCAGTGGTAATTCCCAGGACTCATTGCCTGGTCAGTTGGTTTCATATTCTTTTCCCTGTTGCTAATAAGATACATTGATTTCAGTGTCACCTTCATTTCGGTTTCACTTGTCAACAGAACAGCTAAGGGCTTGTAGAATGGAGGGCTGTATAGAGAGCAGGAAACAAGCAAAATAAGAAAGGGAACGGCTCTCATATGGTGAGAGTAAGAGAAACAAAGCTTTACTTTCTTACCCCTGGTTATCTACGCCTGCACCCACAGCACCACATCATCGGATCGCAGTAGCATCGAAACTGATTTTTCCACTTTCCATTTTTATAGTTGGAAATATGTAATAAAGTCCCCCAAATTTCTTTCTCTACATATCTTTACCTTTTGATGAAAAGGGAGAAGAGAGAGAAAGAGGGGAGAGTAATTCATTCTATGAGTGAGACTGTCCTTGCTGATTTTTGTTTCCAATTTTTATATAATTTTTGAAATGATTTCATTTTTATAGTATATCGTTATATCATCATCTATCTCTCCCAGTGCACTTGTAATGAGGTCAGTTAACACCTTTTCTCGGTAAGGCTAAGGACAGAGGTGTGGAGACTGTCCATAATAAATCTCATTTACATGGACACAGTTTTCTGTGACCTACTCTCAATAGCTATTTAGAACCTCCTTTTGCAAAGCACTGGGTACGAGGAAGTGATTGTCCTGGGTGTGTCGTTTATCGGACTGGAAGCTGATGTTGTCTCAGAGCTATGAAGACCTGCCTCACTGTGCTTGTTTCTAAGTAAACTCCTCTGCACAGTGTTACTGTGAATATGATATGATATATGATATGATATATGTAGCATTGGTCCTTACTCTGATGCAGTAATGGAAACCTTACCATTTGTTTTCCTGCCTCAATTATTGAGAAGGACCATGCTATGTTGCCTTGTAAAATGTGAAAATTTTGGGGGAAAGAAAGAATCTGTTATTTGACCGAGCAAATCAAAATGGAGTTTTATTTTTGTCTGAACTTAAAGCTCTTTTGCTAAGACTGTAACCATTAGGTAGCAAATACTGATATGTGCTGTGTTCCCTGGCTATCAAGTCTATTATATGGATGCTCTTATGAGTGTGATGTTCTCTAATTACAGTTTAATGGAGGAAGCTTTATTAGGTGCACAGGTCAAATGATTAGTCCTACCTTGAAGAACTTGGGTATTTGAGTTGTTGTTTGTTTTGTTTTGCTTTGCTTTTGTTATCATGGATATACAAAGTGTATTAAAATACATGTGGTTACAGGTTAAAGCAATACTTCATTCTTCCTTCCTTCCTTTCTTCCTTTCCTTTTATTTTTTGAAGCAGGGTCTCATATGACAGGCCTCCAACTCACTACATAGCATAAGATGCCCTTCAAATCCAGATCCTCCTGCCTCTGCTTTCCAAGCGCTGCAATTACAGACAAGTATGACCATGCCTGATCAGTGCAGTACTGAAGATTATGGCCACAGGGATGGGCCAGCATGCTATATGTTGAGACACACCTCCTCATGTCTTAGAGCAGTACTGCTTAAAATGAGCAAGTCAGGATCCCTTGGAAGGTGGACTAGCCTTCTCCAACCCCAAATAAGGCCTGGAGTCACTGGGAAATCAGTTTCAGTAGATCCGTGGAGAAGCCCCCAGAGTCTGCATTCTTTCAAATCTCCCACTCGATAGGGATGCTGGTGCTGGTGCTGCAGCTGCCGCCGCCGTGCACAGGCACATTTTAAGTCGCGCCATGTTCATATGTGCCCCTCTGTGTAAAACACCCAGATATGTCTGAATTCCCCTCTTTTCCCCCTGGTGTCATCTATTTTCTCTCCTGTGGCTCTATTCCCATTTTCCTTCCCACATGGATTTGCTCCACCATTTCTCTTAAGGTCCAAGTGCTCAGCTGTGACCTTATGACCTAGTTTTCCTAGGGAAGACACAGCGGATAGCTCTGAGTATAACTATGCTGGGGTCTGGAAAGAACCCTTTCCATCCCTTATCTGTCTTCTTTAGTGCTATTATGAGGGGAAGAAATGATTTCTAGATTGTGGTGGAGGTTTTATTTCTTTGAATGCTTTTAAATGGTTCTTCTCACCCCAGGATGCATTCTTATCCCCTTGAAGCCCGGAGTGTGCCGCCTGGTGCATCAGATCCTTAAAGGGAGCAGCATGGCTTCACTTGCCTGGCAGCCCCTGTCCACATCAGTTTCTCCTTCTCTACAGATCTTAGCACCATTCTCTCCAGAACCAAGGTCTGCCGTTGTTAGTATACTAGTTTCCAGCATACACGTGGCATAAGCAGTAATTCTTTAATATTACAAAAGAAGCATGCTTCATCGTGATAGTCTGTCAAAAATTGATTTCACCCCTTTAACACTCTTAACTAAACATTAAGTCTAAACACATCTTTGTTTTAGCAATTAAAATCACGTATTCCACTGGCCAAATCTGTGCATGGCCCTCTTTTCAGAACTTGTAGCAGTTGCTTCTGAGCATCTTCATAGCGATACCGCAAAGTCTGTGAATGCATCTGGGTAAAGAGCTGCTGCCGAAAAACTATTTGTTGACCAGTGTTTGCTCATATCTGCTTATTGGTCATTATTTCCGCAAAAGTTTGCATTTTGCTCCTTTGAGGGGTAACCAGGGACACAGTGCAATCCTGTTGTCCTCAGTGAAGTATAAGAAAATTTAGTGGACCCTCTACTTCCAGACATGTGCCATGCCATGTGAGCACATGGACACATACCACACACACATATACACACACACCACACGCATACATGCACAGGGAGACACACTCACATTTACACACACAGGCGCGCGCGCATGCGCGCCTGCGTGCACACACACACACACACACACACACACACACACCTGTGCAGGCACATACATGCAGGCACACACACATACACAGGCACTCACATGTCCCCATGGGTGCACACATACACACACACACACACACACACACACACACACACACCTGTGCAGGCACATACATGCAGGCACACACACATACACAGGCACTCACATGTCCCCATGGGTACACACACACACAAACACACACACACACACACACACACACACACACACTTAGATAGTGAATGGGCTTCTCACAGTTGTAGGAAGTTGGGGTGTCCTCACTGCAGGAAGTGTGTTGCAATGCAAGAAACATCTTATATGCTAATTAGGAAAGGCCACTGTCAGCAGCTCCCACAGAGCCTTCTTCCATGCACCCTGCTTGGGGATCTACAGTAAAGTGGTTCCGCTTTAGAGTGAAGAGATTCTGAGCCATTGCTTTTTAATTTCAAGGTTTTTTTTTTTAATATAATAGATACTTATAAGTATTCTGTCCTTGTTAATTTTCATTATAATTATAACTTTTTGGAAAACTGGACAAGAAAATGAAGTTTGCAGGGTACTTAAGAATCTCTCATTATTAAAGATAGAATAAAAACTATTTACTTATTTTGACATTAAGAGGTTTTGCTGTTACTGTTTTGGGGCTTTGGGCCTGTTAGTAGTACATGATCTGGCTGCTTATTTCAGTTTTTTTTTTTTTTTTCACTTTTTAAAACTAGACCTAATCATCAATTTTTAGCTGTTACAAAGATCCTCCGCTCTCGTTTTTATGCATATTTGTGGCAAGTCACATCCCTGGACCACAGCCTTGTGAGTAGCAGAAGGAGAAGGCAGTGCACTGCCGTCCCTCCCCTGCCCTGTGCCCCTCAGCGTTTAAACAGGGGAGGGGCACGCAGCTCTTCTTCCCCGTCAGAGTAAGTCCAGATGTGGACTTCCTGAGGACTAGCTTAGGGAGCGAGTCAGGAAGGCGGCTAAATCTGATTATAAATACGATTGACAGTCTAGGTGTGTCTTGTTTTACAAATTATATGCTTGGAATCGTTGTTTCAAGGGTGAGGAGTGTGGATCTAAACGAAGTTATTTCCCATCACAGCATCAACGAGATCCTCGGCTGAATGAAATTTTATTCCCGTTTTACGATGCCAAAAGAGCAATGCAGATCATTGAGATGTATGAGCCCGATGAAGAGTTGAAGAAAAAAGGTATCCTCAGTGGAAAGCTTTGATGAAGGCAGAGAAGGCACACAGCCTTTATAACGCAAGAATTTCCATTAAAGTACCTTAAATGCTTCCAAGCACGGTAGATCCAAAGATTAGTAATTTATTTATTCTTTTCTTGCTCTTAAATTAATTCAGTTTGCATATTCTATCAAGTGAGTCCACGATGTCTGAAGTACACTACGACTGAACGTGTCATGTTAAACACATTATAATGACAGTCCCTGTGTATGCTCATAAATCAAGCTTTAATTGTGCATAGTGTGAACGGACAGCCTCTCTGCACAGTCCCATAGAATCTGCACCTTTCTTTTCTCCCTTTTGTTTTGCTAAGCTCAATAAATTCAGTATGTAACTTGAGGTGCTTCCCGCTTCTTTGTTTGACAGCTTGGGTGGAAAGATTAAAAACACCTATGGGAAATTAACTAGTCAGGAATCATGTCCATAAGTTGTTCCTATTCCTGGATCTTTGTCCCTTTCATTTTGTTTTTGGAAACAATATGTTGCTCAAATATTAGTCAAAGGAAAAGTGTGGAGACTGCAGGGCATCCCCGCAGCAGGGGCATGCCTGCAAGCCTGGCACTTGGAAGCAGGAAGCAAGCACCATTGCATTCGCGTTGAGCAGCTTTTTCTTATCATTGTGACCAGGTACCTGGCAGGAGCAAGGGGCACAAAGGGTTTCATTGGTTCACATTTTGAGGAAAATGTCATCTGTCGTGGCAGGAAGGCATGGTGTCAGGAGTGTGAGGCACCTAGTCACATTATAGCAGAAGTATCCAGATCCCAGACACGCGCCCTCAGTAACCTAGCTCTGCTAGTCTGGTCTATAACCTTGGAAACAGTGCCACCTACTGGGGATGAGGTGTCCCAACAGATCAACCTGTGAGGGACATTTCACATTCAAACTGTAACGCTGGGAATTCAAAACCGAGTAAGACTCCCCTCCCCAAGTCAGTTGTAGTCTGTTCAAAGGAAAGACAAGTGGAACAGTTCTCTGGCAATGCGATAATGTTATGATTTATGTGTGTCTTTGTTATTTCTCAAGATCTTTCAAGACCTAAAGTCTAACTATAACTGACATCACCTAAAACTGTAGCTTCTCCCTTTCACAGAGGGAGGACAGAAAATTAAAGCCTGTCTTAACTCGGTCAGTGTAAACACAGCCCAAAAGATGTTGCCCATAGGTGGCTAAAAACATACAGTTACCTTGGGATTTGGACAGTGGCTCATAAAGTAGAAAATGTGCCTCTCTGATAGTTCAGCATTTCCCCATGCAGGTATGTACCCTAGAGAGGCTCTCATATAGCCCCCAAATACTGGCTATCAGTATGGGAAAACCCAGTGCTAGACCTCAGCTTGGAGAAGGGGTGGTCTGCAGGCCAGTAGCTTTTGGAATCTTCTGTATCCATGTGACTTTCAGAGTAAACCCTCTAGTCCTAATCTCTACCATAAACCAGGGGCCTGTCCACCCGCACATTGCATGGGCATGTTTGCAGCATGCCTTGATTTCCCTGTCCCCAGCCCACTTCCTTTCAAAGCCTAGAAAATGCTGCACTACTCACTTAGCTTTTCAAGGCAGAACCTTTGGATTCACCCTGTAGTGTTGAATTCTTTCACATCAGTTATGATCTGTCAGCAAAACACAAGATCCACTTCTCTATTCTCAGCTTCTCGGATGCTCAGGCCTACAGTGCCTCTCATGGGCAATGCTAATTGCCTTCTGACTTATCCCCTGAACCCTTATCCAGTACTGTGCATCACACAGTGGCCAGTAAGCCTTTTAGATCACAATTTGCTGGTATGGTTGGACTCCCCTATCCCGCCAAAGCTTCCCAGCACACTTGAAATAAAATCTCAAGCACTTAGGACCAACACCTGGTGACTGTGGCCTCCGGCTCCCTCTCCAGCATCACTGCCCACCGCCTTCCCAACATGTTGCTCACTCTACCTTACATTCATGGAGTGGATTGAGAACACACACACTTCAGCATTCAGATCTCTGCATTTGCTCATCCTTCTGCCTGGAAGGCCCACTCCTGCTTGTGGGGTTTGTCCCCTTGCCTGTGTGTGGCCTTAGGATCCCACTGGCCACATTCCTAAGCCAGGACCCCAGGATTCTTCTGTAGCTTTCATCTCGCAGGTTTTGCTCCCCCTTCATACTTTCAAGGCATTATTTGTTTATATATGTATTTCCCTTACCCACCTTATGTTAGTTTTAGAAGAGTGGGATGAGTCTCTGTTTTCTGCATCTATACCAGTGTCTCAAAAGCATTTAGTGTTAGAATGAACAAATGTTTTCTTTCGTGATCAGTGGAGCGTTTCTGTAGGTGTGAAACTGCTTTCATAACTCGCAAATGGTTACATGAAGAAACCAAGGGCTGAGGCTACCCACCTCGGCCAGCTCTTGTGAAGCATTGATTATCTGATCTGTGCTTGCCGTGTGGGCCCTGCCCCATTGTAGGACAGAGTGACTGGAGTGAGAGGTGCCCGGGGTCTCAGGGATGTTTCTCACCAGCTCCACAGGTTAGCTGTAGGCAGTTGTGAAAATCAAGTTGTTGAATTTTGGAGAGGCAGCCATTCCGAGGAAAGGTTCCCTCCTTCAATTGGATGAAAATTCCAGTGACTTAGAATCAATGCCACACGCACATCCTACAGGTAGTCTTAAATTACCAGTCACGATGATCCTGGGAGGCAGGTAGGCTGGCATTCTCCCCGGTTTGCAGGAGAAACCAGGAGGCAGAGAGCGAAAGGCAAAGGTGATCAGAGTAGATCCTGAGGCTCCCAGGTCCCTCCTTACTACGGTTCATTGCTGCTACTGATATAAAAGGAGAAGAGTTATAGACTGCCTTGTTTTGCTTGTGAATATGTAATCGTATATTTTGTTTAAGTTCTGAAAGGTACAGGTCCTTGATAGACACTATGAAGTTGCTTCTGCTCTTTTTTTTTTTAAGCTGCCACTACTAGGCTGAGCAAAATGTCAGATGTGCATCCTCAGAGTCCCAGTGCCATTCAGATTTCCTTTCTCCCTAGGCCTCATATCGAGTGATGGCTTCTGCAGATATCTGATGTCAGATGAAAATGCTCCAGTCTTCCTAGATCGCTTAGAGCTTTACCAGGAGATGGACCACCCCCTGGCACATTACTTCATCAGCTCCTCCCACAATACCTATCTCACCGGCCGGCAGTTTGGCGGAAAGTCTTCGGTGGAAATGTACAGACAAGTTCTCCTGTCTGGTTGCAGGTCTGGAAAGCAAGATGGCAGTTTGCGTTGTTTATATATGGTGCCTTTAGATTTATGGTTGTCCGCCCCTTATCCCTTGGGTCCCCAGTGTTCCGAGATGGCCAGTGGATCTGGGAAGTGATGTCTCGTACCTAATTCTATTTATCTATGCCCCCTCCCCATGTATCAATAAATGTGATGATGTTCTATTTACAAATTAGGCACAGAGAGTCTAGCAACATCGATATTAAAATTTGTCCAAGGATATACTGTGATAATATTGGCAGCTTCGCTGCCTTTGATGTTGAGGCTGCTATTATGAAAGGAAGGGATCCTGGAATACTAGCACTATAGTTCTAAAATATTCTGATAGCAGGGAAGGCCATAATGGCTGACAGGTGGTGGTGACTAAAGCATGATGTGCTGGGCCCTGCACTGACCCAGTTTGTAGGCAGGATGCTCGGCCAAAGTGTGGTGCCACCGCGTGACTCACATGGTGTTTAAATTAAATGTAAAAGTTGTTTACTTCTAGAACTTTCCACTCAATATGCTCCAACCATTGTTGACAGTTGTTAACTGAATCATGGATAAGGGAAGACTATTGTAATTTGCTTTTCTCTAAAATCAGAAATAGTAATCACCATGAAAAGTCTATCTACATTTTTCCATTATAGATTATGTTCATTTACCCTTGAGGGGGAACAAACAGTATCACATAAAAGACTCAGTTATCGTGGGAGTCAAAAGACATTCATTTACTGTGATTTTAAAATATGACCTCAAAAATCTTAAAACCAGAAGATACAGATATTTTAAGAAGTCATATTAAGTTGTTGATTGTTTTAGATTTAGTTTTATTTAATCTAAGAAAGAAGCTTGGAGATTTAGTTTGGGAAGGGAGGCATTTGCTTAGCCTGTGCAAGGTCTTTAGTTCAATACCTGTCACTGCCCAGAATACAAAAATCAAAATTATATAAAAAAAAAGTGAGATTGCTTAATATAAAACTCAGAAGTTTATCTCTTTTAGGAGAGATCACTGAAAGTGATTTTTATAGAAATAAGCAAATATTTAAGGTTGAAGTAGTGCAAAAATAAATGTAATTGTATTATTTTGGGGGAATATTTTTTAAGACTCACTGTGTTTTGTGTCTGGAAGTGCTACGAGAGAAATTAGCTCCATCCTTCCTTCACTGACGGGCTTTGCCTGGGGATCTGTGTATGAACCTAAAACAGCAGAGCGTTTGTTTCTTGCTTGGCCTAAGGGACTGAGTTGGGAGCTCCACACCGGCTAAGCAAGGGCTTGACTCTGAGTTATAGCTCAGGATTTCACTTCACTTTTTAATTTTAGAAAGAATCTCAGTTACATGACCAAGATGGCCTTTCATTCTCAAGAAACTGGGATTACCCGGTTTCTTACCCAAGGTCTTTTCAGTGATGCCAACACGAGAATTAAAATCTCGTTTTGACTGCACACCCATGAAATACCCATGTTACACATTCAGCTTTCTGACCTGTAAGAACCTGTAAGCCACTTTTTCTGAGGTCTCCGTGACTTTGAGTGTGGTTTCCTGCTACGGGCTCTGTGTTGTAATCTGACTGTGTTCCTAGGTGTGTTGAACTTGACTGTTGGGACGGAAAAGGTGAAGATCAGGAACCGATAATAACTCACGGAAAAGCAATGTGTACAGACATCCTTTTTAAGGTGGGTTTTAAATGTTCACAGTCATAGCTATCTCAGACTTTTGTACAAATGCAGGAAACAAGAAAACATTTTTTTTTCATTTTCCAAACAATACACGTTCACATTTCTTTTTCTCTCTTTTTTTAAGGAGAAAGTCAAGACAGGTATTGTTTGTTGTATAATATTCCCTTCGTGGTCTTTTTCTTGTTTGCAAATGATGACTATAATGTAATGAGATCCTTTAGCAGAATCTACCTAGTTTTAGCCCAAAACCATTTTTGACACAGTTGGGTACACATTCAGCCTGGCTACTTGGGATGCTGAAGCAGGGAGATTGCTTGAATTTAGGATTTCAAGGTTAGCATGGAAGACATGGTGAGAACTTTTCTCAAATTAAAATCAACAAAACACATTTTTATCTTACCTACCTATTTGCTTTCCCACTTTCTATTAATCCTAAGAGACTCCAAGGTAGCATACAAAGAGAAACAAAGCATGTAAATAAGCCTTATAATAAGGAGACAATGAGTTTGGCATTGTAAATGATTGTTAGGAAATCTTATAAATTAGAAAGCTTCACCACAAACCAGGCTCTACACTTTCAAGTGATTTAGAGCCAAGAACAAATCATAATTCCCAGGACCAGCAGTAAACATGGTCATTTCAGTACCAAGGCCAGTGAGAAGTTCCTCACTAAAGCTTCCCACCAAAAGGAAAATAGTCAGTAAACAAGGCATCTCATGGGATCCTTGGGTGGTGTCTACGTGTGATTTGAAGGCTAAATTCTTAGTGTGTCCTTCCACATATCCATGATATCCCACCAATGGTAAGAAGGTGTGTGGTAGGTTAATGTCAGAAATAGCCATGCCTTCTGGTTCACATAGTCCAGGATGGATGGTGACGATGTCTGGAACAATGGTCCCCAGCTCTGGTGACTACTCAGGTCACCAGGGTGTCCTCCCAAACAGAGATGCCTCAATTCTGTATGTGGAATGTTCCATCCATATCACATCTCTTAGACAAGGTATTAGTGACTTTTAATCAGCAACAATTCAAGATCATGCTTTCTTAGAAGAATTAAAGTGAGAAGGTGTGAGTTGATACAGTCATCCAATGACAAGACCAGTGGTGTCCTCCTTAGAGAACTGAGGAGATCAATCGGGACACAGCATGGAAGAGAATCACCCGGAAGGAAAGCAGACGGCGAGGACAAAGCTAGAGTTTTTCTCACGTGATAATTCTGGACCATTTACTAGGCAATTAAGTTCGTGGTCATTTTTACCTGTGGAAAAAAACTCTAAGGAATAACAGTTAAATGATGGATTCAATAGAATAGTTTCAAGTTTGTCACTTTAACAGCCCCTGCCATGGATAATTATTGTGAAAATATTTTCTAACCTTCCCGAGTGACGAGGCTTGCTCTGTGGTTAGCTACAGACCAGTAAGAACTTGTAGATTTTATAGTGTGATAGTCTGACTGGAAAGCATTGATTGGAGGTCCCTTTCTCTAAAATCAACATGAGGGCTGACCCTCAGATGCAGCTCGTCTACTTCATGAGATGCAGGGGGTATAGGGAGGTGTCCGCCCCTTTGGAAGTAGGCAGGGATATAGAGGTGAAGTCAGAGCCCACGCCTGTTTTACCTCACATGTGACTTGACTACAGGGGAGACCCACTTTCCACCAGGCTCACAGGAAACAGTGGGTATTGCAGGTGTCCTATCAGTCCAGTGGGGTCAACGAAGAACGGGGGACGCATACATAGTCCAAGAGGATTCCAAACTCAGAGGAAGGACACTTAGAAGATTCCAGAAAGCCTTGTGTGACTACCAGCACATTTCGACAGAAGAATGGATTGTAGAATAGTGTGTCACGAAAATCCCTGGACAAAGTTTACGTTGTCCTCGAGGAGAATGCTGAGGCTGGTGGCCAGGCTTAGTGGCCGAGCACACATTTCCAGGCGCTGCACTCAAACCCAAGTACTCCACAGAAGGGGGCAGGATGGACCAGAGCTCAGTGCCCTGGCTCTGCACACTGTCAGGTAAGACGAGCAGGCCACTCAAGTCATGTCACTGGAGAAACAGAGGAGAGCTTTGACAGAAGGCCCTAAACCTCTTGAGTGTCCCTGGAAGGTGTCCCTAGGCAGATGTGATCTCCAGGTCAGAACTGTTAAAGCGGACTTTCCGAAATGCTCCGTTAGTGTCAGGTGTCTTACATCTGTCTGCTCTTTTCCTCCATGAATGTGCTTTCTCTTTAAAGGATGTAATCCAAGCCATCAAGGAAACGGCATTTGTCACATCAGAATATCCTGTAATTCTCTCCTTTGAAAACCACTGCAGGTATAAAGGCCCCTTCCTTTCCATGCCCCTACTTGGTGATGTTTCAGATCCCTTGCTCCTTGTTCTGCTCTTCATTTTTTTTTTAACTAACTGAGTAGTTTGCTATCCAATGAGCTAAGTAGCAAATAGTCCTCCGGTGAGGACACAGTCATTCCCACCCTGCCCACCAAGAAGTCATTTTCATGTGGCTCAGTAAGGCTTTCCCTGAACAAAAGGTCAGAAATTAGGACACCTAGTCTAAAGTTTCTTTGAGATGGAAAATTTGGCAATAACTTGGAAGACATTCCTATGCTTTGCTTCCCAGTTTTTTTTTTTTTTTTAAAGTTGTACCAATTAAAGTTTGTACGGCATATTAAAAGTATAGCTCCAGTTAATGTTATGAAGGCTGTCTTGCACTTAGCAAACCAGGGGCGTCTAGTTCTCAGGATGGATGTCTCTCTCTTTCTTGGAGAGCTAATGGACACTTGAATTTACAAATGCCACTTCTTTCTCCCCAGCAAATATCAACAGTACAAGATGTCCAAGTATTGTGAAGATCTATTTGGGGATCTCCTGTTGAAACAAGCACTTGAGTCTCATCCAGTACGTATTTTTAGCAAGCCAGAGTCCCAGCATGAATGGATTTGTTTTGAAATGTGTTTTTCAAGGGTCAAGTAGCACTGGAGGCTAAACACTAAGGATTTTCATATTTATTTAGATTCTCTGGTACAAAAAGCTTTTATCGTGCTTCAGAGGGACGTAGAGAGGAACATAAAGTAAACATCTGACTCCGTTTAATCTGGCTGCTCTTAGGATCTCATGTTTTAAATTTCATAAAGCATCCAAGCCAAGAGCCCAGGCCCCGCAGTGCTTCCCAGTGTCCACTGCATTCTGAGTCACCTCAAATACCTGTGAAAACACCAGTGCTAGGGCCACACCTACAGTCTTGTTTTGTTTCTGATCGACCCAGGGTCATAAGCTGGTGTATTATTTAAGTCCTCCAGGTAAACAAATGTGTGCCCGGGGTTCAGAACTCATGGGAGCCAGTTGCTGTGGGAAAAGCTCCAAACTGATGTCCTAAGACACAGAGTTCAAGTTCCCAACTCCGAAATAAATACTCAGGCAAAGTCACATGGCCAGATTTGAGCTTCATTATATACCTGGCAGTTTGTTTATAAAGCAGTTAAGTCCATGGTCCGCAGTTGGGCTTTATGGAGTCTGCATGCATTTGTAATTGTTCCAGAGAATTCCTTGGATTTCTGTCTGGATGCACTGTGACAAGATGTTACAAGAAACAAGGCTTATTAAAATTAAAGTGCTTTATAGGCTGTTCATCCCTCCTGTAAATGTGGTAGCATTCAACAGAAGGAGAGGGACAGGGAAATCCATGCATGACAAGAGGGTATGTGTGCCAGGTAAATGACTTGGCTGTTCTAACCGTGGATTTTTCCCAAAGGTCCGTGTGGCAGCTGAAAGCACATGGGGACAGGGCTGTACCCCTCGCGCCCCAGCTGGCTCTCTGCCATGCTGGAGCACTGAGGCAGGTGCCGCCCAGGCCCTCCCAGCACTCCCTCCTTACCCCACACTTGACCTGACTGCTGGCTGCCAGTGCCTGCAGCCCTCTGTGGAAGGCCACCTCTGGTCACTGGTCAGGCTTCAATCACACGAGAGGGGCAGGCTGCAAGGGTCTGAGAATGAACTCCTCCACAAATCCCCTCACTCTGTATTCCCAAGGGCTATTTCTCCCTTGGGACCTGCTCTCTCCCGACCCTTGGGCTCCCCGGCACGATTCCCTGTGTACCACCCTCGGGTGCCCCAGTGATGACATCTAACTGACACACCCTTCACTGTCTCCTCATTTCTCTTATTTTTCCACTTCTCTGTTGACATGTGCAAGAGCCAGCTCTCACATAAACTTATGATGTATTGATCCTTGTCTAGGAAGCTGGTTCTGAGGGATTCTGTACGAAGAAGCATCCTTTATTTACTTATTTATTTATTTATTTATTTATTTATTTTTATTACTACTGTTTCTTTAGCCTGGATCCTCTGTCTGTTCTCTTAGGCAAGAAAAAAGGCTTTCTATTGTGCAGAGGCCATTGTGTTCTTCTTAATTATTTAATTAATCAATTAATCGATTAACATCCCAGATGCTGCTCATCCTCCAGGTCCCTCCCTCATAGAGCCCCTTCCCTTCTCCCCTGAGAGGGTGGGATCCCTGGGTATCCTCTCAGCCTGGCACATCAAGTCTCTGCCAGATCAGGCACATCCTCTGCCACTGAGGCCAGTACCAGGTAGCCATGAAGCCTGAGCTGCCTGTGTCATAAGTATGTGTTGGGGACGTCGTTCCAGCTTCTGACTGTTCTTTGGTTGGTGGCTCAGACTCTGAGAGCTCACAGGGAGCCAGGGTTGCCGACTCTGTAGGGTTCGCATCCCCCTCAGGACCTTCGATCCTTACTCCAACTCTTCCATATGCATCCCTGACCTCTGTGTAAGGTTTGGTTGTGGGTATCTGCGTCTCTTTCGGTTCACTGCTGGGTCAAGCCTCCCAGAGGACAGTTATGCCAGGCTCCTGTCTACAAGGATAACAGAGCATCATTAATAGTGTCGGGGCTGGTGTTTACTCACGGAATGGGTTTTGAATTGAGCAGGTTATTGGTTATTAATAGTGTCGGGGCTGGTGTTTACTCACGGAGTGGGTTTTGAGTTGAGCAGGTTATTGGTTGGTCTGTCCTTTGGTTCTGCATTTCTTTTAAACGGGACAAATTTTGAGTGAAAGTTTTGTGGGTTGGTTGGTGTCCTTGTCTCTGCGCTGGGGGTCTTGCCTGGCTACAGGAGATGGCCTCTTCAGGTTCCATATCTCCACTCTTGGGTATCTCAGCTAAGGTCACCAGCATTGGCTCCTATCCAGGTCTCTGGGGCTTTCTAGACATATTCCCTCCCCCAGGCAGCTGCAAGTTTCCTGGCCCTCTGGGCCTTTCTCCAGTCTCTCCCTGCACCTGATCCTAACTACTCATTTCTGTCTCCTCTCCTCTCTCCCCAGTTCCCTCCTTCCCTCTGCCTCCTCTGACTATTTTGTTTCCCTTCTAAGTGTGATTTTTACTGAAGGGACATACACATTCCCAGGCGGCCTGTAGTGGGCAGCCCTCAGTTAAAAGCCCTAAGAAGTCAAGGCATAGACTTGCTTCTGAAACATAAGGGTAAAGTAATGAGTTGTGAGATAAACAGCTGTGGGGAAGATGCACAGGGAAGAGTGGATGGGTAGTAGCTGGATGGGTGGCAAGTGACGACGTAGACAGAGGTCGGTCCCACTGATCCCAGAGGATGACCTAAGCAGACTTAACCTGTAAAGCACAAACGTGACACCACCGCCAAGTTCAGCCTCCAGCTATTCCGACCTCACCCATTCAGATCCCACGTGAGTCTGGCGCGAAGTCAGGCTTAGTCTGTGGCCCGGTACAGACGCAGCAGTGGTCTGCGGCCTTTCACGAGCTTTATGTAGACCTGAAATGTGAAGGGCTCACCATCCAGCAGACTGCCACCCCCAGCGCTGCTCAGGCCAGAGCCTACTCTGCTAGGGAAGTAGGATCTGTGTATACACCCCGGAAGACTGGGGGTGGTCCAGGTTTACAGCATTATTTAACTCAGAGTTGGATTGAGTGGGCTGATCTGAGCATTGTGTGGAAGCGGAGCTGCGCACACTGACATCTGGTGGCTGCTGTGACTGGTGGCTGCTGTGACTCCAGGCATCTGGGTCTCTTAGGGTCTGGGATTGAGCATGGAGAAGTCCCTAACTGAGCTCTTTCTGGGTATCTCTAGCTTGAACCAGGAAGGCCCTTGCCGTCTCCCAACGACCTCAAAAGAAAAATACTCATCAAAAATAAAAGGCTGAAGCCTGAAGTTGAAAAAAGTAAGTCAATCGAGTGTGTGTTGTTCGAGCAGTTCAGCTGTCTAGATGAAATGTGATTTAGAACTGGTCACAGATTTGAGACAGGAAGGCGGACTGCAGATATTACATTTATTTTCCAGTGTTCTGCTACTACATTCCCATTAATCCTTAGTTCTTACAACTGGTCCGTTCAGCGGAAAGCACTCTTATGCTTATATGTTAAAATACAGAAGGAAAAAGAGTATTTGTACTGCTACATACTTTGACACAGTTTTGTTCATAAGAAAATAAATGCATGTACACTCACACTGGAAACATCCGTGTTTGCTGTTACTATAGAACAGCTGGAAGCGTTGAAGAGCATGATGGAAGCCGGAGAGTCCGCCGCTCCGGCTAGCATCTTGGAAGATGACAATGAAGAGGAAATAGAAAGTGGTGAGTTGTGGGGCCCGGGTGGGGCGTGGCTGCATGGGTGAGACGCTTGCCGTGCAGGCGTGAGGACCTGAGTCTGAATACCCAGAATCCACATGCTCAACTTGAACACCTGTAATGCCTGTGAAGCTGGGAGGCAGAGACAGAAAAGCCCATGAGCCAGCTGGTCTGGCAAACGCACTGGAAACAGCCAAGAAAGCCTTTCTCAAAACCAGGTGGAAGGCAAGGCCTGAGAGGAGAGGCTGACCTCTGACCTCCATGTGGGCACACACGCACCGTCTTTTACACACTCTCATTGGCACACATACACATATGACACACAGATACCAAACACACACACACACACACACACACACACACACACACACACACACAAAGTGTGTACAAAGAGTAATGAGTTGTTTCAAGTTACATGTTTTCAAAAGGTTTATAATGGAAGTAAGAAAAACATTAATCTCTCTCAACAAACCCTATTGACTAGCAATGACTTTATTTTGCTAAATATTTAGAAGTACCTTTTTTATTAGCCTTCCGGGGGGATGGCCTTTCTTCAGGATACTGTTATTTCCAGTTTATCTGGACTCTGCTCAGTCGTCTCCCTTCCTGTGGTGCACTGAGCGCCTCAGAAAGATGTCCACTCAGGGACTCGGCCTTGAATCAATTGCTGTGTTAGGTAGGAGCTGAAGGGATCCTTGAGAGGCCCACTCTATAATCAATCTTTCTTTCTTTCTTTCTTTCTTTCTTTCTTTCTTTCTTTCTTTCTTTCTTTCCTTCTCTTTCTCCTTCCTTCCTTCCTCCCTCCCTCCCTCCCTCTTTCTTTCTTTCTTTCTTTCTTTCTTTCTTTCTTTCTTTCTCTTTCTTTCTTTCTTTCTTTCTTTCTTTCTTTCTTTCTTTCTTTGTAAAGAAAAAATGTGGACTTCAGTTTTGTCACTGATAGTAGTAAGACGAGGGACATGGGGTAAGAGACCCAAATGACACGACTGACTAATGTTCACACGGTGAACTTGACAGTCAAAGCCTGCCTGACAGTTCTGTTAAGCCTGGGTTGTAGCTCAGTGACACAGCACAGGTTTACACAGCACAGGTCTAACCTGCGAGAGGCCTCTCGCCAGGTCCCTGGAAGCCTTACCTAAAATGCGAGTGTTCACCATCACCCGTTGAGCTTCTCACCATAGCCAGCCATGATGTTCTGCTTACAATTGGTGCTGGGGTTGTAACTCAGGACAGCATATTTGCCCAGTATGAGAAAAGCCCTGGGTTTGGTTCCCTGAACTGAAAAATAATAATAAAATACTTAGTAATAATAGTATCAAGTGGGCCATTTGACAGTTTGGGAGTGTTTTCAGGTAGTGATCTAATCACATATACTGAGAATTACCTCCCCACACGACTTGAACTTGCATTGCTTTATTTCCATAAATGGATGCACAGACTGACTTAAGACTAAGTACTTATAGAAACTTTTTTCTTTTTTAATTTTTATTTTCTATATTCTATGTTTACATTCCAAAGGCTTTCAACTTTCTTATCCCTCAAACATCTAAACTATGTCTGATTTTAAGAGACTAGGTACATAGGCAAAATCCAAATGCTATGAATTACCTAATTTAACTCGCAGTCCCTTATTAAAGACCCGGACTGTGGGAGAGATTCCATTAAGAAATAAGCTAACTATCCATAGGGTTTAACTCCAATCCCAGAGAAAAGTGTTTGACTTCCCTTGTCTTTCCCTGTGCCTAGTGGGATCCAAGTGACTAAAGATCTCTGGTATTACTCACTTAGTCCCTATAATGTTCCTATCTTATCATTCAGTTAGTTCCTATCTCATTACATAATGCACCATATGTATTTAGAGGCACAAATCCGTGGTGATTTATAGCTGCCTCTCAGGATTTTGTGAACAACTGGGGTTTATCTGTCTAGTCCTCCTCGGGTTTTATACAGTTGCTAGCAGGTGTGCATCTGCAGTCGGCATCATTGTAAGATCTGTACACCATTTGGACAGGGCTGCTCACTAATTTGACCGTCTGGGGAGCTCAGCTGGGTCGCTGGAGCAGCGCATCCCCTAGTGGCCCCTGTCATTTCAGCATCTCACAACACATTGGCTGAGTGTAGCATCCAAGAACCCGGGCCCAGATGCAGGAAGTAGGAGCTGTTGTATCATTTAAGAGCTATGGACGTTTCATCTCTGTTTTGTTCATTGAAGCAGTCTTAGAGCTATGAGTGGCAGATCAGATATCAGTTCACCTATTTTGGAATATATAGTATGTAACCATTAGATTTTTCAGATTTTAAAAATTAATGCAAAACAATATTTAAGAATAAAATATACACATATATATGTATGTATATGTATGTGTATGTGTGTGTATATGTGTGTGTGTGTGTGTGTGTGTGTGTGTGTGTGTGTGTGTTAAAGTGTCAATAAATAGCCCTAAAATTTAGGAAAAAGAATATTAAGCAAAACTAGTTTTTTTTTTTAATTCAGCCTAATTTTCAAAGAAGGAAAGCAAATGCACATAAAGCATTTACTGAGCTGGAATCCAGTAAGACAGACTTCAGAATAGTAGAATAAATTAACAAGGAAAACATAATAACTGTGCCTTTATGTACCAACTGTGATGCAAACAGCTTGTATCACTGCCTAGACATCATATAACCTAGTAATAAGTGCTCTCATTCTCTGGGGCACCAGAAGCTTAAAGATGTCCAGTATTTTCTACACGATCCCTTAGGTATAAGGCAGCAGCACAGAGAACTGCTCCAGAATCTCCCACCTTCAGGATCAGAGGTTTTACACCCTACAGTTCTCCTCTTCTAATCTAGAGAGAGGACTTTGGAGCACATAGATAACACAAATATAAAAAAAATGGTCATTAAAATATTTTAAGGTTAAGATATATAGCTGATTGTTTTAATTTCATTTTTGTTGTTGTGACAAACACTCTATCCAAAAACTGCTTTGTGGGAGAAAGGAGTTATTTGGCTTACAATTCCAGGTCCATTGTTGAGGTGAAGTCAGGGCAGAAACTTGAGATGGGCCTGCCTGCTATTCTTCACAATCAAAGGCGTGTGACAAGGAATGCTACTTGTTGACTATCAGGCAGATGTATGCTCGACTAGCTCTTGGTTCAAGACCATCTGCCTAGGGAATGTGGCTGCCCACGGTGGACTGGGCCTCCTACTTCAATTACCTATCAAGGCAGCCTCCCACAGACATGTGCACACACCAATCTGTCTGACATAATCACCCAGACAGTTAAAGGATTTGTCACGTTGACAACTAAAGGTAACCAGGAGATGGAGAAAAATCGAGATGGTGTTTTCTGAACCTATAGAGTAATCTCAAACGAGGACCTAATGATTCCAGTTGTCATTCAGACAGGCACCGTCCTACCTTAAATACTCTATGTTCCTCATTGCTATAGGCAAAAAATATGCCTCTAAAGATTACCTATTACACTTGCAAATTTGTTATCTTTTGCAAAAAAAAAAAAAAAAAATAGCACGGGAAATTGTATATAACTATGAAAGTTCCTAAAGAGAGAGCCTTATCCACCAAATTTCTCTTTTAGGGCACAGAGGTCCTGTTTTCCTGGTTACATATGTAATTCTTGTTTTCCCTCAGTAATATTCTCATCAGTCAGCTGGTTGTATCTATTTTGTGTCATATTTTGAAACAACTATAGAGTCTTCAATTTAAACATACCCGCATGACGAGCAAGCGTACACCCAATATGGCTTTGAAGGCTAGGTCTGCCTAGAGGCATTACAAAACAGACAACGCTCTAAGAAAAAGTGTGCATGCACCCTGACCTCAGGCTGGATTGAAACCCAGAAGGACAAATGGCTACTTCCCAGGCAGAGTGTGAGGCACCCGGGTTCAGTAGCAAAGTTGGATATGACTGTAGGTGTTGCTGTGTACTTGTGAGTGCTCATTAAATGGTAACATATATTTAGATACTCGGCATACGTCCTAGTTACCAAGTGTCTACCAGGCATGTGCAGTTTACACCTGGGTGATTATGCAAGTTGAATATCCATTATCCAAAATACTTGGCCAGAGAAGTAGTTCTGATTTAATGATTTTTCTAAATTTAATTTTTTAATTTAATAATTGATTATTTTGAAACGAGAGTCTGGCTCCATGCCCATCCCGCTGCGCCCTGGAAAACCAGACTTCTGGGTATCTGCTCTTATCCCATGCTCACATTTTCAGATTCTGAGATGTTTCGTAGATTACCAATCGAATATCCCTAATAGAAATTGTAATACCCGAAATACCGTGAAATCCGAACCTTCTCGTTTGTTACCGCAATGATCACACAGCTTAGGATCTTGGAACACTCTGGTTCTTTGGTTTTTCAGATTCAAGATAATCAGCCTGTGTGTGAAACAGACACCACAGGGGTGGAGGGTGGTTCCAAGATCCTGGTTATATGCCTAGGTCACGGGAACCTTCTCTCCTGTTCTCCTAAGGTTATGGGCAGGGTTTGGATTTGGCTTCATAGATTTTCTTTCTCTTTGTTAAGCAGCTGATCAAGAGGAAGAAGCCCACCCAGAATACAAGTTTGGAAATGAACTTTCTGCTGATGACTACAGCCACAAGGAGGCGGTCGCAAACAGCGTCAAGAAGGTCCGAGGCTCTGGTTTCCCGCTCTCTCGTGGTTTTGAGGGGTGGCAGTTATTGTGGGATTTGGGGCTGTGACAACAGGAGAACCAGGTATTGTGCTTTTCTCTCTAATTATATAGGACGAAATTCTCTGCTGTGGGGCCAGAATTTGACACACTCACAATATTCAGTTTCAGAGGACCTATAAATTACTCATTCATTGTCCCCTCTAATGGTCACTACCCACTTGGGCAGGCTCTTTTAAAGACCGTCATGTATTATAATAGAGCCGATGAGGAGAGACACCGTATCCCAGGGCCAGAGGTTAGCCTGTTGGTATCATGAGGAAATGACGTTCTGGATCTGGCAAATGAAGCCTCGGCACAGAGCTGGTCCAGCTGCTGAGAAAGCCATCCTGCTAGCAGAAGTATGCAAAGTCCAGCCATGCAGCCAAGGGAAATTGTCGTTGGGGTCCTAGAACTTGTGAGGCCCGGCTTAGGACAGACCATCCTAAACAGGTCAAGAGGCACTTCCCTTTTGCCTTTTGATAGCTTCTGCAGGCATTTTAGGAGAAAGGATGGGAAACAAAGTGTAAAGAATCAAGGAATCCCATAATTCAATTGTGAATAGTACTATTCTCATAGTACTATTATGAAAATAAAAAAGAGTGCTAAAGTGAGGACAAGGAGAGAACAGGGTGACTGGAGTAAGAGGAGGAATTCACCGTACAGAGAAGCGGAGAGTAACACTCCATACTGAAGGGCCGCGGGAAGAGCAGAGACGGCAGGAGCAGAGCAGACTGGATGACTGTAGGGTGAAGCAAGGTGGCACGTGTCGGGTGGGAAGGAGGTAATTCAGAATTTTGGAAGTTTCTACGAGAAATTAAAAACATGGGTGAGGCATGATCTGTTTCACATTAGACTATAAAAATGGGGAGAGAGTGTAATGTAATAGAAGACTCTGGTGGCCCCTTTGTGAACACTCACCTAGAGGACAGTAAGGGCGAAAGTGTAGAGAACATTGGAGTGGGCTTCTGATTGGTCAGAAGCAGCCCTGGTGGTTAAACCAGAGAGGAAAGAGGGAGAGGAGAGAGTGGTCCAAGGTGTAGCAAGGGCACAGACAGTGGTACAGTTTCCTGATGATGCACTGAAGGTGACGGTAAGGAGAAACAAGGCAGCCTCCTGGGGTCCTTGTTGGAGGAGCAGAGCAGGCAGTGCTACTGTTTGCTGGCGTGGGAAACAACGAGAAAGGACTCAGCAGTTTCCAGTGGGACGGGCAACCAGAGAGGTCTGTAAGCTGCCCCAGTGGGCGTTCCGAGGAGGAGCGTCGATGCCCTGACCTCTGGTCCTGTCCACCCTTGGGTAAGTTATTTAACCTCTCCCTGCCTTTGCTTCCCCATCGTGAAAGGTACTCACCACAGAGTAAAGGAACTTAGTGAGGCGGTGCCGTCCACGCTCAGCCCCTGCATCTCAGCAGGTCTGCTAGGCTCTCATTACTTTCATCCTCATTATCATGGTCGTCAGCACTCACGCGACAGCGCCTGTGTCTAGAAGGGAGGTTGAGTAAGAGAAGTGCGTTCAAGAGATAATGTTTGAAGTCATGGGAATTGCTGAGGTGACTCAGAAGAGGTAGAAAAGAAGGCCTGTGTGTTGCCCTAGTCCATAGGGGGCTCACAGGAGCGGAGCCGGGAGGAGAGCGCAAAGGCTTTGCCAGCAGCCACACAAGAGAGAACAGGGCCGTTGAGGGCTTTGGGTGACGCTGAAGGACTGGATAAGAAGAGCTGCGTCCACTAGATGAATAGCATGGAGGTCAATGGCAAATGGAAAACGTTTTGGTAGAGAGGAAAGGAAGTGGTAGACCAGACAGGCAGAGCAGATTAGGACTTGTTTCTGTCTTTACTTGAAAGAGTCAAACGGGCTGGTACCTGAGATGTGAGATGTGAACGGATGTTCTTTTTCCATCGGGATGATGTCCCGTGCTCTAGAAAGGAAGCCACCGATGTGGCGAGAACAGAGAGATCATAGCAATGCAAAGGTGTGGTCCTGGGTGACGTAGGGATGCCTGCTTTGTGAGGATGATGGGCAGAGATGCCGGGACAAAGGTTTGATGGCAGGAGGATACTAGACTGTCTGGGAGAAATGTTCTCATTTCTGATGACAGGGAGTTCTGAGTGCCGGCAGAGTACAGATGCCCACTAAGACTCCAGCCTGTTGCTGTACTACACCAAGTATTGAGCAGGGCTGTCTCAGGTTGGGCTAGCACAACAAAGATATCAGGCTTGCTGGCTCAAATACCTAAAATGTATTTCCTGTTGCTTTCTGGGATGGGTGTCAAGGTCAAGGTGCCAGCCAATATGTTCCGGAAATCTTTTAGCAGTTGCATTGTGCCATGATGCAAAGAAACTGGGCGTCTTATAAGAGCGCTAACCTCACCGTGAGGATTCACCTGTGACCTGACTGCCTCCCGCAAATCCCTTCTCCAAGTTGGGATATGGCTTGACCTACTGTGTGATTATGATAAATGCACTCTAAATGTTGAAAACATAGGTTAAAAATGCATCTAATACACTTAACTTATTGGACAGTATAGCTGAGCAACACAGTATGCTATAGTGTTCTGGTCATCTACTCTCAGCATTATGGGACTGACAAGGAGCCACTGTCCTGTCCTGTATCACCAGAGGACACCAAACTGTACCCGTAGCCATAGAAAGATCAAACTGAAAGTATTGGATGAGTTTCCACTGAATGAATGTCGCTTCACACCCTCATAAAGAAAAGTATCACATACAAGCCATCATTCAGCCGGGGACCATCTGTCCATCACACTGGAATAAAGGTTCATCACGTGCTTTGGGTGGGGATGCAGACATAGAGTCACAAACATGAATGTTGGCTTACCGAAGACCGTGTGCACTCCACTTTACATGTAAGGGAAGGTGGCCACATGGACAGCCATTCTCAACCTTCATGCTTCAGGCCTTAGTGAAATGTTTACAGTGAAACAACCAAGACTGTCAACAAGGGAGGGAACAGCATCAAGACGAGAACTGATAAAAGTATAAAGCCATGAACTTAGACTGTCTGCGACCTTTGCTTTCAATGATGATGGCTTTATGTCATCAATGACTTACCATTATAAGAAATAAATAGAGTAAGAAGTTTGTGTATGCTTATTTACCCCAGGACTAGGCTAATGAGTTTGGAAATTTGCCCTTTAGAGAGGTAAACAAAATAATTTTCTTTCTCTAATTTAGACCTCAGATGACCTTGAACATGAAAACAACAAAAAGGTAACAAAATAATTCTCAAGCATTTTTCCATCAGGAAACGCCCACATGTGGCCTTCTCACATTAAACATCCATAATCTTCCTAGCCCTGGCAATGCCAGGGTCACCGCTCAGGGTGCAGTGCTGACATGGCTGACTCATCTAGTTGCAGTTAAACCATTAAAACTGATTTAAGACATGACCAAGGCAGGGGAGACAATTTCCCTAGCAGTAAGTATTCAATGCAGTAAGCTATCTCCTTATGTGGAATGAGATTTCAGTCAAAGGAGAAGGTTACATAATCATTAGCGTGTTGAATGTGAAGATACAACTAACCAGTAGTTAACCAGAGCCATATGACAGCATAGTGGAACAGGTCGTGGTTCTGATGGCGCCGGTTCTCTGAAAGGTTAGATCCAGACTGCATTCATCGTAGGGCTCTCACTCAGTCATATCGGGCCTTGGACTAACTGTGAAGAAAGTGTATTACACTGTATTTTCCTTTATGTGCCTCAAGGTTCCTGTTGTTTGTCTTTGTACATGTATTTCATTGTGTAATGCTGAGACCGGTGGCAGTCACGCACAGAATTTGCCTATTCCCTGGATTCTCACTCACAATTCAGAACACAGAATATCCCGCCTTGCTGCCTGTAGGGTCTTGTTGCATTCAGAATGAAGTGTCATCTTATTTCCTGACTATTCAGCCTGAAGGGATATCCTTCTGTGTTCACGAGCCACACTCTGGGCCTGGATTGATTTTCATGAGATGGTAGGGTCAGCAGTACGCAGACTGGCCGATTTGATGTTTTCCATATGTTAGGTGGATGATTTTAGTCCCCAAGGCCTCAGTCTTTCTCTGTGGCTTGTGGGAGTTCTCACGATACTCAGTGGTATGTTCCATAATCCTTCAAGTTCAATAAGATGAGAAATTTTCAGTCTAAATGCAACAGGACCCCACAGACAGCACGGGCGGGCACCTGTCAGGGTTCTAGCATATAGCACTGGCGTTCTGAGCATGAAACACGTGTGACAGGACACACATGGCTCTTGCCTATATTTGGCATGGTGGGTGGAGTTTGGGCCTGTATGGAAAAAGATGAAAACCGACACAAGTGACGTGTTCAGATGACTTTGTCACAGGCTTTCACAGGTAAAAGCAGTTGTCGAGGATGCAGAGGTTAAGTCACCAGCTAAAATGTCTCGCTGGCCATCTCTGACCCATTGCGCACCCGAGCCGTTTCTCTCCCTAGACCGAGTCTCTTCGAGGAAACTAACTCCAAAGTCCTCAACAAAATACCAACCACACTTGGCACATTATTTTGTTGCTGAATGAGTTCTTTCTGCTTTGACTTCTCAAGAAAATACAAACAATGGTTCAGAGTTTTTCTCTGTACACTGTAGTAGCCCTATGTAGCAAGCTGCCATGTTCTTTTAATAGTAAATACTTTAATGGAGATAACTAAATCATGTGCATGTGTGCACTGAAAGTTCTGGAAGAGACTACTGGTCTCCAGTTCGCCATCGGCAGCGCCTGAAAACTCGGCTGTGGAATGACAGCCCTCAGGCTCCTCCAGCAGATCTCTTCCAGTGGGGCGAGCGGTTTGCGGCTCCAAAGCCTGTCGGTGGTTTTGATGTTCGCTATTGCTGGAGAGCCACTCAGGTGAACGTTGTGTGTTGGCTTAAATGGGAATGCTGCTATTATCACAGTCAGTGTTGCAGTGAGACCCAATAAAGTTTCTCGATTATTTGAAAGTCCTTTGAAAAATCTAACAGATAAAATGAGTGGTTTCAGGTTAACTCCTTTTGTGTTGAGTAGACCTATGACTTTTAAAGGAAAACTTCAAGAGAGCCACAAGGTCTGGTACCTATATATTTATGCGTGTGCAAATGCACTCTAGTCAGGATGCCTAAACTAAATCCGTGGGTTCCTTTGAAGCCACCCACTTAACTGGGCTTGTCCTTGTGCTCATAGGGCCTGGTCACCGTAGAGGACGAGCAGGCATGGATGGCATCTTATAAATACGTAGGTGCCACCACGAACATCCATCCGTACCTGTCCACGATGATCAACTATGCACAGCCTGTGAAGTTTCAAGGTTTCCATGTGGCTGAAGGTAACATTACAGGTTAAATGTGACAGCTTTTCTGTCTGCTTCCCTGTCACACTGGCTGTCCCCAATATAGACTGTTGTATATGGTCCTGCCTTTGTGGTGGTATTACGTTGTCATTCTCAGAATCATCCACAAGGTGGCGGTGCAGGACTGTGACGTGTTAGCTTTTAGCTTTCCATATGCTTTCTTTGTAAGGCTTCTTTATTTACTTCGTTATGACAAACTATATTAGTAATATTGATGAGACACAGTGCCCGTCTTGATTCCTATGTGTGTATCTTGTGCAATCTATGGCTGCAGTGGAGTGAGGAACACTTCATCCGTGGGTACAAATGCCTGGATAGGGGAAATAAGATTTGATGTTCTGTGGCACACAACCATTCAAAAGCTGGTTCCCCACAAACGCCAGTTCAAAAGTAGTTAAAGATATTTCCTAACCATTTCTGGCCAAAACCTCATCTCAGAGCCGTGACTGTGACACTCGAGGTACATATCATTTGTTTAGTGAGTCCACATATAATGCAGCGTGTGCACAGAATGCTAGTGAAACTTGGGGCAACGGACAGTCATGTCACATGGGCCACAAATACTTCCTGATTCGGGATGCAAGATTCTGGGTGTAATCGTACTGGCCCTCTCTGAGGGATCTGATGACTGACTTTCTGAGTACATCTTCGCTCTTTCTCTTACAGAGCGCAATATTCACTATAACATGTCTTCTTTCAACGAGTCGGTTGGCCTCGGCTACTTGAAGACACACGCGATCGAGTTTGTAAAGTATCCTAACAGACTGCACGGGACGGACGGTGCTTCCGAGGACCAGCAAGGGTGTCTGCTGTAGACTAACTGCTGTCTATAATTTTAATATTTAGGGTTTTTTTGTATGATTTTAATCATGTTGCTGTAAAATGACGTGCATGAAGAAAGCACTGGCAGTTGTGAGGATCTCCCGAGACGTGCATAGTTTCTAGAGTGCACACCGCCGAGGCTGTGACTTCCTCTGAGCCGCAGTATTAAGGGGATTATCTACCTGCTTGTCGTTGTCCCGCACCCCCACTGCTGTTGTCCTCTGTTGTGCGTTCGCCTCGGCTGCCTTTGGATTTCCTTAATCAGTTACCCAGTTACAATAAGCGACAAATGAGCCGCATTTACCCCAAGGGAGGCCGCGTTGATTCCAGTAATTACATGCCTCAGATTTTCTGGAACGCCGGTTGCCAGATGGTTTCACTGAACTATCAAACCCCAGGTAGGCGCTAATGTCCAGTGACCCCGAATTCCACAGGAACACGGGGGCAGGGCAGCCTGTGCAGCTGCTTCCGTTCGCTTGAGGCCTTTTGTTTTTAAAGGAAGCCAACCATGTGGAAAAAAATTGTTTTCTTGGATTTACATTAATGGTAAGAAATTAAATCCCCAAAAGGAAGCCATGATAGACAATGACACTTCAGTTTTAATCCCTGCTACCAACGCTATGATCAGTTCCTAGTCTACAGTATTTTTAATTTTTCTTCCTTCTGGGTCAAGCTTACATCTTTGTTCCCAGAGGTAGAATTTAGCTTGAGTTCCTTCATGTGATTACTTAGACTCTTTGCTCCTTTGGGAAATACAACAACGGCCACTGTGGCCATCCAGCCAACGCTCATGGTGCAGCACCTACCATAGCACGGCAGAGTTCCAGCGTGACCTCTGTCCGGAGCCATATAAGGAGGTAGATTAGTACCTCAGAGGTACTAATCCGTAATTCTGTCTTCCAGAGTGTATTCATGGCCAGGGTTTCAACATAGCAGTGGTGCTTTTTCTTTTCCTACAAATTCTAACTTTTGATAAATGTTCAAATGCTCAAAGTTCTCCATGTTTGAGTAGGAGCCACAGGCCATAATCCCGGGACTACAGAGAGGAAAATGAAAATAGGCATAAAAAAAAGACAGATGGCACAAACGGTATTTATTTTACATGACAGTCTTCTTCCGCATGGCTTTAAAATTTGGTTGAAGCAGGAATAGTAAAATAGCAAATAACAGCTCATTTCTGGTCAGCCAACGAGCGCACTTCCCAGGCCTGTGTGAGTGTGGACCGAGCCTTTTCCTTTTCTGGACTGCTGTCCTCGGTCTGGACTCACGGTCTCTGTGTGGCAGGGATATGAGCCGCCCGCCCGTATTTGTCGGTGCCCTCCCCCCCACCTCCCCCCCCCCCCCCGCAGTGATCCTCCCTGATGTCCAGAGCTCCTTCCGGATGGATCCCTGCATAGAATCCTAAAGGTCCTTTCTGGAAGAGTCTTTACCCTGGTCTTGATAGAATCTCTAGTGCTTTTAGTAGGGACAGAACAAAAAGATGACAGTGCTTTACTTAGCAAGGACTCAAGCTGCCCTCCAGGAGGCCAGTAAGTCTGTGATAAGGACAGCATGATCCTAAAGCAGTTCATTTTCTGGGCAACCGTGTATTTCATACAATAAAAATTCACTCACTTCAGTTACTGCTCCTCCTCCTCCTGCTAGTCTTCCTCCTCCTGCTCCTCTTCCTCTTCCTCCTCCTGTTCCTCCTGCTCCTACTGCTCCTCCTCCTCTTCCTCCTCCTCCTTGTCCTGCTTCTCTTATTTATAAGAAGAAAGACCAGCATTTCTCTGCCTCAAGAGAAAAGTTATAAATCAGGTCTTCCCATTCCCAGGGTAGTCCTATGAGAATCCTAACGCTCACACAGAGGTGGGGGTAAGCAGAGAAATTTTATGATTCTTATCCATTTTGTAATGTTCCTCTATATCAAGTTTTGTGTTCTTAATAGCCCTGCTGATGTTCTCCAGCGTCCCTGTCCCATGTGGCAGTGAGACAATGCATAGCCCTCAACTATAGCGGGTGTATATATATCCCCAACTAGTATGTCTTTTCTCTGAACATCGAGTTAAATATCGCATGACTTATATACCAGATTCACTCAGTAGACCAATTGTTCTAGGCTAATCTCTATGAAAATGTACCTGGTATTTAATTTAAACTAAATGTGCGAGCATGGAAGAGAGTCGTGTTCCCTAAACCAGGCCAGTAGAATGTCATGGTGCAAAGGAGAGAGCTCTGGACCTCGGAATATATGGCTTTCTTGTTTCCAGTCACCCTGTCTGGATCTCCCCTGTCCACGGAGATGAGATGCTAAATTATTTTGTCTTTTGACAGATTTAGCGATGCAATTAAATCAAGGAAAATTCGAGTATAATGGATCCTGCGGGTGAGTGATATTGTTTAAATTGCCGCCTCCTCATTTCAGACTCCATACCTCAGCTTTAATGAAACCACGTCACTTTCAGTTAGGGACAGCCGAATGTGCTGGTGCTGAAGTGTGAGTAAAAATAAATGAAGTCCACAGTTAGAGTACGTTTGCAAATATTCAACATTTTATCTGCCCCGTTTTGCTAAACAGGTTCTCTTTTCTTTTAACCACAGACTCTGTAGTTCATCATATATATTCTAGAGTTTGACCTCTTCATCCTAAATACAGTTGCAAAGGTTCTTGTGTCTGAGAGACAGGCAACAGTGGGCCGTGCTCATTTGGGCTTCAGCCAGAGAGGCAGGCATCAAATATGTATAGCCTTACTGCTGATGAGCATAGAAATGAAGGAAATTTCATTTCAAATGAAGCTGTGGGTGTAAAGTTGAATTTAATTCAGCCAGGAATAAACTTTCATCCTCTCTTGAATCTTTTGCATGTTTATAAATAGGAGTTACATAATGCTGTGAATGTTGTTCTATTTTACCTAAATAACACTTTAAAAAAATCTGTGAACCAAGTAGCAAAATAGGAAATGTTAATTCTTCTGAAATACAGAGGAGTTGAATAAAAGTCCGGATCTCGAATTCTGTAAGCACAAAAAGTTCCGCCGAGACCGCAGCCCAGTGCCTCCCCGGTGGAGACATAGGAATTCTCTGCTGTCCAGTGGTAATGCTGCCTAGCAGTTCTGCGTGGTGGCTTGCCTGGTGGGCTGCCTTAATCTCCATCATGAAAACTGAGGCGAGATAACAGGTTTTCAGCAGCCATAGAGCTCTTCCGTCCGAACAGTCCCTACCTGTGCGCATCTGTTAGCTATCTGCCAAAGCCCTTCCCTCTGCGTCTCTCTCACCCATATCCCTGGAGTCAGCACGGCATCGCCCTGTGCTGTGTACTCTGGAGGACACTCGGGTTATGTAGCCAGGAAGAAAAGGCCCACAGCCAAGTTAACAAGTCGTCTTTGCAGGACTCTTCTTCAGTCGATTCTACGAGGAAAAGAGGCAGGCAGACATTTGGCCAAATGTAGGACTCAGGAGCTAAGCCTTTGGTAAAAGGAGACTGCTTGTCAGTATACTATTCTCTTTCCCTTGTTCAATCAAAGAAGTGGTCCGTTGTTTATTCGCACAGCACACCCTGGGCAGCCTAGGTTGGTTGTCCAATGCTCTTCAGATCCTTAGAATCTTCTTCCTGTAAGTGTAGCTCCTGAGTTACGGGAGAGAGAAAGGGAGTATCTTATATCTAGTCGCTGCGCGAGCCGCCAGTAGAACAAGCCCCTGTGCTTCTGTCCTGCCAGGTATCTTCTCAAGCCAGACTTCATGAGGCGGCCTGATCGGACATTTGACCCCTTCTCCGAAACCCCAGTGGACGGGGTCATTGCAGCCACATGTTCAGTGCAGGTATGCCCCAGCTCATCGCAGGCTATGTATGTAAACATACATACACATGCAAATGCACCTAGAAGAAGGCATGTTTAACATCACGATGTAAGATTTGTTACTAAAAGTACGAGCTTCCCTAAGCAAAGTACGCCGTCTAGAACGTATCTCCCATCTGATGACATTCGCACGGAGTTCTGAAAAATGTAAGCTATGACAATAAGAAGCAAGTCAGCACCTGTGCCTGGACACAGATGGAAGGGACAGAGCACTAAAGGTCACACAGAAGCTTCAGGGGCACCAGAAATGCTTGCTGTGTCCACCGCGGTGATAGTTCTAAAGACATGATCACATGTCCATAAAATTGATCTTACCGGAATATAGTTTAGAGCATGTTGCTTATACTTTTAAAAAAAAGCTGTTTTAAGATGAGATAATACGAAAAATAAATGAATGAACAGCATAGTTGTTTGGAAAGTAAATGTAAAGTAATTTACTCCCTAGCTTCATAACAGATAAAACTCACCACTGACCTTTACAATTAAACAGCTCTCTCACCACTAACCAGTGTTAATGTCAATAAAGAAAGCAGGCTGAGCCCAGCACTGATTTTCTTTTGCTGTGTTTCTTTGCAAGACTTCTAAAAGAATCCAGGGGTTCATATGCAGCCTGATAGAATCCAAGAACCAGAAGCGTTCTCAGGACATAGCCCCAGCCCTGGCTTCATTCCACAGATCTGGACAGCTCAGATCTGGACCTCAGCTGAGGCAGGGATGTCTTCATAATCTACTTTGCCTTTGCCTTATTTCCTTGCTGCTTTTCTAGAAATATTCAGAGGACAGTACATTTATAACCTCTGCCTAGAAATTTTGCTTTCAAAGAGTAGTTACTCAAAAACTGTTTTGTTTTAATATAGAAAATTCCAAGGGAAAAAAAATCAAATATGTGTGTTGATTGAAAACTCCCCCAACGGAAGTTTTCATCACACCTTGACACCAATCCTCACAAGGAGGCCACTGTCCCCACCACCCTGTGTCTGTGTAACTGCAGGTCATATCAGGACAGTTCCTATCGGATAAGAAGATTGGCACATACGTGGAGGTCGACATGTACGGGCTGCCCACCGACACCATACGGAAGGAGTTCCGAACCCGCATGGTTATGAACAATGGGCTCAACCCAGTTTACAATGAGGAGTCATTCGTGTTTCGGAAGGTAAGACATTAGCGGTGTGTCACCGTTCCACAGTAACTAGGGGGGCCAATTTTCTACTTGAAGCCCACAGGATAGAGGAATGCCACTCACCACCCCGACGTGGATTCTTCCCTTCATCGACTAAGTGACCTCTGTCACTGCCATAGGATTGTGCGTCACAAGTTGGCTGTTCTGACTCTGCGCCTTCCTTGGCCACCTCCAGTCATGTAGAACACACTTCCGGGCCCTGGTCGGCTTTAGACGTGTTCTAACTCGTGGCTGCTACCGTGCTCACAGCGCAGAGGTTAGATGAAAGAGTGTACCACAGCTAAGGTCAGTGCTGTGATCAAAGGTGAGGCAGCGCTGCTCAGAGTTTTGACTTTCTCCAGTTCTGTCTGCCAGGTCCAGGGAGCAAGCAGACATCCTCTCTCATGCTCAGTCTTTGATCTCTTCGGTTGAAGAGGCTTTGAAAACTCAGCGAGCAGGCAAAGGCCTCTTCTTTCCCTTGTTTGCTTTACTGTCAGGCAAAAAAAAAAAAAAAAAAAAAAAAAAAAAAAAAAAAAATGTCTTCTTGCTCTTTTGGACACAGATGTTCCAGGTGTTTCTGCTCCATCTATTCCATCTATTTGCCTTGGGACAAAGAGAATGGGCTTCTGATCTTACCTGACACAACAGGGACTACTTAGTTCAGAATAGAAGAGCTGGCTGAGAGAAAGCAAAGCAGACGCTACAGCGTGTGTCTGCCAAGGGCTGAGTTGTCTCATTTGACACGATTGTCACCAGTTCCATCATTTCTTATAAACAACATAGATTTTCTTTTCTCTGAGAAAATTTCCCTTGTATACAGATCTTTCTCTGGTTCTCTGCATCTGGACGCCTAGGTTGGTGTGTAACGTAGCTGTAATGCTTAGTGCTGCGTCTGCAGTGAACACGGATGAGCAGGTGCCTCCCTGGTACAGGCACTTAGAGCCACTTGGGCAAAGCCAGGCGGTACATCCAGGGCACATCTAGTTTTAGCTTCTTGAGGAACCTTCATACAGGATTTGATAGTGGCCGGACTATACCTTCCCTCCAGCATTGTATGGCTTCTCTTTTGTCCACATCTTTGTCAAGATCTATTTTCATAAGGATAGCCATTCTGAGTGCGGTGAGACCTAAACTCAATACTGATTAATGTGCATCTTCCTCACGACTTCTGAAGTTCAATAAATTTTTATATGCTTGTTTACCATTTGTATCACTCTTTTAAAAGCTATTTTTGTCTTATGCATATGGTGTTTTGCTGGCATGAATATCTATGTACCATTTACATGACTGAAGTCCAGGGAGGCCAGAATAGGGTGTGGGATCCCTGGAACTGGAGTTACAGATGGGTGTAAGCCGCCATGTGGGTACAAGGATGTTAACCTGGGTCCTCTGGAGGAGCGGATGTCCCACTTTGAGAACTGCTCATTTATTTCACTGGCACTCTATTGACAGGATTGTTTGATTCCTTGCTGACTAGGATTTTCTTCTTTGTATATTTTAGGCATCTATCCCCAACTGATTTATAGCTAACAAAGATTGTCTCCCACTCTGAATGTTATTCACTGGTTCCCTTGGAGTTCAAAAGTGTTTTAATTTCATGAGTCTCTGTTGTCAATTGTTGGCATTATTTCGTGAGTGAGAGGAGTTCTGTTTGGAAAGTCCTTGCCTATGCCAATATCTGGAAATTCTCCTTCAATATTTTCAGAGTTTCACATCTTACATGAAGTTCTTTGGTTCGCTAGGAATTGAATTTTGTTCAAAGATAGGGATATAGTTTTATACTTCTTCAGATGTATACCCATAAACTATCTTATCTCCAGTATATATATTTGACATCTGTGTTAAAAAACCAGTGCCTGTAGCTATATGGATTTTTATATGAATCCTCAACCCTGTCTGTTGTTCTGCATGAGTAAGTTTGTACAAGTGCTATGCTGCTTTTGTCACTATGGCTCTGTCGTATAGCTTGAAATCATGTGTACTGATACCACTATTTTTTTTTTTTTTTGCTAAAAATTGCTTTTGTTCTCTGGTCTTTTGTACTTCTATATGAATACTAAGATTTTTCTTTCTATTTCTTTTACATTTATTTCAAAATGCTTTGTTTTGTTTTGCTTTTGAAGCAGTTGTGCTTGTGATTATTTCAGTGATTTCATCCAGAGCATGTTTGTCTTTGCTATAAACAAAGGCTACTGAGTGTGGTGTGTATGTGTGTGTGTGTGTGTGTGTGTGTGTGTGTGTGTGAATTTTACCATTTTTCTGAGACCATTCATCAGATGTAACTTTTGGGGGAAGTTAAGGTCTCTCATATAGAAAAAAAATTTCATCTACAAATAAGGATACTTTGACTTCTTCATTTCTGCTACCTAACATCCCAAAATGCATTAAAAATGTAGGATGCAATAAACACAGAGAATGAAAATCCATTCAGAAATGGTCTTTTATCCATGAAGTGTTTCTTTGAGAACACTCTGTGTTTTTAAAAACAAGTAGAGCTCAGTGCTGTAAGTACCCCAGGAAGAAGACAGAGACAGGATTAAATACAGGAGTCCCAATCCCAGGCTCCACTGATAATCTCTAAAGTAAGAAAGTCATTCAGCCTTCCAGGGTCTCCATCTTTGTGTTGGAAATGACAAGAATTGGATCTGTGGCACTTAACATCCATCTGCTTCATATATTTGATGAGATGACTTCCTGGAAATTTGCACCCAGGGCCTTATTGAGGTCTTGGGCACCAATCTTAAGTTGAATACTTTAGTCATGCAAGTGGCCGATTGGTTTGTTTTCACCACTAAGGGGATTTATGGAGCAGTGTTGGTTTGGTCCAGTTCCTTGGGGCTACGGTTCTGGAAGGCCTCATTACAAAATCAATGAAATGCCCAATTGTTTGATTGCAGGTGATCCTGCCTGACCTAGCTGTCCTAAGAATTGCAGTCTATGATGACAACAACAAGCTGATTGGCCAGAGGATCCTTCCTTTGGATGGCCTCCAAGCAGGCTACCGACACATCTCCCTGAGAAACGAGGGAAACAAACCATTATCACTGCCAACAATTTTCTGCAATATTGTTCTTAAAACATATGTGCCTGATGGATTTGGAGGTAAGGCGAACATTTGGATATAGAAGACAATGTGCAGGAAGTTCTAAGTCATGAGACTGTGAGTTGCTTTGCTCATGCCTGGAAACAACAAAAATGATGACGTGTTTTCCTCCTGTGCTGAGAATTCTAGTGGTTTTGAGTAAAGAGAGCAACATGTCCTTGGGTCTTATCTCAAAATACTGTAATTTTTGCTTTGGGGCAACTGACCTTCAATTTTAAAAATGTGATTCAAACATAAGCCAGGAGAGTTTCAATCAGGATGGATAGGGATTTTATTCCTTTCTTTGTACCTTTGCCTGTCATTTTAAAAGGAATCAATTAGAGGCTGTAACATACAGTAACAGACATAGGAGTCCATCAGAGTGGCTTGGGCAGTGCCGTGGGCCTGGGTAGGTAGAAGTCTGTAAGGTGTGTTTTGAGACTTTAGTCCAGACCACAGCACACTCCAGAACTACCAGCAGCGTGGGCGCATCCGTCAACTGAAGCCAGGAAGAATTTATTCTATGTTTGAGTTTTAAAGCAGGGAACATAAAGGCTGTGGTGGTGGCTCAGTGGGTACAAGTGCTTGCTGCATGTAAGAACCCAACTTCACCTCCCAGCATCCTTGTAATAAGCTTGGGGTGGCCCCAGGCACTCCTGTGACACTCCAGAGGGTGGAGAGCAGAATCCTTAGGGCTGGCAGGCCACCTTCTGAGCTGTAGAGTCCATGAGAGAGCTTAACTCAGGAATAAGGTAGAGAGTACTGGAGCAGTACACTGTACTTCCTATGGCCTCTAGACAAATACAGAGATACCCACACACATGAACATACCACACACACACACACACACACACACACACACACACACAATCAGAGAGTGTAATTGGTACTTATTACTTATGGAAAGTGTCACACAGACCCATTTGGTAAAAATTTTTAAAAATTTGCCATTGCAATGGGCCACATTTCAAATAAAACTATAATTTCTTCCTGGGCAATGTGCCATTTGATTAGAATTGGGAAAAGCAATCATTTGCTGAGCGCCTATGTGGTGCCAAGCACTTACATAAAGAAAACCTCAAAATGCGGATTGGTCTGTGGGATGTGGGTGTGTGCTGGTTTATGCCGAGAAATGTTTGTATTTGACATTTGCCAGGGCCAGAGTTTAACATCATGCAAACCATCTCTCATGACAGTCCTGCCAGTGGTCTCCCCTGGGGGGCCTGCCCACTGCCTTTTGTCAGATTGTTGAGAATCTCTGTACTGTGGTTCTGCAGTAGACGTCCTAACCTGAGGTTTGATATTCAACACAGCACGCTAAGCCCTCACACAGTCAGCCCTCACATGCTAGGCTCTCTGATCATCTCAGGCTCATGGGGAACGCCTGGGGAAGACATTGGAGCTTTAGCAGATTTCACAAAAGATAACACAGGGCAGACATGAGATCTGTCTCTTTTCTGAATGTCTGACCTCGGGTCTCCGGACTTACAGTGTGTTCGTATTTGCTGTCTAGTTATCTTCCTACATCCACACCCAAGTTTGCTTCACGGTCAGAGTCCCCGAGTGTGTTAGTGTTCTTCTTGATTTTGTAAGGACGGGTTCAAATGAAACTGTACCATCACGGGGAGGAAGAAGGAAGGATGGAAGAGAGGAAGGGCGAGAGGGAGGGAGGGAGGAAGGAAGGAAGGAAGGAAGGAAGGAAGGAAGGAAGGAAGGAAGAAGGAAGGCAAGCTACTGTAACATCATTCAAAGTTAATTTGCAAAGAAACTTTATGCGACTCCACTGATCATCTGCAAGTTCAGACAGTGTGCTTGTTGCATAATAGCTTAGGTGGCTGGAATGATTATCAGGGAAGAGTGCTTGCCATGGAGCAAGGAAGGGTCACAGTCGGTCCTTAGTTCAGAGTGAATTAATTGCTCTACATCTTTCCCAGCCCTTCCTCCCCGCCCCTACTCATCCCCAAGGCCCTCCCTCATCCTCTTTCTCTCCCCCTCCCCCACCCATCTTTGTAGTACTAAAGACCAAACCCATGCCTGCTAGACAAGCATTGCACCACTGAGATTTTGGGTCAGGGTCGCACTAAGTTGCTTTAGCTGTCCTTAAGCATGTGCTCTCCCATTTTAGTCTCGGGGTGCAGGCATCGGGGTGCAATCACACCCTGCCTGGAGATATTTTATTTAGTTTTAACAACACAGTGAAGAAATATCTGTTGGTTGTAAAATCCTCACCTTAACTTACCCTGTACTTTATGTAGAATGGCACAGGAAACAATTACATCATACGCAATTCATCATCCTAAGGAAAGCAGTCTTTTGAACTGCTCCCCACCGAGAGGTTTCAACACTGGCAGCACCGCAGCTCTGTGTTCTGCGTGACGTTCAAATGTATTTTCATTTGCAGTCATTACATGTGGGTGGAAACCTTTTTATAAAGATAAGAAAACTGTTCTTGAGGCTTTTCCAAGTTAGGGCTCTTCCTCTGTTCTAGACGTAGGCTCTTACAGGTCGCCTGTTCATTAGGTTCTGATCTACGAAGTGACTGTTAGGAGGTAAATTCCCACATATGAGAAACTTTGCTATATGCAATTGTTCATAGTTCACCCTGCAGCCCACCTCACCCCCACATCCGGCTAATGCTTTTTAGACATTCTGAACTCCCGGCTGAGCCAGCTTCTTCCCAGCATGAGATTGGTCAACAGCCCAGATTTTAACTCTGACCCTCTTCCATTCACATGAACTCCTATGCCCCCGCCCCCCCTCACTTTCCTGCCATCCCAAGCTCTAGGCAACAGAAACAGGGGCCTTGCTGAAGTTGCTTCTCTTACTACTAAAATCACTTACAATGCACAGAGCAATAGTAACAACAGCGGTGTGCTCCCTGCTTCCCTTTCTGTTTCTGAAACCGAACACCCCAAATAGGCTAACTTGTAAAGACGTGTTTTTAATTTTTAAAGATTTATTTTATTTTATGTGTGAGTGTTTTACCTGTATGGGTGCATGTATGCCTGGTCAGAAGAGGTCATCCGATCGCCTGGAACAGATCGATGGTTGTGATCCATTTGTGAGTGTTGGGAACTGAACATGGATTCTCTGTAAGAGCAGCAAGTGCTCGTACCCACTGAGCCCAAGAAAAGATGCTTTTGTTTCTTTGACTCATAGTGCTGAGAGCCCAGTGACCGGTTGGTTCCTGCTGAGCCTTGGTGCTGCTTCGAGCATCTGCTCAGTGGAGTGCCGGTGGGGTTTTGAGCCTCGTCTGGAGGGTTTTTTTGTTGGTTTAGTTTTAACTTTCACACAGTGTGTTTTGGTGAGATTCACCCACCTTGCCGCAACTCTTCCCAGACTCATCCCACTTCCCTACCCATTCAACTTTCAGTCATCTTTTTATTAAAATGCTTCAACACCAATTTGCAGTGTCCAAGTATTCTTAGATGTGTGATCTTTTCCTGGAACATTTCGGCGTACCCGAGGCTACCCGTCTAGAGAGAACTGTTTCACTCTCTCCCGGTACCTAACAACTGTCCTTCTTCGTTCCATGGCTAGGAGTGGGATTGTGTGTCCAACTGTCTTCTCCGTGTTGGGATTCGGCCTGGCACAAGCTTGTACAGGTTCTGTACCAGTAAGTTCCTAGGCGCAGCTACCCTGCTGTGTCCACATGTTTCCTATAGCCGTGCACCATCCATGGCTCTTTAACTCTTTCTGTACCCCCTTTTGCAGTGATCCTGAGCCATGGGTGGGTGAGGTGGTATATATGTTCCCTTTAGAGCTGAGCATTTTCTGAGTAGATTTAAGTCCTGCTCCATGAGACAAAACACATACCTGTCTGCAGACTAAGAAAACTATGGCTAGGTAGATCCTAGGCCCCAGGAGGGAGCCTACTATTATTATTGCAGATGAATGGATATGGAATTAAATCAACTTTTAGTGACTTACTGTTATGTACATAGATGAGTACATCTCTCAACCCTCACCTGAAAAGCTTCAATTTGCAACAGACAATGATCAACACAGTGATTCACAAGTGGCCAGAGTGCATAACCTAAAAGAGATCCATTTCTATACAACCCAGATGGAAAACATTTCTGGGCTAAAGAGTAATAGTACACCATCTTAAGTATTTAAAATTAAATCTTTACTGAAAAAAGGTAACATTTATTTATTTTTTTTAAAAATGCCTTGGTATGAATCAAGAAGCCTTGGTTTATATCTCCCGGTATTCTTACCCTCAATATAATGATAAAACAGTACTCTCTTCTACCTCCCCAAAGCAGAACTCCTGGGTTGGACGCTAAGCGCCACCCTTCATTTATCAAACCCAAGACTCTATCTGTAGGTGCATCTGACCTGCTGATGGTGTTTACTCACTACACAGCATCACCACATCAACCATCAATGTTGGTGGCAGCAAATAGTTCTGGTGCCAGAGACAATGACTCAATGTTATATCTCCCACCTCCATTGCTTTAAGGCTTTTTCCTCTCTGGGTATGTTGTCTTTATTACCAAGCAGCGCCAAGAGAGGAGATTTGTCTAATAGATATAAAGGACTAACATCAAGTTAACTGGCACCCTGAGCAGTGTGCTCCTTGGGTGGGGCTCTTCTTAATCCCGTGACTCCTCTGCTGCTTTATGTAAGTTAAGATGAAGTGGCTTTGTCTTCATCTTTGTTTGCTTGCCTTTCTGCAGAGATTCATCCAGGAAGGTACAGGAGTGTTTCCCATTCCTTCCACGCAGATCTTCAACTACCCTTAGCATAGCCAGATGTTTCATACAGCCGGCACCTCCAGAGGAAGAATCGCCTCAATTAGCATGCCATTTCTGGAGTGTCATCCCTGGATTTCCTATTGCAGAAATGTCACTTTTTTTTTCTTAAATATTTGTTGAAACACACATGATACATGCCATCCGGGGGTGGTGGGGAAGGTTGGATTGCTGGTGATTGAACCAGGACAGTGTGCATATGATGTCCACCCTTAAGGCATCTTCTGCACCCTGGAAAAGAAGGGAGCGGTGAGGCTTATGGAAAGCACACCAACAGGGATTGGGAAGTAGCTTAGAGAGGCAGTGAAGGTCCTGTGTTCAGCACTCAGCCCCACAAGCAAAACCCATTGAAAGTGGCTAGCTTAAGCAAGCTGATTGGGCCCTTACACACATTGCTAAGATACGGCCAACGCAGTGAGCCCTGTGGGGAGGGATTGACTTTTCTTGGTTTTGTTTAGCGCCGATCCTGTTTCCTCGAGCACCTGTTGTTTAATGTGGCCTTCTGGGTTCTACAGCTTAGGACATGCTTCTGTGGTAGAAGCTAAAAGAACTAACCCAAGTTATAGCTGTAAGTTTATCTTTATTTGCACTTCGCTTCAATAGGCAGGAACAGTGTATTTTTTTTTCTGCACCAGTCTCCTGACTACAGGGATAATAGAGTAAGGATTCCGAGGGAACCTGGACGGGGAACAGTCCTAGACGTGCGGAAGGGCCGTAATCTGTGCTCGAGGGCAAGGAGCGCAGTGCCTTAAACGCAGTGGTGGGGCAAACCAAACCGGAGTCCTCTTCAAAGTCGGTATCGGAAAGTCCGCTTGTCTGTAGGTTTTTGGAATGCCTAAATGAATTGCTATGCAGACGTAAGGGAGGAGGCAGGAGAGAGGAGGAAAGCGGGGCATCAGGAGCCTCAGTGGCAGAGACCAGCCTTTCAGAAATGACAGTAAACCCAGAAACAGATAGTGGGGCCTGTTTGTTTGTCTTGTTTTCAATACAGCTAAGTTCAGCATTGGCTAAATCTCGAAGACGGGGGGGGGGGGGGGACAATTAAAAGCAAGTAATTTGGTTTCTTTCCTACTTTTTTTAAGAAAAGTTCTGGAACCCTGTTGTACTGACTGGTTTTATGTGTCAACTTGACACAGGCTGGAGTTATCACAGAGAAAGGAGCTTCAGTTGGAGAAGCGCCTCCATGAGATCCAGCTGTGTGGCATTTTCTCAATTAGTGATCAAGGGGGGAGGGCTCCTCATGGGTGGTACCACCTCTGGGCTAATATTCTTGAGTTCTGTAAGAGAGCAGGCTGAGCAAGCCAGGGGAAGCAAGCCAGTAAGGAACATCCCTCCATGGCCTCTGCATCAACTCCTGCTTCCTGACCTGCTTGAGTTCCAGTCCTGACCTCCTTTGGCATTAACAGCTGTGTGAAAGTGTAAACTGAATAAACCCTTTCCTCCCCAGCTTGCTTCTTGGTTGTGATGTTTTTGCGGGAATAGAAACCCTGACTGAGACACCTATTGTGGCTTCCCGTATCTGGAGATGTTAGCTCATGGTACTGGCTCTGCATGGTCAAGATTTAGTGTGTGTGCTCTGTATCCTTCTAGTTGCTCAGCGTATCCAGGCCAGACAGCTGTGCACACCTGCCTGTGAATGCTGATCAGCATTTAGCTGGGTCTCAGTCCAGTGCCGTTTAGAGCACACCAAACGCAGTGCATGTACACAGCCATAGGGCCCCTAACAAAAAGAACAAGACAGGAAGAAACAAATGACTTAAAAAGGAAAAAAAAAAAGGCTTAGAGTTATCTCAAAATAAAAATGTTCATTGTCTCTATCAATTAGAGGAATGCAAATCAAAAGAACTTTGATTGTTCATCTTACGCCAGAGAATGCCAAAGGTCATCAAAGCACCTCATGGCCCTCTCTTTGTCTTTTGGATTTTCCTCTTCGGGAGAACACTAGGCATTGGCATTGGGTCTAGAATACCCGTCTCCCAATCCAGAGTGACCTCATTTTATCCTACCTGAAATTTCTATCAGCAGCCTACCTATAAGTGAGATCACATCCTGAAACTTGTGTGGATATGGAGTTGGTGGCAGGGTGTTCAACTCAGCTTTTGTGCAGTGATAGGTATAACTCTAGTTTCATTCTTCTGCCTGTGGATAGTCAGCTTTCCCAGCACCACTTTGTTAAAGATGTTTATGTCTTGACATTGTGGTGAGATGCCAGATGACCAAAATTATGAATGATCATGTTTGGGTCTGTGTTTTCATTCCATTGAGCTACATGTCTAGTTTTGAGCCACTAATATATTGTTATTACTATGGCTCTGGGGTGTATCCTAAGGTCTAGGATAGTCCCTCCAGCTTTGTTCTTTTTTGTTCATGATTTTTTTTCTTTCTGGAGTTTGTTGTTGTTGTTGTTGTTGGTGGTGGTGGTGGTGGTGGTGGTTCCACATGAATTTTAGGATAGTTTTGTGGTATTTGTTTTTGTTCTTTTTTTTGTATTTCTGTGTTGACTAAGATGGTGATTTTGATTGGAATTACATTGAATCTGAAAATAGCTTTTGGTAAAATGGTCCTCTTATACTTATTAATTCTACCAATGCATAAGCACAGTACATTTTTCTTTTCTACTGTCTTTATCTCTTTCTAAATAAATTTAAAGTTTTCATTGTAGAGGTCTGCCACTTCTTTGGTTAGGCTTTTATTCCTGGATATTTTTATTTTCTTGAGGTTACTGTGAATCTAGAAGTGGCCATGATCTCCTCCTCTGTGAGTTTGTTATTGCCGTTCTGTGCAGGTGGATTCGGTATTCTGCCATATTGCTGAATTTGTGTATCATTCCCAAAACTTTTCTGGCAAAACTTTGGATTTCTAATGTATTGTGTGATATCATCTGCAAACAGGGATAGTTTGTCTCCTTTCCCTATTTGTATACCTTTCATTTCTTTCCTTCATTGCTTTATTGCTTCAGCTAGTACTTTAAGCACGATTTTGTAAAGGAGTGGGGACAGTGGGCAGCCTTGTCTTCACCTGACTCCAGTGGGATTCTTCAACGTTTTCTCCATTTAGGATGACGTCTGCTGTGGGTTTCTCATATATAGCTTTTATTGTGTTGAGGTATGTTCTATCTAGCCCTGCATTCTCCAGGACTTTTTATCATGAAGGTGCATTAGATTTTGTCATCTATTGAGATTACCATGTGATTTTTATCTTTTAAGTCTGCTTACATGATTTATTATCTGTATTGACTTACATATGTAACTCCCTGAGTTTCAGGATAAAGCCAACTTGATCGTAGTAGGTAATCTTTTTGAAGAATGTCTGTATTCTGTTTGCAAGCGTCTAGGGGAGCTTTTTGGAATCTATGTTCATCAGAGAGATTGACCTGTAGTTTTCCTTTTTTTATTGTGTCTTTACCTGGTTTTGGTATCAGAGTGATTGATATTAGCCCAGGCTTTCCTTCCCCTGTCCAGGTTGTATTTCTCAATTCCTGATGTTCATCAATGCACCAAGTTCACTAGTAACCATGCAGAGAAGACAGAGCAGCCCTTAATCTACAGACGGAGAAACTAGGCTGAGCAGAGTAATCAACTTGCTCAATTTCAGCAAATAAATGAATCAATGACCCCTGGCAGCTAGCCACAGGGACTCATGCCTGTGATCCCCACATCTGAGTTAGGGGGCCCAATGCTGTTTAAGACTAGCTTGAGCTACAGAGACCCTGCTCCCCACAACAACAACAACAACAACAACAACAACAACAACAAACCTAAAAACAGAACCTGTAGCAATCCACTCTGTAGTCCCTGGCACTCTGTCCTCATGACTTGGGGAAAGAGAAAGCCTTTAGGTGTTGACTCTTGTTTTCTCTTCTTCTTGTCATTGTAACTAGCTGCACCTGATGACCACCTCTTAAGAACTGAGTTGCATTTGCTTGGTACGTTCATTTAAACATAGCATTGATAGTTCGCTGATTATTTTTCAGATATCGTGGATGCTTTATCCGATCCAAAGAAATTTCTTTCAATCACAGAGAAGAGAGCAGACCAAATGAGAGCGATGGGCATTGAAACTGTAAGTGGGGGCTGCGGGCTAAAGGCGGTCCAGTGAGGGGAGTGACTGCGAAAGCAGAAGTGAGGTGATACAGGAAGTCTTCAGAGGGTTTTCAAAAACAAGCTTATCCCATTCAGTAGTAGTTTTGTAGGAGATACAAAAATATAGCAGATTTTATACAATGTGGCCACTGTCAGAGAGAGCTTCTTAGTCACCAATGAGGCATCTGGGCTTATCTGGTCCATTATAAATGAAATAGGAACTATCCATTAGAAATTATAACAAGGTTTTTGTTTAAAACACTGAAATAACACCAAATAACTGAGTTCAGTGAGTTAATGAAAATACATTTATTACCAGATACTCATTTCTTTGTCCTTGTATCACAACACTACTTCTGTTTATCTGTTTCTCTGTTGTGTTCTTTTGCTAGACAATTCAGGTTGGAAGAGTCAGGCAGTCCCCAGTAGCTAGAAAATGCTGTATTTATAAAGGAGTTGGGTTGTCTTTCCTTGGCTGGATCATTGTTGCCCAGCACAAGTAAGCTATATAGTCTCACTCCCTTTAGGTAAGAGCTTGCTTGTTTTATTTAATTTCAGACACAGGCACAGTTTGTAGCTTGACTGACCTGGATCTCACTATGTGCACAAAGCTAGCCTTGAACTCATGAAGATCCACCTGCCTCTGACTACTGAGTGCTGGGATTAAAGGAGTGCCCCCACTAAGCCCAGTTTCAGGCAAAGATCTTTAAAGGCAGGAAAGTCTGGGAGACTGAGGAATTTCTCATTCAAGTAAAAATCCTTCTAGGGCCAGGTATTTTAACCATTGGGAATGTTTTTATTCTAGAGTGACATAGCAGATGTGCCCAGCGACACTTCCAAAAATGACAAGAAAGGCAAGGCCAACCCAGCCAAAGCAAATGTGACTCCTCAGAGCAGCTCTGAGCTCAGACCAACCACCACAGCGGCGCTGGGCCCTGGACAGGAAGCCAAGAAAGGTGAGGTGTGCGGTCCAACTCCTGTCAGCCTTGCCATTTTAGCCTCGCTGTAGACAGTCTTCACGAGGACATTTAGAATTGTCACTTCTGCCAACTTCCACTGTGATGCCTTATGCAAAAAGGAGACTTATTAGACAAGTTGCTTGATTGCCTTCTCTGAGACTTTGTTTAATGGGAAATCAACGATTGTGATTCGTGGGCTGGAGGCCGGTCACCTAACTAAACAATGTTATCCTTAGTGTGATACTGTTTACTTTGGCACTGTCTGTGGCAGGCGTGGAGGAGCCCTTGCTGCAACAGTGCTGGTAGCTAAGTCACCCACCTCTGTCTTCCAGACTCCAGCAGGCAGGGGGCACATGAAGCGTCAGAGCCACAAACATCATGAGTAATTTCTCCACACAAAGTGAAAAGGCTTGACTGTTTATTTTTAAAAACCATTAGATGGACGTTAATGGTCATTTCAAGTTTTTTTTTTTTTTTTTTTGTGAGCGAAGCGTGTGTGTGTGTGTGTGTGTGTGTGTGTGTGTGTGTGTGAGAAACAAAAGCTCATCAGAAGTGCCATCATACATAAGCACGGAACCTTTTGCTATTGGACAGCCCATACACGAGGAAACATCTTTTCTGACTATTTAAAGTAGTCTTCAGTTCACGATGACCAGGCATCCATTCTAACTGTTTGGTACCCATTTCATATTGACAGTTAAATATTTAAAACACCCCCTGGACCATAAATAATTTACTATACCCAGTCTGTTAATTTTAATAGTCATTTCTTTTTCTCCTAGTGGTTTCTTAGCATGTGCATTCCCTGTATATAAGTAAATTTAATGCCAGTTGTACAAGGAGATTAAGCCATTCATACAGGCACATACATCCAGTGCTAACAATTCAGGGTAAGAAGAGGCTGTCTTTCGCAACTGAAGCAGTCTGGTAATTTAGCAGGAAACTAAGTGTGCACCGAACATCGTGGAACAAATTAGAAAATGAAGCTTTACAGAAGTAGCCCAATTTGTACTGGCTCCTGCAGCTGTTTGTTCTTCTCGGAAAGGAACATGGAGTGAGGTAATGACCCAAGCTCAGACACTTCCTTCGCAGCCCTGCTCAGTATCAGCACTGCTACGCCTACAGAGGTAGACATTGGAAAACACACGAGGTAAAGTTCTTGGCTGGCCTAAGAGCTCATAGGGATTATAGGAATTATCCTATCAAGTGGCTCCTAAAACAGGCAGCCAACAGGCCTCCACAAGCTCAGGGAGTCCGTAGTTCTCAATGGGCCTGTACTTGGGTTTGTTGGTGAGTTACTTTTGTTCCCCAACAAGACTACATTTGAAATTACCAAGCACCCATAGCTCCAGATGCATAGGCAGCAGAAGATGGCCTTGTTGGACAGCAAAGGGAGGAGAGGCCCCTGGTCCTGGAAAGGCTCGATGCAGCAGTGTAGGGGAATACCAGGACAGGGAAGCAGGAGGGGGTTGATTGGGGAACAAGAGGAAGGGAGATGGCTTATGGCATTTTTGGGGTGGGGGGAAACCAGGAAAGGGGACATTTGAAATGTAAATAAAGAATATATCTAATAAAAAATTTTAAAAAGAAAGATTAAAAAAAATCAACAAGCAGCTGTCAGTTGAACACTAATTGTTTTCCCCAGTCCACCCAAAAGGTAGGACTTACATGCTGTTTCTTCAGGAGGCTTAGAAGCCTACAAGAAACCACCACCATATTAGGGTCTACCAATAAGTACTACTACTACTAACTACTACTACTACTACTACTACTACTACTACTACAACTACTAAAGAAGCCTACAAGAATCCACCACCATATTAGGTTCTACCAATAATTAATGATAATAACAACAACAGTAACAATGAACCTGCATACCTTTGGGGATGTACATATGCGGGAGAGGGTAAGAGCAGGCTCCAGTGCAACAGCCAGCCCAGGTGGGTTCAATGAGGACTGACTCATTAGAACCGAAGAGGACCTCCAGCAAGGTCCAGAGCGGACCCAGAGATAAGATCCTAGTTGAGCTGGACCCTGAAACATAGGTCTGGCTCAACCAGAAGAGATGGGTGGGAGAGCAAGGGAATGGTAGAAAGTGGAGACAGTGCACCTGCCCTGGTCTGCGAAGAACTCTGGGACCACTCTGAGGAGGTAGTGAAGGACATCAGGAGTCATCACAAGAAGACAAGCCGACAGTGACCCTGGCACTCGGAACCGTATCAGAGCACACAGCACATTATGATCAGAGGGTTAACCAGAGGAAGAGGTTACTATAGACGACACACCCTTCATCATCCCCTTGCACCTGGAACCATGCAGGGAAAGCTCTGTCGGTCTCCTTTCTTCGGAAATACATGGGTGATAAATGACTGAGCAGAGAGGGCAGTCTGGGTAAGCTATGGGTCATCACAGGAAAAGAACTAAGGAAGGAGGAGTTTAGTTGTTTGAATATGAAGCTTAGAGAGCAACAAAAAAGCCCAGACCTACTTCAAGAGACGTCAGGGTCACAAGTGGACCAGCAAGAGAAAGAGAGGGCCTGAGAGTGGGAAAGGGATGGGGAAATGGCTGGCTCCTTCAGCACTGTGCTCAGAGGACCCAGAGAATAGGAACCCACCGGCAGAATGGGTGACAGGAAAGAATGAGAACAAAGACTTTCTTTTGAGAAAGAATTGTAGATTTAGAGAAGGCATGGCCATACTGCGCAACCCTGGATGCCCACTTGTTGACGCCAGAAGCCTAGCTATTGACATGATGGCATAAGGCATAAAACACTCCTTCTGATAGCATGTCTGTGGCAAGTAATGGGGAGAGACGGACGGGTGGAAAATGTGAGGGTGCAAAGTGGCCGACAGGAAGCTCAGAAGCGGAGACAGGAAGTGAGCGATTTGAACGGCTCCCCCTAGCTGTACAGCCCTACAACGGCTCTCACCACACTGCATCGCTTAAGGCGAGGGGATTAAGCATCCTCAGGTCCTAGCTAGTTTCTAGGTTAGAGTTTGAGAAAGGAAGTTAGTTGTTATATGGAGCTATTCAGATAATATCAAAAGCTTTATAAAGTAAAACTGAAATTAGCCAGAAACTTTGGAACGGAAGATGTAACCTCTGACCGGAATCCCTACCAGGCAAGCCGGCAGAGAGGCGGTGGCCAACATGGTAGCCACCAGCAACCATGTAAAGGAAGTGACATTAAGCTCCGTTCCTCACACGCCCACAGTTCAGATGCTCGGGAGCTACATGTCTCTGGAGACCTCACACATAAGCTGTCGCTATTCCTGTCAGATGTTCTAGTGACCACGCTGCTTTAAGCACACACAGCGGAACCAGTTCTTGTTCTATAAAATGGGAGATTTTCCTTCTTGCTTAGCAAATTAAATTTTTTTTTGCACATCATTTGTATATTTTTTTCAATAGTGCAAACTGTAATTGAGGAAGGTATGTTGTTTTCAGGATCCTGCTTGTAAAGATTTGGTTAAGGCCAAAAAGAAAAAAACAAAAAACAAAAGAAAAGAAAAAGGAAAAAAGAAAATAAAGTCTTGTCAGTGTGGACTGAGGCCTTAGGATTTTCTGGGTGCCTGAGGACTCTGCAGTCACCTAAACCCTGTGTGTTTTTATACATAGGAGACCTGGCAGTCAAGAACAGGAAGCCCTTGGCCTTGTAGCATTCACCGGCCGCTTGTACTGCCTCTCTCTCTCTCTCTCTCTCTCTCTCTCTCTCTCTCTCTCTCTCTCTCTCTCTCTCTCTCTCACTGTGTAGCCTGAGGCCAGGAGGAGGCTGTGACATCAGACACAAGCTATCAGACAGTAGCCACACACACCCTGCCCATCCTACCCTGACATACCACGGATCCTATCACCGTGGATCCGTGGAATGGATGGAATGTATCCGTGGAATGGATTTCCTTCTCCATCCACTGGATGTGCCAATCTTAAAATGAATCAAACCTACAAGCAGAAGTGTGGGACTCCATACACATCATCCCTGCTTTGGGGATTCCAGTAGAAATCAGTTATCTTTGAATACGCATTCTATTTGCCTATGATGAAAATCTATAGTCGAACAGAACCCTTTGGGGATTTTCCTGCGATTGTGTTTGCCGTGACTACTCCGAGTCCAGCCTTTACTTAGCTAGCAAATCTTGAGTGACTTACTCAAGGTTCTCACAACAGAACCCCTTAAACAGGGAGTCTGATTTCATTTTTTTCTGTATTTAAGACATTGCCACATTCAGTAGCACATTACTTAGATGCTAAGGTTACATCTGTCCAAAAGAAGCTTACGAAGGTTTGCTTTTTGGTGCTGGATGACTGGGATGATCATAGAGCTGGAAGTGAGTCGGCTGATGCCATGCACCCAAATGCACAGATAGAAACAGCTGCGAGGGATACTAGGCGCCTGATCTCCTGCGGGTCCACTTCGCCCCTGCCCAGTGCTAAGCAGGCTGTCTGGACGGGAGTTACAGTGCTCTAAGCCCCTTGCCCTGAGACCGTGCGTAATCAGCATCAAGTCTAGCTTAGCAAGTTTATATTGTTGGCTAGCCACTCTAATTTTCAGTATACATGTTAATATTTGTGTGGTTTTTTTTTAAAGGTATTGAACTTATCCCTCAAGTGAGGATAGAAGATTTAAAGCAAATGAAGGTAAATGTCTGGGCTGCTCTTCAGATGTCCTTGTACTAGGTACATTGATGAAGCAAGGGGTTGTTTTTCCATCACAGTGTATAATCATTCTGTCTAGGAAAAAAGATAGACGGGAAGAAAGGAAGAGAAAGACAGACAGAGGGGGAGAGAGACAGGGAGAAAGAGAGAAGAGAGGAATGGAGGGAGGGATGGGAAGAGAGGGAGGGAGGGAGAGACAGACATACCTTATTTAGGATCCTCTTTTTCTCCCCTGCAGGCTTACTTGAAGCATTTAAAGAAACAACAGAAGGAGTTGAACTCTTTAAAGAAGAAACATGCAAAGGTACCGTGGTTTTTGCATACGTGGGTGTGCATTTTCTTGGTTCTTTTGTATTTTACTTTTCGTTCTCTGATGAAGACCTATCACTTCATTTTGTGTTGTGTACAGTGACCCATTCATCACCCAGAAGACTAGTTAGAAGCTAATTCTAGACAGCAAGCGTGACTCTCATCTTACCTCCCTGGTAACTGCTGGTGCCTTGTTACCAGGTCGCTGTGCAGTAGTTTATAAAAGCCATGTATGTGGCGAGATGCTAGCAGGGCCATCTCTCACGGTCCCTCTCAGTGTAACTAGAAACTTACTTCTGAAGTCTCTGCACTTTTATTTTATTTTATTTTACTACTAACAGGCCTGTCAGACAGGAATCAGAAGAAATCTTAAGAGGTAGTTATAAAGAACATTTATGGAATTTTTACATTGTCTAAATGCCTTCCAAAGAATTGCTTTTTAATAATTATACCTTTTTGTTTATAGGCAATCTATTATTTTTATCTGTAATTAATATTCCTACTCTCTCAGCAAGCATGTCAGGTAAAGGATACATGAGCATTTGCTTGTGTATATAGACTTGGGCTTAGTCTGCACACAGGCTTGTCCTTAACACAGGAGTAGGGAGACTGTGGGAGCACAGGGCCGTGGACCAGGTCTGTGGCCATTGATACATTCCTTCTTTGTTTCCTTTGCCCGGGTTTAACTGGTACCAGTTTTTCCACCTGACAAACCTCTTTAAGTGGTATGACTAGCTAATGTGTAGGTTTTCTTAAACGTTTATCAGTTTTTAAAAAATAAGTCTTCCTTATTCTTGATCATTTCATATATGTATATAATGAAATATAACCACATTTAATCTCATCTGCCCCAGTTCTCGCAACATATCCCTCCCTCTCTCAACTTTATGTCTTTTTTTAAAATAACCCATTAAATCTAATTGGCACACTGTAGCTAAAATGTGCTTGGGTGTGGCCCCATCTCCTGGAACATGGGCAGCTTATCAGTGGGAGAACCTCAAAGAGAATGATTCTGTCTCTCCTAGTAGCTATCAACTCCTAGTAGCTACTCAGTAGTGAGTGGGGCCAACAGAAGCATCTCCTCCGTCTATGTTAAAGTCTTAAATGGCTCTACCATGCAGCAGGGCTTATGCAGGTTACCACAGCTGCTATGAGTTCCTGAAAGTGATTATCATGCCATCCCCAGAAGACAGCATTTTATAACATTCTCCCTTCCCTCTCCTCTTGGCAAGGGGTAAAGAGTTGTTAAAGATGCTCCATTTTAAGATGGTGCTCACTCTCCTTACAACACTTTGATTGATTATGAGTCCCTGTACTGAGTGCTGCCCATTGATAAAAGAAACTTTTCCCACCAAGACTGGGAGAAGACTAGGTCTGTGGGCATACACATAAACCTTTAGGAGACAATTTAACAAGGTGACCATTTAACAAAATAACAATAGCAGGTTCTGTGCTGGGGCTTATGATCTCCCAAGCCTGGGCCTTTTGTCTAGGAATACAATACCAGTGTGAAATTCCGTCTTGTGGAGCAGGCCTCAGATCCAATCAGAAAGTAGCTACTGACCCTGTAACAGCCATGCCGCTCTTGCACAGGTGTAGGCATCTTGTCTAGCAGGTCGGTATTGCATCATGCATGGTCCAACACTAGGTAAAACCACAGGTGTCTTTATCTCCCACCAGCCCACAGAGCACTTTCTGGCACTTTGAAAGCTGCGAAACAGGGAAGTTCCCCAGTCAGTTGGAGATTGATCACTATGTGTCTTATAGCCAACAAGAGATTGATCACTATGTGTCCTATAGCCAACAAAACGGTGTGGTATCCTCACCAACAGGGTCTTACCACGTAAGACAACCAAGGACAATGGCAGTCATCTGTGTTGTTTTGGAGATATCTGAGGACCCTGTGACCAATAACTCTTAGGGAGGTATCATGCTTTACAATGAAATTATTGCTTAATAAGTTATGTCTTCTGGGAATAGTATTGTTCTAATGCAAGAACTTTTTTAAACAGATGTATTTTGAAATTTGCTTTCTAACTAATAAGATAAAACAAGTCTAAAGCCTATCATACCACAAGCCAATTAAACTATAATTGGAGGGATAGTGTAATAGATGTAATGTAAAAGAGGTGGCATTTGAAGTTATAGAATTAAGCAGAAATGTGAGGTTTTAGAATAATGGTGACTGTTGGAGCCCAGTGCCCGTCTTTCTTCAGAATTGAATTTTCAGCATTGCATTGTTGGGTTAGAGCCACGGGCCTTCTCAGAGATGTGTCTTGTGCCAACCCTGACTGAGTTGAAGTCTCCAAGCAAGGTGTGGATATGCTTTTTTTTTTTTAATTCATGTTTCATGGCCTTTTTCTTTCTCTTTCCTCTTTTATTGAAAATAGATTTTTTTCTCACATAATATATCCTGATTTTTCTTTTCCTTCCTTCTTCCCCTTTCCTATCTCCCCTCCCATGCAGATTCACTCCCTTTCTGTCTCTCCTTGGGAAACACATAGGCTTCTAAGGGCTATGGGCCCCTGTGTTTGCTCCCATCTGCTGCAGGAGGAAGTGACTGAGCAAGGCGCTGGTTTATGAGTAGAGCAGAACGTCATTAGGAGTTATTGTATTGCTGTTCTTCAGTAGGACAGTAATGATGGGTTTTACCCTAGGTCCCTCGGCTCTCCGGTCTCAGGTCACTCAAGCAGTGTCGTGTATGGGCTCTGTCTTGCGGAATGGTCCTAAGTCAAATCAGAGATTGGCTGGTTACTCCCGCAATCTTTGTGCCACCGTTGCTGTAGCATATCTTGCAGGCAGAACACCATTGTAGATCAAAGAATGTGTAGCTGGGTTTGTATTTAACATTTCTCCGTTGGTCGTGTTCAGAGTTCCTTCCTCTACCAAAGCCCATAGCACATAGGAGTGATGGCTCTCTGGGCACAGTGTAATATCACACAACAGTTAAAAACAAAACAGCAAAATCAAGAAATTCACAGGTAAACGAGTGGAGCTAGAAAAAAACCATCCTGGGGACATAGTTGGGACCCAAAGAAGACAAATAAATATTGTGTTTATACACCTATATCTGAATGTTAGCTGTAAAGTCCTCAATAAGCAGGCTATAATCCATAGCCACAGGGGTTAGGTAGAGAGTAAAGGACTAGTGGAAGATAGGTAGGTCTCCTTAGGAAAGGGAAATAGAATAGAGAGTTATAGATGGGTGGGCTGGGAGGTGGAATGGGAGGGTCAAGTTGGAAGGGAAAGGGGGAAGAAAAGGAAGGGAATGTGTGTGGGGGGGAGAAAGCTAAAATTAAGGGCCATGTATGGAATAGTGTAGAAACCTAAGACAGTAGAAGCTTCCTAAAATATATACATATATGAAGGCAAACTAAGGAAATCGACAAGTGATGGGGAGAAATAGCCCCAACTTGTACTTCTGTTGCCACCAAATGAATGAATCTTCCAGAACCAGGAATAGATTGACTCTGATCAAGTCATTGTCCAAAGGGGTCCCATGGGAACCCCCAAACAAACAAGGCTGTTGTCAAATCTGTATGTTACTCTCCGTAAACCAACAGCGAGGCTCTATTGCTGAGTACACCACCACATAACTCACGGAACATGGAAATGCATTTTAAACAAGCATCTCTCCCTAGGACCTCTCCAAACATGAACGTTAGCTCCAAGGTGAAGCTGTGAATGACCGCAGGAATGGGAGAATCTGCTATTTATAAAAGAAAGCCTCGGAAAAAGATCTGATATAGTGGTAGGATAGAGACGAAAGACAAGGGTAATGACCACTGGCGCCATTGGCTGCTTATGGTCCATTGCTTTTGACTCTCGGAATTCAGCTGGTAATTAGGATTCTAATTGTCCCTTGACTTCTAGAGTCTCTTTTTCGATCTGACGTGGAAAGTAGGGTAATGGTTCTTAGGAACCCATCAGACGAGACACACAAAAACGTAAAGAAACCATCAATCCCTCCCAATAGTAAGCTCAAGGTCCAAATCTAGGGTCACTTTCACTAAGAGACAAGCATGATTTTCAGTTGTCTGTGCTGGTCACATCCTGAAAAGAAATTGTTTTCAATCCCAGGTTAGAGAAGTATGTATGTACCAGTAACATGTTAGAAGAATTAGAATCCAGATGCTGTCAGCCACTGAGAAGGAAGTAACTAAGAGGAGTTGGTCATGTCTTGACAACAGACTTGACAACAGTCAGGAAAGTAAGAGCACTTATTCCTGCCCAAGCTCAAGAGAGACTCCATGCCTATACCCTGAAAGTATGAGACCCCAAACCCCTGTGTTCTCCCAATGAAAACCACAAACCAAGTTTCTTATGGGAATTTCCTGCTTTCCCCCCAACCCTCCAGCTCTGTCTCTTCTTAAAACAACTTGAGGAGGCTGGGAAGGTAGATGCAGGTCTTACGCTTGCAGCACCAATATCAAATGGGTCAAATAAAACACCTCAGAAACCTCCACATCCATGGCATGCCATGGGGGTGGGGAGTGTCTTGGAACATATGCTTGTAGCACATGTAACTTGGCTTTTAATAATGTTAAAAATCCCATCTTACCACAATACAACAATCAGGCAAAACAGTCTACCATTTTGGTAAAGTGAAAAATGTGTGCTTGACTTTGCAAGTCATGTAAGATAACATGGAGGCTGCTTCTGAACTGGGCGGTTGTAATTCACAAGGAGGCACCAAGAACGTTACTTCTGTTGGGAGATCGGAGGGCTGATGGCACCTATTCTTCCACATCTTCCCAGGTCAGGCAAAGCCCGGATGGCTAACCATGCTCTCAGCAGTTCATGCGGGATGCCACTGGAAAGCAGGGCTCCCATTTGAAGTGCTGTGTTCATTAGGCTGCGGCTGGGGGCTCCCCTTCTAGGGATGCCCTTGAATAGGAAACTAACGTTGGGTGAGGACCAGAAGCGTGCCTGGTTCTCACACTGCATTACTCACCGGCTTTCCACAGGAATACCCGGGGAAGCTGCTGAGAACCAGGCCAGCCTGGCCACGTAAAGCTTCTCAGGTTCAATTATAGTCCAGCTTGTAACTGCCAACTCTTCTTGCTCAGGAGCACAGTACCATGCAGAAGTTACACTGCACGCAAGTTGACAAAATCGTGGCCCAGTATGACAAGGAGAAGTCAACTCATGAGAAAATCCTAGAGAAGGCGATGAAGAAGAAGGGGTAAGACTTCCCTTTCATTTTTTTATAAACCACTAAGTCCAATTGGTGCTGTTTGTATGTGCATGGGTGTGGAGCCTCTTTCTGCACTTTTAAATCAGTCTTGTAAGTTTTCAGACTCAGTACTACATAGTAACTCTGCAAAGAATGATGCCATGGATAATATTGTCCCGAGAACATTAGTAAGTACCCACTGTTATCTTATTTTTATTCTCAAATCTACATGGAGTGAAGGTGTTACTTAAGATTAGTTGTTAAAGACAAGACAATGGCCGTGGAGCCCTCCTTGAGCAGGAGTTGAGGTCCTACAATGCTAAAGCCCCGTGTCTCAGGAGACAGAGGAAGCCTGCCTGGAGGTTTCTCTGGGTCCATGCTGACAAATGCAGATAGACCTTTTAAGACACTGAAAGTTTCTTCACAGCCAGTTACCAGATGTTTTCATCAGTACAGCCAGCTCCAGGGAGAGCTTCTTCTTATTACCTAGATATTGTTACCTGGTTGCCAAAATCTATGGTAAAGGGGGAAATTGGTTTTACATCTTTGGACATCTCCATAATGCGATCCATGTCTAGAAACATACAGGCATTTTTGGACTGAAGATGGTCCGAGTAATGATTTTCCAACTTCATGGTGATGCGGGAGTTACCTGCATCCAAACTAATGTCAGGGTGGAATTCTGAATTTGGGCTTTGCCTGGATTTTCAGTAGATGGTAGAATATCTTGTGATTCTGGTCAGCATCCCCAGCCAGCCACTTGAAAGGGATGGGGTGGGGGGCTGGGAACCGTTGATCCTCTTCAGTGGACTGGCTAGGTTGGCTGGGTTAAATGCATCTTGCATTTCTCATACTTTCGATTTACAATGTGGTTCATCAGACCTCATCCCCATCCTCCATGAAGGAGCGCCTGCAACAGTTTTCCCTTCTCTTCATACCCAACCAAAGGGAATGGTTAAAGCGAGAAAGGGCGCTGGATTGAGGTGTTCCTGCCTAACTCTGGGCTAATTGTCTCTCGTGAACTTTCCATGTAGTATCTTTCAGGTGGCAGGGAGAAGGTGAGTGGGGAAGGCAGAGAAAGAAAAGCTTTTGTTGGAGAAATCACAATAAATACTTCTGCAAAGGCAGAACATAAATAAGGCATGTGCAAAGGGGAGTAATTATGCATTCGTGACTTCTTAATGTTACAGGGATCCTTAACTTATGCCAGCTGCTTAAGGATACTGAATAAAACCCATCATAGCATTTACTGTGAGGGATTTCTGGAATGAAGCCAGAGGAGCGTTTCAACTTGCTGGAGAAGAAACACACTGGGTGCTGGTCATTGAGGAGCAGGGGGTGTGGTGAGAGAGCATGTTTGCAGTGTTTCTCTCGGGGGATGCTTCTTTAATAGAACAAAGATCTGTTAAAGATCGTGAGCCGGGCTAGCGTAAGCCAGAGCATAGTGCTGAGCACAGAAGCTGAGGTACTGTCCTGGTTTCAGCAATAAAGTTGAGAAGAAAATACCAGCACTGAAATTATCTGTAATGGCTGCTGGGCCGTTGCCTGATACGTATTTTCTACTCATAGGAAAATAAGAAGCCAGCCTCCCTCCCTTGTTAAGCAATGCCAATAAATGCTATTTTCTTCCTCACTGGCATGTGTAAAAGACAAAAAAAAATCTGGCTTTATGACCAAAACGAAAGAATTAGACATTCATTTCAAGGCTGTTTGCATCCCTAATAATATTCTGTGAAATAAATAAATAAATAAAAAACAGCTTGAAGAAAAACAGGAACCAAAATGGAAACTCTGACAACAGACCCCACACAAGGCAATAATTGCTAGGCCTGAAGAATCTCTTTGCGCGGTGGTTGAATTGAGCAATCATGCTACAGAGAATATTTTCTGAGGTGAAAATCTGTTGCTGGGAAATGGAAGCTGCCAATGGGCCACGACATCCTGGATATATTTGATGCATATATTGTCTTCATCACAAAGTGCTGTTACAGAGGCCCAAGGGAACTGAAAGATATCTAATTACTGGCACGCATTTTCAATTCTATATTTTCAGGGGAAGTAATTGTCTTGAAATAAAAAAAGAAACGGAAATTAAAATTCAGACCCTGACAACGGATCACAAATCTAAGGTAAGGAAACACTGGCTTCCAAACGGTGACTTGCAAAGGGTACTTTATAGTGTATTTTCGAAGGGGCAACTCTGGATTGATCTGGTATCAGAAACAATTGGGAGAGAGTTGGCCTGCTACGTCAGGGTAGGAGGTTTGTGTTTGCCTCAGACGTGCTGTCTTCGAGAAGAGCCGCTTCATGAAGTATCTTTTTGCCTCGCATGTGGAAACTAACAGAATCCACATTGTTTGATGACCCTGATGCATCAAGTAAAACAGCAAAGAGGCCGGAAGGAAAGAGTGAAAGTACAGAAAACATTTTCCTCGGAAGATAACATCAAACATGAAGCGGGAACCAACAGACTGAAGGCTGGATACATTACACTTTACTGCCTCTGTGTGAGGACTTTCAGGATGAGAAAGATTGATAGTTGATAGTCTGAGTTGAGCCTAATTGGGGGAATTGGCATTTCCCCCAAGACAAATGAAACTAGGATATTGAAATACCTTCGGTAAGATTGCGAGCCTTACAAGACCCAAATGATAAGACTCTGGAAGAACACAAACATTATTTCAGTAGTAATAAATTCTATTTTTTTTTAAAAAAAATTGCTAAAGCTCTCAACTACAACACAAGCTCTAAAGAGCAGCTTCAGCGTGGCTATGTGTGGTTTTACTATCCAGGCCCGCGGCTAACACATGCATGGATGGGCCATGCTCTTATAAACGGAGTTCTTCGTGTAGTCACTTTTGTGTGGCGGGAACTGTGCATCTTGGGATTTGAGACCTAATGCTTCATGCACTATTACCTTGAGTTTCAGATACTTTCCTCCTGTAGCAAGGAGACCTTGGCAGTGGTGTCAGTTTGCTTTGGTTGTGCGCTAAGCTGCAAAAATTTTAATACCTTTAAACAACTCTCACTCATTACCTCATCATTCTGTGGGCCACAGATTGAACCATATTCAAATGGGTGATGACCTTGACTTTGGAGGGCTCACTCAAGCATCTACACTCAACTGAGGGGGTTTCTCTCCTCAGGCGTATATCTGCAGAATGGTTGTGTCTCTTGAATGACCTCCAGCTAGCAGGGCAGTCCTGGCTCATAGAAAAGGGGGAAGACCTTGTCAACCCCTGCCTTAGACACATTTGCCCTTGTCTTATTGACTAGTCAGATTTCAGGAGCTGGAGATGCAGCCTCTAGCTGTGGACAAGAGAACTGCAGTGCTACCACTCTGCACAAAGTGTAGTCATGAGAAGGGGAGGTCTTCCTACCCTAGTGTCTATTGAGGGTGATGGAGTGAGCCATAGCCAAGTATAAGAAAGCACTCTGCTCTCTGATCAGACCTGTGCTGGAACTGACCAAGACACAGACACACTGGCACATAAGACAGGCAGCAACATACCAGGCCAACATAAGCCACTTAGCAGCCAGAGTGGCGATTTAGCTCATCAAAGCAGTGGTTAGTGTCTGTTATTTTTGTGTGGCTTTCGAACGTCCATTGGTTCACAATATAAATTGTGATCTGGCCGGCACGAATAGTGTTGTGCTTCCAGCGCGTGCCTGATTCCGGAGATCCCAGATGACCCCCAGCCCGTCTCTCCCTAACAGGTCAAAGAGATTGTGGCCCAGCACACGAAGGAGTGGTCCGAAATGATCAACACTCACAGTGCGGAGGAACAAGAAATTCGGGACCTGCACCTGAGCCAGCAGTGTGAGCTGCTGCGGAAGCTGCTCATCAGCGCTCACGAGCAGCAGACCCAGCAGCTCAAACTCTCCCACGACAGGTGCGTGCGTGCGTGCGTGCGTGCGTGCGTGCGTGCGTGCGAGAGCGTGTACACAAAACAAGCAAGAACCGATTTGACATATTCCGTACACTTAGCGTGAGGAAGCTAATCTGTAAGAAGTAGCCTCTGCCACCGACTTACACTTGTTAGGAAGGTACTACGATCAAGTCAAGTCCGTGAAGACTGCAAGTTGCTATCCTCCATACTTTAAAAAAAATGGTCTTCCTCTTCTGAGTGTTTCGGGGCTCAACAGTAAGTTATGGCTGGGAGTAAAATGGACCTGAATTCTCTAGGAATATGAGATAACGGGGGAAAGCCTGGCCGGGGGAGCTCCGAGGATGACTCTCATCTCACAGTGGCAACGCGTTAGAGAGCCTCCCCCTTTCTGTATAATGTTAGAACCTCGTGTTTCCTGAAGACACACTCGTTCAGAAGGTAGCGAAGACCTGATCCTCACTTAAGCAAAGCACATGTTGTGTTAGAAATACTGCCGAGGCTGCGCTGGACGTCTCCCTGCACGGAAGAGCATGTCTGCTGGCTGTGTCGTTCCATCCCAGTGTGCTTGCGGCTGCTCCCCATTAAGTATTTGCTGTATGCCACAGTTAGGGTATGCTGGTTTACACCAGACAACACAAAATAGAAACGTTTTACCAATAGAGCAAAATGATCATTTTTAAAATGGCAACTGCAGAAATTATACGGTAGCCTATGAAAATTCTCAGCCTTACTCTGGGTGAGGATCCCCCTCCCTCCCCCCCACTGTGAGAATTAAAGTGGTTTGCCATAGGCCCCCAGCGCTGTGTGAGGCCAGTGAGTGGTGTCTGGCATGATCTGGGTCTGTCAGGAAGTGTCCTGTGCCCATGAAGTTCTCAGTACTTCGTTTGCTTATGCAGTGCGAGAAGCTCGTATTCTTCAAGACTGCTTTTGATTGGGTATGTGCTGTACAGCAAGCCTGTGCAGCATCCCATCCTGCCTTTGGGCAGTGCCACGGTGTCAGCCTGTAGGCACCACCCCCTCCTTCCAAAATGTGTTAGAGTCTGAGACACTTTCTGGTCATCACTTTTGTAACCACATGAAGAAAAATTATCAGCCTCAAAGTTAGATATTGTCTGAGAGAAATTTCACAAATGTAATTTTTCGTTGCTTAGAAAGTCGGTTTTTTGAAAACCACAAACCCAGCTGCTAATTTGTCTTTAAAAGTAAGTCTGTGCTGAGGGCACCTCTCAGAGTGACAGCGGAACTCAGGGTGTTTCTCCACTGCCTGTTAGACGGTGTCCGCTCTGCTTTGTAGTTGTTCTTGTTCTTGCCGAATGCGTGTCATTCGTACAGTGGGCTTTCGTAGGTGTTCTTGCTTGAAGGAAAGGACGGGTAGGAGGGCAGATGGGTCACTTTACAAAGAAGTCATGGACAACTCTGAGAGCGGTTGCCAGAGTTTCTGTGTCCTGCTGATGGGATGTAAGGTGGCTGACTAAAGCTTTGTCTTAGCATTGCCCACCTCCCTGAACGTAGAGTAAACCACTGGGCCTAGGTAGCCAGCATCCTTGACATAAGGTAAACCACTGGGCTGGGCCTAAGTAACCAGCCTCCTTGCCTGTACTTCGTAGGCAGAGACCTAAGGAGAGGACTATAAATTAAAAATGATCTGTAATTGCATCCCTTGAATATTCCAAACTCTACCTTTATTGTCACATGAGTGCATCAAAGACAGACATGTCCACATACATACTTGTGCACTCACACAATCATTAGTCATCTGTAAATACATACAGGTCTGCTATTTCCTATACTTACTTGAAACTATATAGCTTCTTTAATGCCCTTGGGTTGTTGGTCATCAGGAAGGCCACTTGTGAAGGTTATAGCATCCCATCTCTTCCATCTCGCTGAGTCCATACAGTGCTGGACATCTGTGCTTCTTTTGTTCTTGTTTCTGAGTAAATACAGCATCTATCCACTGGCCATGACGCATGCCTCCACTAGGTGGCACTGCTCTCCTCGGCCATCTCCGTTCACCAGAGCTGGGCTTTCTCCTTTCCCAAAGTACACAACAGCTCCATGAGCTCAGTCATGTAAAGAATGTGAACCTAGTCCTATTGTTACATATTGTACTTGGGTTTTTACTTTTCATGTTATAAATCATAAAGAGCTATACAATCACGTTGCTGTGCCCTCTTCGCAAACATCAGATCGCCATCTGTCTACTCACTCACCCTCAACTGTGGTCTCTCTGGGCTCTGACTCTCCTCTGCATGCCTCTCCACTCATTTATTTTTATTTCTGTTTCATAGGGAAAGCAAGGAGATGCGAGCCCATCAAGCTAAGATTTCCATGGAAAATAGCAAAGCCATCAGTCAAGATAAATCTATTAAGAATAAGGCAGAACGGGAAAGGTAAGTGTGAAGGTGCTAACTAGGGAGAGGGAAGTGTGGGGGTGCTCACTGGGAACTCCCTAGTTTACTAGGAACCAGTGTCTCCACATTTGGTTATGGGAACTCAGCATAGATCTGAGCTGTTAACACCGTGTTGTTGTAAGAGTCCTGTTAGTAAAGTTTCTATGGAAGTCAGTTATTACTGCAAGAGTAGAGTAGTTTCCAACGTTTCCCTGATACCTGCTACTGGTAAAATGTATTCACATTCACACAGCGTGTGGAAAAACCTGCCCATAATTGATATAATCTTTAGCATTCCTCCTGCCATCGCTCCGCCAGCCTCGCCTGCTCGGGTGTCAGCGCGTTCTGGGTGAGATGGATCTGAGTATCGGGAAGGCTTCTTCCTGCCTTGATTTGCTGCCTTTGTCAACAGCAACTATCCATAAAGCTTCCACATAGATGTTCTGGGTTGTTCTCCAGCTACGTGGGCTCTCTAGAAGAAGAAACTGAGGCAGGAATCCAGGAGGATGTCACTTACTTCCTCACTGGAGACAGGGAAGACAAGGCGGGGCGGGACCTGACCTGAGTGAGGCTGTGGCTCTCGGTGCAAAGGGCAAGCCTGTACCACGGCTGGTGAAGGGACCCTGAGGCAGAGCAGCAGGCGTGCCACTGATGAGGGGCGTTGCGGTGGCCACAGAGGACAGTCACCTCTCCCCTCACCGTCCATCTCTGAGGACCTAGAAGACAAACAGAAAAGCAGGCAGAGCTGAGGGGACAATGAACACCTGGGTTTCTGCTCACAAAGAAATGGTTTCTAGTGACGGCCAGATCCACTCAAAGACTGTTTTCTGCTCTACATAACACAGAATTCAGATTAGCCCTTGGGGACCACAGAGTAAAATGAGTTTAGAATTTCAGACCCGCGTGTCACTCTGTGAAGCAAGGGCTATCTAGAAGACTTTGCAGCCCAAAGACAGGGTCTCTGTGCTTCAGCCCCGGCTTCCTGGCCTTCTGGGATGCTCCGTGGATACTGATGTTTTAGGCAGGACTGCCTCAGTTGTACTTATTCCTTACAGTTCTTAAATGATGCTAGGTAATAGTAAACCAAGATATGGCAAAACATAAAGCACCCAACTAGTTAATACATCTTCTATCGTAAAGTTTTATAAAATGCCTTTTAAACAAGGTGCCCCTCCCCTCAGTGGGAAGTAGAATTGTACAGTGAATTTTTTTTTATTATATGCATTTATTGACTTTATGTGAGGGTGTTGTATTTGTGAGGTGGGGGGGAGGGCATACGGGAGCGCCCACAGTCACACAGGGTGCTCATGTGTAGGTCAGATGACAGCTTGCAGGAGTCAGTTCTCTCCTGTCGGAGAGACCCAAGGAACAAACTCATGTTGTCAGACTTGGTTGAAAGTTCCTTTATCCCTTGAGCCATCTCACTAGCCCTCCACAGTGGTTTTGACCTGGAGATAAATTGCTGTTTTTAACTGTTTAGCCAAGATATCTCTCAATCATTGTGGAGTTCCATCTGTGCCTCCCACTAAGAAGGTCCAGGGGAGGACAGCAGTCATCTGTTCCAGCAGTTGTTTGTAGGCTGATATTGTAGCAGCTCTTTGGCTCTTGTTTACTTTGCTGGTGGTTTTTTTGGTCTTTTTTTTTCTCTCTTTTTTTGTTTTGTTTTGTTTTTTGTTTTTTTCGAGACAGGGTTTCTCTGTGTAGCCCTGGCTATCCTGGAACTCACTCTGTAGACCAGGCTGGCCTCGAACTCAGAAATCTGCCTGCCTCTGCCTCCCAAGTGCTGGGATTAAAGGCGTGCACCACCACCACCCGGCTTCTTGTTTACTTTTCAAAGGTGCCAATTTCTGGACATTTTTCCAGACAATGAGCTTCGTTTAAGAATCTTATATACCTGGAAATATATCTTCTACCCAAAAATCTCAAATATTCAAAACATAATAAATACAGATTATTTTTATTTAATTTTTTTGACTATGGGGTTAAATTTGAACTCCTTTAGGCTGTACAAAGTGAAATGTAAAATTCAGTATGAAACCTGGAGTGCAAAGTAGTCCTTTATTGTGTTTTATCAAATGTGTTACAGAGTGGACCTGATTCAGCTGAGTACAAACTTTCTTTTTCCTTTTTCTTTTTTTTCTTTTTTTTACATGCAATGCCTTACTACATTTTTGAGGATATTCTAGAACTCACTGAGATCCTCCTGTCTCAGAATATCGAGCTCTGGGAAGAGGGGACTGGCCACTAGTCTCAGCTTTCAAATCACCTTAAACTTTAAAGTGCTGCTCATATCATTAGCTTGGCTTTAGAAATACTTTCTTTAGCCAGGTGTTGGGGGTGCACGCCTTTAATCCCAGAATTCCAGAGGTAGAGCCAGGAGGATCTCTGAGTTTGAGACCAGCCTGGTCTACAGAATGAGTTTCAAGACAGCCAGAGCTACACAAAAATATTATCTTTATTTTGATTTATATATATTATATTAACTGAAATTTAATATATCCATCATTACATCATTCTAAAGCATCAACAAATTGCTGTTTCTAAAATAGTAATAATAACCTCTGTGCAAAAAGGCACTTACCCATATAGTAGCATATTATATATATATATATATATATATATATATATATATATATATATATAGTTGTGGCTTTAGCTTTATCACACTGCCAAGAATTAAAGCTAAAATCTTATTATAGGGCTTATCAAGACCAATAGAAACTAAAAATCTATTCTGTTAAACAAAAAGTATATAGTAATTAAAATGAAAATGTAAACAATGTTTATCATGGACAGAAACTATCGCGACTTTTACATGAAAAGCCCGGGTATTTCTTAAAAGATGTGAAACTTAATGATCTGGACACTCAAGGAAGGTAGAAACAAAGTGAACATCAAGATCCTAGGTCAAAATAGATAACAGGACAGAACGCGCAAAGTACTAAAGTAGGAGGGGAAAAAAAGCAAGAGAAAGCATTCAGAAAAGTAATAGCTTATCTAAAAATAGAAAACAAAACCTAATGACTCACTCAGTAGATTGTCAGCAAGAATGATCACGAGGAGAAAAGAAACACGAAGTAGTGATATTTGGAATGAAAAGTGAAGATAAACAGAGGCAAATCATTTTCAGAGCAGCTATGATGCTAATGGTAAGCATGAAACTGTGCATGAAATACCCTCCTCCCTGTGGACGGCGCCGCATCAGTGCAAATACAGTCAGCACTAATTGGATTTGGGGGTTATTAATGATGGTTATAATAACAAAAGAAGACATGAACTTGGAGGGCAGGCCCTGGGGCAAGCTGGAGGAAGGAAGAAGGAAATTTACAGTGTATACATGAATAAATTTTCAAAGAAAAAAGTATGGTTCTAAAAGAGAAAAGAAGAACCGCACATGCCGTGAGCACAGATGGAGAAGCCTAGGGGGCCGCCATTACTGCAGGAGAAGCCTAGGGGGGCGCCATTACTGCAGGAGAAGCCTAGGGGGCCGCCATTACTGCAGCAGTTCACCCAGTTCTCTGCTGGGCGGTCAGGGACACAGTTAAAAGACCATGATGCACTAACTTAGGGGCGGAAGCCACGGGGTGAGATGAAGCCGTAGGATGAAGATGAAGTTGTCTATATCCTACCAGCAAGCAAGTCCGGGAGCTTGAGTTTCTGAAGGAAATATACCCAAAACATCCTAAGTCCCGAAAACACAAAATGGTAGCGTGCCAGCCATATCAGTGCTTTGCGGGATCCCGTTAGAAACAGTGCTGCCCGGGCCCTCTCAGCCCCACTGAGTCAGACTCTGAGGTTTGGAGCGCAGCAGCCTGTCTTTGACACAGGAAAGTTTGAGAACACTTAGATGTATTTCACGTGGACACATTCATTTTGGTTTAAGATATCAAGAGATGGCTAAGTAAGCCTGTGTCAGCCTCGGGACTTCCTCCAAGGCGAGGAAGAGGGGAAAATAGAATGTGAAGGAGTACAGAGGAAGTTTAAATCTTATGTATAACATTCCTGTCTTTAAAAATAGGAGCCGAAGGACTGGGCAGATGGCTCTGTGGCTAAGGGTGCTCACTGTTCTTGCAGAGGACCTCAGTTCACTTCCCAGCGCCCACTTGGCCGTTCACAACTGCCTGTAGCTATTGTAGAAAGTATTTAATCCCAGCCTCCGCCTTTGCTATTTAAGTTCCTGGATGAAACACACACACACACACACACACACACACACACACACACACACACAGAGAGAGAGAGAGAGAGAGAGAGAGACAGAGACAGAGACAGAGACAAAGAGAGAGACAGAGAGAGACAGAGAGAGAGAGAGAGCACTTTATATTTACAATAAGCCTGCAAGAGCACAAGAGCTGGGCAGATCTACCCTCTATACTGTTAGAATCTAGTTTCCTATCAATAACCCATAGGACTACTTTCTCTGTTTCATGTGGGCTGCTCTTAACTCTGGTTGGCTAGCTCACAGGGCCAGGTTCTCTTGACTCCTAACCTATGGTCGCTTCTCCTTCCTCCCCCTGCACTCTTCTTCCCCTCCTGGTTCTCCTCAGACCCCAAGCCCTGGGAAATCTAAACCCCACCTATGTCTCTTCTGCCCAGCTCTTGGCTGTTGGCATCTTTACTTACCAATCAGAAATGACTTGGCCACAGGGGCTACATACAGACTTCAGGACTTGGGGGCCACACTTAGCATTATAGAACCTCAACAGATAACTCCAGTACCAGAGGCTCCAACACCCACTGTCCTCTTAGGGCTCTTGCACAAGCGTGGTGGAAATAAACTCACACAGGTAAACACACAGTCACAGGACAGGAAATTATAAAGAAACATAAAAACTGGTTAATCTGAGTGACGTGTACAGGTGGTTTGATATTATTCTATCTATTTCATGTGTTTGGAAAAATGATAAAGTAAACACTAAAGGGATAGGACGCACCAGTCTTCTCCAGGAAGTGAGGGAAGAGTCTCGTATGGATTAAGTGAAGCGGTTGGACTGACTGTTATTTGTCTCCATTGTTTTTAGGCGAGTCAGGGAGTTGAACAGCAGCAACACTAAAAAGTTTCTAGAAGAAAGAAAGAGGGTGAGTGTCCCGCGTTTTCCGCAGCACTCCTCTGTGGGAAATGTAACTTGTGCTTGCACCCCAGCCTTGCGAGACGATTCTCTTACATTTTTTTCTGAACCTTAAGTATTCCAGCTTTGTCCCTCCCTGAAAGCCAAAGTGATCTCTTACTAAAGTCATTACGGAAATTAACAGAGAGCGCTTTGTGGAAGTGACAATGCCACCTTCCCGCCATGCATAAGTGTTCTGCCATTTTCTAAGACTTCGGAAGGAAAGATCTACCCAATACATGCCCTTGACAGTTTTCGGGCTCTTTTTCTCATTCCTTTTTGAAAAGTATGATCACCCTCGATGAAATGATAAACCCAATAAGCTATCCATCATTTATAATTTTGAGACAACCTGACATGGATCACATTTTCTTTCCAGCTGGCGATGAAGCAGTCAAAAGAAATGGATCAGTTGAAAAAAGTCCAACTGGAGCACCTAGAATTCCTAGAGAAACAGAACGAGCAGGTATTTCACCCTGTGTAAATAACAGACATTGGCAGCCCGTCAGCTTTGGGGGCGCAGTGCCGTGGCCCATAGGAACCCTGTGGTCAGGGAATACAGGGGAAGGTAGAGAGACTTGCTGGGTACTTACTTTACTCCCTCCTCTTCATCCAAAATGAGCAGAAGCGCCTTTTGTTGAGGGGGGAGAGGCAAGAGGCTATGGGGAATTAAAAGTGCAAAGTTGTCCTTCGGGTCTGTGATAGGATGGGTTCTAAGTGTGATGGTCTTAAGCAAACAAGGTATGAACCACTTCTTCATTGTTTTGTTTGCAGTTCCACAGCATACAGCCTGTAGGTGTTAGTGTATTAAAAGCAAAAGAGAAGAACCATCTATTTTCAGCTTCAGTCTAAAAAGTGAACTTGTAAATTCTTCTCAGGGCTTCACAGTGGGATCTAAATGTTTGCCCCCACAACTCAACAACCCAGTGGAGAGTGTTCAGCTTCTGCTCGCTGTTTGATTGTTTCTTTCTCCAAAGAGCAAACACTCAATAGAGAAGAACAATTGTACATGGCAGTAGATATGCAAACTCCACTTAGTCAGTTAAGGCTCCTGGACAAGTCTGTTTCCACAATGCATGGGGAGTGTAGTGTGGCAGGCTCCATCCCACACGAACCACTGCCCAGCAGCCTGCCTTTGGACCTCTAGCTCCCCGGGCTAGAACTCCCAGCAAGGTGCTCATTGCCTTGGTCCCATTTCCATCTTGGTTCAGACGCTGGACTTTGTTGATTGCTTTCACAGTTTAGAAACTGTATAGAGCTTTTGAAGAAATAATCATACTGAATTTTTCTTTTACATTTTTTCCCTTCTAGAAAGCAATCCTATCTAAGATTTTTTTCAGAGTTAATAGCTCATCCTGAAAAATACTAAAGAAGGAATTACACATTAAAAGGTCCTTAAGCGAGGAACACACAAAGTCATTTTTTGTGTTGTAGCTTAGGTAACAAAGCTAGCTTCTGGTTTCAAGTCCTCGCTCTCTGTTGGACAGAACCCAGTCCCCTCATGGGTGTGAATTAAGTTCAGCTAGTCGGTTCTAGTCATGAATACTGCCCAGGTCCTCAAGAGACAGTTTTCATGTTTGGTCCTAGCAGTTCGTTCGACCAGCTCATAAGTACATTGCATCCTGGTACACATGCAGCTCATGCTTTCTGTCCTGAAAGCACTTCTTTCAGTATGTGTCCCTGAGACCCCATGAGACTATAAGAAAGGGTAAAGCCACCATGATCGCCAAAGCTTCAGAACTCACTTGGGCAGGGGCAGGGTGGGGGGTGGGGAGGAAGGGGGGGGTCAGAGAAAGCAGAAGATGAGCATCTCTGAGAGGCTTTAGAATCTCCTTTCAAAGAAGGGCCTGATGAAAGGCAAGGCACGCTTAGGATTTAACTATCTAAATTAAGAAACTATTTAGATATTACTGTGTTGCTTAGCAACAAGTTTGACTAAAGAATGTAAATGTGCTAAAAATTGCTCATCACTACATAGCTAGAGGATACAGTTTCCAGGTGTTGCTACTTTTAAAGCATAATAAAGGAATCACTATGAATGTTACACTAATACAGGTGGCTAATTTGAACTACATAAGACTACTTTCATTAGAATCCTGGGTTCCTGGTAGTTGTATTGATTGGATCACGTTGGAAAGATGCCGGCTTTTTGTACTTCAGATTCATATATTACCTATTAATATGTCATAAGTAACATCTACCACCCACAACCGTGAGATTTTTGAGTCACAGAGACTTAAGAAAGCACTGAACATAAAAAATATTCAGATGTAAAAATGCAATGATATTCAAGGAAAAGGCATTCAAATAGAAGCTTCCAGCAAATGTAGAATTGGGAATTGAATTTCAACATTAAGCTTTAATTTGAAAATGTAATATTATCTCTTGTTGCATAACAAATTAAACACTAGGTTTTGACAGTCTACTTTTTAACATGAAGGTCGAGAAGCACTGGACCCTCAGTCCCCCTGTCTGCTCTAACACTCTCCTATGCACAGTGCAGAGGTGCCGGGAATCCCCTTGCTTCCTCATAAACCAAAGGCTGAAGCCATGTAACAGAACTCCATTCAAAGTCAAGTACACATTCCTTCAGCAAAACAGGTCACCATATTCACACAATCCCAGACTTCTAAAGCAATCTTCCAACCTTTTGTTAAGCCTCAGGTTTGTGTGCAAACCAAAAATGCTTTAATGTAAACATCCATATAATATTGCCTTTTTTGGATTCTTACTTTTCCCCTATTGTAGTCCCCATTTTGTAACCCCAAAATAAAGCCTGGTGGATCTATGTAACTCACCAGACCACTGTCATGGGCATTGGGAGAAACAGCTAAAGGACCCACACAGTTTGGTCTTGATTCTGAATCCTGTCCTTTGTAAAGCACTTTCTAGCCTGGCTTCTTTTACCAATCACTTAGAGTTCCAAGGGTCAGGACATATATGTACACATATTGTAATCTTGTGACTTAGTTTTTCTCATAGTCCTCAAACCACTCAGTGTTTCATCTGTCTTGACATGTACCATTTCAGACATTTAATGATTCCATTACTGTCACATTTAAGTCTTAAAAATTAATATCTGTCATCAACCCTATCATTCAACAGAGTGAGGGAAAGGGCTCAGCAAAAGCTAAGCCTCCGTACCCACTCACAGGAGAGCGACACACATTGTGCTAGTAGGCATTGGTTGGTTGTTTTGTTATTCCTTTTTCCTCTGTTGAGCTCAGCTTGGGGAAGGTTGTTGCCAACGGGTGTGTACATGTTTTACTCTTAGATTTTTTGCTTTTCTGTATATGGTTTTGCATTCATTTCTCAAAATCACTTCAGTATTCATTTATTTTCTTTGTTTTCCTATATATGACTCAATTTTGACATTACTATTTTTGTACAAACAGCTTTTGAAATCCTGTCATGCAGTGTCCCAAACACAAGGTAGGACTGAAATTTTGATGATAAGCAAGACCTTGCTTTCCTTCCTGGCTATATCAGAATTTTTGGTTTGATTTCCATTTATGACTCCCATATGGTCATGGTTAACTGATATCTTAAGGGTTTAGACTTAAAACCCTGGCTGTTTCATGCTTGAATTCCTCATACTACCTAATCTGAAATGCTGTCACGTTTGCTTGAGGGAGTGTTTTAGCCAGCATTTCCAATTACAGATCCAAGATTTGGGTTGTTACCATGAAGACAACCCGGACCAAGAACATTATTTTTATATAATGTCTGTTGGTGCCTCTCAGTGATGTGATGTTGTGGTCTGTGTGCAGAAATGTTATAATACAATGGTTTTTGCCATGTTCTCTGTAAGTCCAGCCTACCTATGGCTAGTCACCCCTTATAAGGTGACTATATAGTTGACTGTTGGAAACAGAAACAAAATGTTTTTGAGAAAGATGTCTTTTGTAATAGCCAGACATCTGCTAAGAGATCCCAAGCAATAGAAATGGATGGCCATTTGTAACAATTTAGCTCTCAGGGTACTCTTTTAATGGCATTTAATTATGCATTTTATACCATATTCAATAGAATCCTTAAATGCAAAGGGGCCAAAATGTAGGAGATCTTTTATTGCTGTTTACTGAACACCAAGTCATTAATTTCCAGTGCTGAAAATGTGTCACTGTCATCTCTCACGGATACTGTTTGTGTCATTATTTCATGTTTGTATATTTTCTCCATTTCTTCATTTTCTTGTGAGTATTACTGTATGTCAGGCATTGAAAATTATATGGGTAGAGGGACTCATTAGCCCAAAATTTACATGGATCTAAAATTCTTTAGTGATGTTACATCTACCCTCACTAAAATGAAAACGAAAGCCATAATGTTAAAATAATAATAACAGCACTGCATTGTCTGTGATATAAATTGAATTTTCTTCTGGGGCTTCATTTGGGAGATTTAGGTACTTAGTATGATCTAGAATTGGCCAGCCCCTTCCTCTGATCTTCCATTTAGCTGGAATATCAAAGCAGACATGAACTGTAATATCACAGCACTTCAGAATTTTCCTTTCAAAATATATCTCTATAGATTTGTCACGTTTTCATTCTCACCTGTCCTTTGTTTCAGTGGTATATCACTGAAAAAAGGAGGAGGGTTTCTTACCCTTTCTAATGGCAAGCATGTGGGTTGGGCATCTAGGCCATGGTTGGAAAGTAAGTCAAAGTTGAGCCACTTGATTGATTTCCCCATGCTTGTCCCTAGATCCTGCTTCTATAGCCCTTTCGAATAAGCCAGTTGCTTTAGTCACTGTCTTAATTCATGATATTAAATTCATCCTGACATATCCTGCCAGTCCAAAAAGGAAATTACTTCTGAAAAGGAAGAGACTAGAGTTTGGATAGTAAGATTTCTGGCCTCCTGCCTGCTCCTGTAATGTCCTGTTTGTAGGACTCCAGCCAAGGCTATGCAGCATACATGCTCTTACCTTGCCTATTCCCATGAATAGGCTCTGAAGTAATTACTTTTAATTAAACTTCAGACTGCTTGAAAAATTAATTGTACATAAGCAATGCTACTGTGAAAGTGGTAGAATTATCCAAACAAAGTCACATGACACTAAATCAAACAGTTTGGTTTGACATCATCTAAGTATCTGGCTCAAGTTCTTTTCATTTGGTTTTCCCAGAAATTTGTAGGCCAGATTTTCTCAGATCTTTGTGTACCATTAAATTTTCTTGCAAGATCCTATTGAAATAAAGATTCAGATTCTGGAGATCTTAAGCAAACTCCAAGATTCTGCATTTCTGGGGAAAAAAAAAAAACCTAGAAGATCTGAGACGGTCAGTCCACTTGGCATTTATGTAATAAGCATAGGTTCGGCAGGAAGAGAAGCTAGAGCCAGTGTGCACCTTCAGAAGAGAGTTTCCATGTGTAAGGCTGTGTTTCTGGTGTTGTAGGCGAAGGAGATGCAGCAGATGGTGAAATTGGAAGCCGAGATGGACCGCAGACCAGCAACAGTAGTATGAAACTCCAGAATGCAAACTGAAGCTGGAAGACCATGGAACACTAGAAGATCATGCCCAGCTTCTGAACACAGACTCCACAGACAAAAGCTGTTTTCTTTTGTTTCTTTTATGTATAGACACCGTGTTACCTGAAACCACAGGGACTGGGGATGACCAAACGTTCTTTTATTTAACAATTTGAGTATTGAATTTCTTTGGCCAACCAAAAGTAGCTATGTACATACACACACACACACACACACACACACACACACACACACAGAGAGAGAGAGAGAGAGAGAGAGAGAGAGAGAGAGAGAGAGAGAGAGAGAGAGAGAAATCCCCTATTCCCGACAGAGTTGAACCATGATACACAACTTAAACATGTTTGCTATGAGACAGCATCACAAGCCAGTGGGCTTGGTGATAACAGCTCTGCTTTGTGGTGCATTAGGACATGTTTGGGCTGCTGCTACAAAAAAATTAGTGCATTAGTAACTTAATAGTAAGCGCATGCACTAGAAGAAACAACTCTGTCTACATACAGTTCATTAGCAGAAGTGGTGGTCTGCTATACAAATCACTTTGCAGAATTTTCTACACCTAAGTTACCTCATCAGTAAGTGCCATGTCTTTACCATGCCATAAGATGCTAACTTCCTGTAAATGTTGCAGAAATCGTTAGGACAGTAGAGACACACAATGGTGTATCTGTGCCAAGGTCATCAACGCTCCAAGGGGGACTCGGCAGGCTCGCTTCAGAAAGTTTACAGCCGACACTGCTTTGTAGGAATTGCTTTTGCGGATTCCACATATTGCAACTCACTATACACTATAAGGATCGTGAAGTGGTTATTGGAAAATGTTTGTAAATGTGACCATGTACAAAGTATTTATACTCCTTAATTCTCACGGTTATAGCGCAAAATCATCTAAACATTACCACACGGCAAGACTAGTAAACAGGAATCATATATGTAATGTTTTGCATGATGCACAAGCACCAATTATGACTAACCCATTCAGACAGTTAACCTAACACCAAATAAATACTGGTTAAGTAAATGTATGGCACAGAATATTCTTTGACTATCAAGACTTTTAGCATAATGAAAAAGTCTATATATATGTGTATATGAATTATGTGGGCATTCTTGATACTTCAAGTTCTAGTTTGAAAAATACATAACTAATTTAATTTTACACAAAAATATTTATGCAGATTTTCAGACTTTCATATCAGGAAATAACCTTTTTATGTCTGTTAAATATCCAAGCGATTTGCTACCATGTTGACCTGCATGGCCTTCTCGCCTGCTGTAGTTGTCTTGCAGGTGGTGCATAAAGCGGAGATCAAGTTGTGCTGCCCAAACCCGGAGGAGCGTGCAGAGACCCGGTAGCCTAGAAAGAGTCAGATTCCTGATTTTAGGATGCAAAATGCCAACTTAATTGTTGTATATGGTTGTACAAATAGATTCTGTGTGTTCCTCTGAGAGGGCAGAGATTATGATACCACGAAGGCTGAAATTCAATGTACAACTTCTCTAATAAAAAAAAATGAAAACACATGTGCCATCTACCAGAGTATTTGCTTCCACAATGCTTTCTAGAAAACCTTTGCCTCTTCATATATGCTCTCTTCCTTATTTTCAAAAAAGGGCTTTATTTCATATCCCCATTATGGTCCCACCAACTGACATAGAACACACATAGAACATACTGAAGTCATGAGCTTTTTTTTTTTTTCTTTATAATTAGGAGTTGAATAGGTCATGATAGCTCTGTACTCTTGTCCAATTCCTGGTTTTCTTCTTTGAAAAAAAGTGGAATGAGACCGCATGTTTTCAGCACCAACATCCCATCTGATAAAATCCCATTTGATTCACATTGGGATTGCCAGTTTTCAAAAATAATTTGTTAGCTTCTCTTCCTCAAAGCCAGTGCTTCTTCCAAGAGCCCCAGGCTGCTGTCCTTCTGCCACCTGCCCTGGAGCCACCACCAGCCACTCCCATTTGCTTTCCAGAAGGCTCCTAGTTTCCCATGTTCTGGTCATGTGATCTCTGGGTCGCCCTCCTTCTGTACCATGGGAAATATTTATAGTTTGCCATTTTAGATCCTAAAACAGTTTCAACTTATCCCGGATTACTTTTAAGTATTTGAGACATAAAGGGTCTATTGTAACACTAAATTCAACACATCTAAAATAACAGCAAAATTATGACTTTTGCTCTGTGCCGGAGAGGTAGATCAGCATCTAAAAGTGCTTGCTGTGTTTGCAGGTGACCAGGACTTGAATTCCCAGTACCCTCGACCGGGTGGCCTATGACCAGCTGTCAATCCAGCCCCAAGGGATCTGACCCCTCTTACCTCTGTACACACCTACATACATGTGGCAGACATACAGATACAGACACATTTTTTTCAAGTTTATGCACCCAGATTCTATAACTTAAAGAAAAAAGCCCTTGACCATTAAAATGACTCATTCTCTTCTAGCATTCGGAACACTGCTGTGTTTCAGGGCATGCTCTAGTGCTCAGTCCAGTTTAGAGCACTCTGTCCCCCAGGAGCTCTTACGACCTCCTCCTCTAGTTGGTATCTGGCTACAAAGGAAGCTCCTTGATTTCTGCTAGGTGGGAGGAGCTTCAGGTCTTCCCATTGTCCAGACAATCCTAAATGCCCTCCTCTAAAGCACTGTAAAGTGAGCCTTTTTTACCAAGATCACTGCCGCTGTTCTCATCATGGCTGTTCATTTCCGCCATTTTTCTGGTCTATACAGACGTGCTGGATCTTGACTGTGCCACTTTAGATTCATCTGCCATGACACTACCTTTGTCCATATGTCTGGTATAGTTGTTCTAATGCAGTGGAGCCTCACAAATTCAGGTTCTTGATGTCATCTGGCGCTAAGTCCTAAGAAATGCAAAGTGAACCTGGATTTACTAAGCCACAAGACTTACCTGGGTTTCTGCTGTTATCTTGCTTCTGTATATAGGAGTTTTTATTTTCAGTTTAGGACTCTGAAAATTTCACTTGATTGCTTTACCAAGACATCCTTTCACGTGTGTGCCCCAACCAAACATCACTTGACATAACTAACTTTCCAAAGAACTAGAAGTTTCCACTTCACCTATTTAATTTCTCTTCCCTTCAGATCCCTTCCATATACACAGAATAATTTTTGCCAAATGATGGTCCTAATCATATTTCCATGCTATTCACGTGCAAAAATTCATATCTACCTGCTAAAGAATGACATTCACTTTGAACTGAGCACACTATTCCACTTTTAGTCTAACTTGACTACTCCTATAACCCATTTCAAGTTAGCATTCATTGTTAACAGAAGGATCACACACATCTTTTCTAGCCCACTACACAATATTCTGTCCTGAAACAATCTCTCCAGCCAGGCAGTGGTGGCACACACCCTTGGTCCAAGCATTTGGGAAGCAGAGGGAGGAGAATCTCTGAGTTTAAGGGGGAACCAGGAATCCTCCTCAAAGTTGCCTTTGATTTTCAAAGAGCAAGGGGCTATTCATTATAGGATGACTTGAAGTATTTCCTGTAAGGTGCTATTTAGGACTTACAATTGTGTAACTTCTTGAGCAGGAAACATCTTCAAATATCTGACTGAAAATCATTTTTAAAAAAGACGTTTTACATTATACATTTTCAATTCCAAAACAAACAAAACAAAACAAAACAAAACCCAAATACTTCAAATCAGTGCCCTTTCAAAGAAGCCCAGAGCTGGGTAAGCAATTCGGTCATGGAGCACAAACCTAGTATTTGCACCGATCTTCAGCAATGCAAAAAATAAAATAGCCAACCATCACAAAGGCCACCAGGAACTTAACAAGTGGCCTGTCAACATTAGCAGCATGTGGAGAATGAAGAATAGCTGTTTATCTTATTGTTGGTGAAAAATATATCATTTTAAACCTGAAATAGCTTTTCCTTTGTACTCACTTCTGCACCTCTGGACAAGGACCAACTTTTTTTAAACTTTTCTGTGATTCTCTGAGTTTTGCAGACTCCCAAACACACTTTTTAATAGTTGCACCTTTAATATAAATCTGAGGTGATGCAGCTGACATGAATATTTCTGAACCCTTGTCTTTAATATTTTATGAGAAGCATTCTGTTCCATCAGAATAGTGAAAAATATTAAGCGGAAGGAACAGGAGATAGTTTTAAAGAGCAACATCATTATTTCTGCACAAAATGAAAACTGTATGTCTGTATCGTTAAAAGACACAAGGTCCCTTCCACATTCCTATCTTTGACTGACTTTCATAGAAACAAATGAAGTTCAGTTTCTGAGCTGCTGCATCTTAGACATATTTAGACTCCATCACAATGTAGTAACAATAACATTCAGCAAACAAGAATATATCCAAGGCTCAAAATTCTGTTTTGCTAAACACCAGCCTACCTTATGTTCCAAGAAATTTCTTTCCAAAAGAAAGGAATCTGCATGTTCACCAAAAACACATACTCTTTATTCTTAATATTAAAAAAGTAGAAACCAAGTTACATCAAAGGGGACCTCATCAACATATATGCTCTTTATAATTCCAATCACAGAAAATCTTTGAATAGTTTAGAAGAGGTTCCCTCAGGTGACCTGGGATGGTGGGAATCAGGTATAGAAGTAGTTCTCAGAATGGATGCTAGACACCTTTGGTCTATCTTGTGTTCCCAAGAGCCTGAATGATGACATGGGAGCATCTCTGGCTTCCCGTTCACCTCTGTAGTTCACAATGTCTGTCTGTCTGTCTTTCTCTGTGTGTATGTGTATATGTGTGTGTGTGCACCATGTGCATGTGTATGTATGTATGTATGTATGTATGTATATAAATGACATCACAACAGATTAAAAAAATTTTCAGAATGTAGATGGTTCTATGAAGCTGGACATTAAAAGATGTGAGATGATATAAACAGTGCCACCCTACCAGTATAGTGATGCAATATGTGGACTTAAAATTACTATTAACCAGGATTGGGGATTTAGCTCAGTGGTAGAGGGCTTGCCTAGCAAGTGCAAGTCCCTGGGTTCTGTCCTCAGCTCTGAAAAGAAAATTACTATTAACCTATATTATTAAATTACTATGTATTAACTATACTACTATGCAACCTATATTAGTTAAATATTAGTATGTGGTAGATTGATTGTTACTTGATTGGACTGGTTAATATTTGAAAATTACTGTTTTAATTTCTAAGAGTAATTTTTACATACAAGATTCACATAAACAAAAACTTAAATTTCTTCCAATTTCTGTAAGCACATGAAGGAGTCCCAAGACTAAAGATTGTAAGAGTTGTTGAGCTATAATTCGTCTTGATCAAAGGTTATGTGAACATAAAGCTAATCCAGGTGTGCAGTTAAAATTCATGTCCCTCATTACCTGCACATAGTCCAAAACTGTTTAAAATATACAATGGAAAAATAGGTATATACTTATGACACAGCATTAGTTAGGGGGAAATTAGCACATCATTTATTATACAGAAATAAACACACATTTTCTCAAAATCATTAGAAATTATGGAAAAATAGCAAAGTTACCTTGAAGCCAAATGGGAACCAGCAAAGAGGCGTAATTATCTCAAAATTTGGATTACAAAATTAAATTGTTATTCCTTTATAGAGAGGTTATCCACATCCCTCTTAGAAAGAGTGGGGAATTCTGTGTTAAGGTGTGCTGTGAGTTTGAATATCTTCTACTCTAAGAGCTGCTTTTGCTAATAGGATATGTTGAAAAAACTAGAACACTTTCCTTGCAATGTTTACCATGCAATGTCTCCAAATTAACAATGGAAAATTATTTGACCCAATCCAAGAAAAACTAAGAGATTGACTGGAAACAAAACTTACTCTCAAGAAAGAAGAGACATGGTTACTTGATAGAGATGACAGCTTTCATCTAAACTGAGCAGTAAGCAGACTGGATATAAGCAGTTCTGAAGAGACTGTGCAGTACCAAGAGCAGTAGAGAGGAAGCAGGAAAGCCTGTTGGATGGGTGGAACGGATGGAAATTTTCAGAGATCATTATTGCAATATTACCATTCTGTAATAACCATCCCTGCCTCTGTGTGTCTATGGGAGGGGGTGTTACATTACCAAGATGGCTACTGCAATCAAGCAAGTTTAGTATGCATATTAATTACCTGAATAGCCTTTTGTCTTCCATTCTCTTGTCTTTTTTAAAATTCAGAAATATCTGCTCAGAGCCTTTGCCTTTTTAAAATTAATTGTAATTTTTAGGTGAATTTCACATCTTCATACATTTCAGGTTGAGTGCCTTTTCAGATGTGTGATTTAAATGTTTTTTCTCATTTTATGGATTGCCTACTTCCTACTAATTTTTTAATGTATACTTTAAAGGACAAAGGTTTTGCTAAACATGGTGGCTCATGCCTGTACTCCCAGACCTTGGGAGGCAAAGTCAGGTAGATCTCTGTGAATTTGAGGCCAGGCTGGTTTACATAGTGAGTTGCAAGCCAGCCAAGGGTGTGTAGACCTAGTCTCAAAAATAAGAACTATATTGAGGAAAGGGGATAACATTTGAAATGTAAATAAAGCAAATATCTAATAAAAAAAGAAAAAAAGAATTTAAACTGAAAATAAAAAGAGAAAGGTCTTGTGGGTTTTCTTAATGACATTTACTTTGTTTATTTTGCTTATTTTTATGGTTCTGGGGTTGATCATAGCTAAGGAATGATTGCCTAATTCAACATTACCAAATTGCCCCTTTTCTTCTCAGAGATGTATGCATTAATTTATTTACATGGGGGTGGTGAAGTGTATGCATGTTCCCTGAGCACCCATCTGTAGGTTGGAGAAAAAAATTTCAGAGTCCATTTTCTCCTTCCATCATTATGTGGGTCCCGGGGATTGAACTGGGATTGCTGTGTTTAGAGGCAAGCGCTTTTACCCACTTGGCCATCTTGCCAGTTCCATTGATACATTCTTAATTCTCATTGTATGTGATAAAAGAGCTAATTACTGATTAGCATATGCAATCATTCTTAAAAAGACTATTTCCTCACTGAATAGTTTTTAATACTCTTGTAAAATGTCAGTGTACTATAAATGTGGACCTTACACTAAAATGTCTCCATTCTGTGTACTAGACACTGCTCAAATAGGGATGACTTTCACCCAGCCAAATCGCATGGTTTTCTTTTACATGCTGTTAAGTAGCAACTTCCTCTAAGATAAAACATTTCATCTTGGGAGGAAGCTCCTTAAGACAAAAGTGTGTGTGTGTGTGTGTGTGTGTGTGTTTGTGTGTGTGTGTGTGTGTGTGTGGTGTGAGTGGTGTGTGTGTGTGTGGTGTGTGTGTGTGTGTGTGTGTGTGTGTGTGAGACTGTTGACATTTGTTGACAGCTAACTTCATATATCTGGCCTTTATAATCAGTGCTTCTCAAATGACCCTTTCACAAGTGTCACCTAAGACCATCAGAAAACACAGATATTTATATTCCTTTTATGATAAATAACACTAGCAAAATTGCATGAAGTAGAAATGATAATAGTTTTTATAGTTGGGTGTCCCCACAACATGAGGAACTGTAACAAAGGGTCTCAGCATTAGGAAGGTTGAGAACCATTACTTTATAATGCATGATGTAACTTCACAATTTGTTACAAGTGAATCTGAAATCTTCAGAAACCTGAGAAGAAAACTATGGAATGCATCATAAATGCGTGTGTCATCTTTGCACAGGGGCCATGCTAATCTTCTCTGTACTGTTTCTAATCTTATATTCGCTGCTGAAGCAAACAACTTCACAGGGAGTTGAAAAGAAGGGGAAACATTCTGTCTTAATTACTTCTCTACTGCTGTGATAAAACACCACGAGCAATACAACTTATAAACGCAGTGCATATAAATGGGCTTGTAGTCCATGATATGAAGAGACGGTGTGGTGACAGGTGGCTGGAACATCATTTCAGAGCTCAACTCTTGATCCATAAGTAGGCAGAGAAGCATACTGGGAAATTTGTAAGTCTTTTGAAACATCAAACCTTGTTCCTGGTGACAAATGTCCTCCAACTAGGCCACACCTAATCCTTCTTAAACAGTTATGCTAACGGGGGATCAAGTATTCAAACATATGAGCCTATCAATGCCTTGTCATAACACACTAATTTTCTGTCAATGTGACAATAGCTTGTATCATCGGAGAAGGAACTTCAACTGAGAAAATACTTTTACTTTGATCTGTGGATATGTTTTCTTAATTAATAATTAAAATAGAAAACCCTAGGTCACTCTGGATGGTGCCACATGAGGGTAGGTTGTTCTACATGCAATAAGAAAGCAGGCTAAGCATGGCATGAAGAGCAAGCCAGCAAGCAGTGTTCCTTCATAGCACAAGCTTCAGTTCCTTCCTCCCGGTTCCAGTGTTGTTTGTTTATTTGTTTGTTTTTTCCGAGACAGGGTTTCTCTGTGTAGTTCAGGCTGTCCTGGAACTCACTTTGTAGACCAGGCTGGCCTTGAACTCAGAAATCCGCCTGCCTCTGCCTCCCAAGTGCTGGGATTAAAGGCGTGCGCCACCACCGGCCAGTCCGGTTCCTGTTTTAAACCCCATCCTTACTTTCCCTCAGGATGGTTGTAGCCTCAGGACAACAACCTTAAAGTGAAAGAAACTCTTTCCTCTCCAAGTTGCTTCTGGTCATGGTGCTTAACATGGGCATAGAAACCTAACCAGAACACTCTTGCAGAAAAGTTTTATAACAATTCATGGCTTCAGGAAGTCCATAAAACTAGCCATATCCATCCAATTCTAAAAATAAATATAATCTTAATGACTGCTGAGAGTCAGGCTCAGACCAGGCGAGTACTGCAAGAAGGAGAGACCAATGAGCTGACTAAAGAAGCAGAGATCAGCTGCTTGGAAGGGTTTCAGATCTACTGAGCTACCTGGAAATGACACTACACTTTGTAGTATAGTGTCAATTGTTTGTAGGGTGTACATACAGTCCACTCCTGATTTCCAGGTTTCCTGAGCTGTCATCCATGCTGGAATGGCTTTGCTAACAGTTTTCTTTGAGTTATTTCTGCTCCTCTAAGTAATTTCTCACCCATAGTCCTGCAAAGAACCCTAATAAAAGCTGTTGGCTTACCAAGTTGGATTTTGCTGGTATCCTTACTTTGCCCTATCTCCAGTTCCCTATGTGAGGTAAGTAGACATAAGCATAGTGTCATACTACCCATGCTGATCTAAACCTCCCATTAGTATTTCACACACCTAGTCATTGCTTCCCTCTTGAAACTCTATTTGCTTTATAAGTTAATATTATAGGAAAATAAACTTTCCATGTTCCAGTCTCATAGATAATTCTTTTCCAGAGGCTTTTCCTCTCATAAGAAAAGGTAGAGTTCAAATCTACAGTTCAGGCAGCACTGCTCCTAAGAACAATTGCTAATTCAACCCTTCACAGAATACAATGCGGAAAATATGAACAGACTACATCTATCAGAAATCTTAACATTGTCTTTTATTATTTTATTTAGTTACTTTTCGATATGTTGGTACTGTATCTGTCTCCTATTGCTGTATAATAAAGGACCACTGATTTATTATAAAACTATACATCTGTTTACAGTTTTGCAGTTTAGAAGTGTAGGCATCAAACCAGGAATCATTCACTACCCAGACTCTCACAAGGCTAACATGAATTACCTGGGCCTTGATGCCCTAAGGCTTATGATCCTAAAACTCAAGAAATTGTTAAGAATTCAGTTTCTATACTTACAACTAGCTACTCTGCTTGCATGCTGGGTATACTGGTCAGGAGTTATTCTTGGTTCCTAAGCTTTCTTTCATTCTTTGTTGCAAGGTTTTGGGCTTTATAGGACTTCTTTAAGACCCTGCATCTTGCTTTTTCAAGGATAGAACCTGAATCCTGTTTTACTTCTCACTTCCTTTGAGAAGAGTCCAGTCCATTTTAAGGACTCATTTAATTAGGTTTTCATCACTCAAGATTATCTCTCATTTTGTTAACTCAAAGTTAACTATTTGGGGGCTTTAATTATATATTTCTATAACAACAATATTACGTCATCAAATACTTATATAATAAATATTTTTAATTATATCAGTTTTGTCAACGAATATTATTTATTCAAAGACATTTCCTTATTCACACTCCAAGATGCACTTACCAAATTTTATAGAGTACAAGTACTGAAATTATACACAAGGGGCCTTCTTGGTAATATTTTGTTTATGCACACACATCACTGTCTCAGATATCATATATTATAGTTAAATATAATATGTTTATATCATAGTCATTTAGTTACCCTATTACAGATGAGTCAATAACATTATCATCATCCTACATAGGTTCAATGCAAGGTCACACAGTAGCATAGTAGAGATGAAAGACTAGATCACACCCATTTTCTAGTCTCTAAATATATATCTTCTACAGAACCACTACATTGTGTTAAGGATTATTCTACCTTATACCTAAAACACAAAATCATTTTTATCAGTCCATTTGTCATTTATATACTGGAAGGTTACTGATTTTAATATATTAACTTTGTATCCTGCTACTGTGCTGAACGTGTCCATCAACTATAGGAATTGCTTGGTGAAGTTTTTAGGATCATTTGTGTATACAATCATATCATGTATAAATTAAGATACATTGGCTTCATTCTCTAATATTTGTATCCCTTTGATCTCCTTCAGCTGTATTATTTCTCTAGCTCAGACTTTTATTGCTATATTAAATTGTTATGGAAAGAGTTGGCTTATCTTGTTCTTGATTTAGTGGATATGCTTTGAATTTGTCTCCATTTAGGTGGATATTGTTTGTGGTTTTGCTGTAAATTGACTCTACTATTTTGAGGTATACCCCTTATATGCCTAGTCTCTCTTGCACTTTTATCATGAAGGGGTGTTGGATTTTGTCAAATGCCTGCACCTAATGAGATGCTCGTATGACTTTTGGCTTTAAGTCTTTTCATATTGTGTATAACCATTATCAATTTATGAATCTTGAACCATCCTTGCATTTCTGGGCTGAGGTCTACTTGTGATAGATGATCCTTTTGATGTGTCCTTATATTCAGTTTGCAAGAATTTTATTGAGAAGTTTTGAATCTATGTTCATAAGGGAAATTGGTCTTTAATTATTATTCTTTGATGGAGCTTCACATGGTTTAGGTATCAGGGTTATCTGTGGCCTCATAGAAAGAATTGGGCAAACTTCCTTCTGCTTCTATTTGTGGACTAATTTGATGAGTATTGACATAATCCTTTTTTGAAAGTCCAATAGAATTTAGAATTTTGTCCTAAAATAATCTCATCCTGGGCTTTTTTAAAGACTAATTTTCACTTATTTCACTAGAAGTTAAAGGCCATAGGTATGTTTAAATGGTTTATATCTTCAATAACTCATTTCTTTTATACTTTCCAATTTGGTGGAGTACAGGTTCTTTAAGTATGTTCTTATGATTCTCTGGATTTTCTCAGTGTCTGCTGTTATGTCTCTCCTTCCTTCTTCCTTCCTTCCTTCCTTCCTTCCTTCCTTCCTTCCTTTCTTTCTTTCTTTGTTGTTTTTTTGTTTTTTGTTTTGTTTTGTTTTTCGAGACAGGGTTTCTCTGTGTAGCCCTGGCTGTCCTGGAACTCACTCTGTAGACCAGGCTGGCCTCGAACTCAGAAATCCACCTACCTCTGCCTCCCAAGTGCTGGGATTAAAGGCATGCACCACCATGCCCGGCTTATGTCTCACCTTTCATCGTTTTTTTTTTTTTTAATTCACATATTTTCTCTCTGCCTTTTAGTTCATTTAACTAAGAAACTGTCACTAAGTCTCTAAAAACCCAGTCTTTCTTTCATTGATTCTTTGTATTATTATTTGTTTGCTTGTTTCTTACTGATTTAATCTCTGAGTTTGAGTATTTTGCTATTTCTTTTGGTTACTTAGTTTTTTTCTTCTAGAGTTTTCTTTTTTAATTGAATATATACTTAGTTTACATTTCAAATGTTATACCCTCTCCTGGTTTTCCCCCTCCCAGAAAACCCCCAACCTATCCTCCCTACCCCTGTCTCCATGAAGATGCCCCTCCACCCAACCCTCTCTCACCTACCCCCCTCTATTTCCCAATGCTGGGGCATCTACCAAGCCTTCATAGGACCAAGGACCTCTCCTCCCACCGATGCCTGACAAGGCATTCCTCTACCACAAATGTGGCTGGAACCATGTGTACCCCCCTGGTTTATGGCTTAGTCCCTGGGAGCCCTGGGGGGTCTGGTTGGCCAACATCGGCCTTCTTCCCATGAGGGTGCAAACCCCTTCAGCTCCTCCAGTCCTCCCTCCAACTCCTCCATTGTGGACCCCACACTCAGTCCAATGGTTGGCTGCTAGCATCTGCCTCTGTTTCTGTAAGGCTCTGGCAGGGCCCCTCAGGAGACAGCCATATCAGGCTCCTTTTGGCAAGCACTTCTTGGCATCCACAATAGTGTTGGGGTTTGGTGACTGTTTATGGGATGAATCCCCCCAGGTATGATAGTCTCTAGATGATGGCCTTTCCTTCAGTCTCTGCTCCATACTTTGTCTCCATAATTGCTCCTGTGATTATATTGTTCCCTTTTCCTGAAAAAGTGAAGCACCCACATTTTAGTCTTCCTTCTTCTTGAGCTTCACGTGGTCTGTTGCTGCCCCCAGCTATGGAGAACTAGGTCCCTGGAAGCTGGGGAGAGATGGGGGCGTGGGGGGGGGCGGGGGGGGAGGAGACAAAGAAGAACAAAGGCCAGGACAACAGTTTGCTAATGGAGGCCCAATGTTTATTTGGGGTCTCACAATATAAGACTTTTGGGGGCAAGTTCCTTCCCCCAAACTCCATGGGTATTGCCTCCAATGTTCCACACTGCTCAGTGGGGGTAGCCTGTTTGATTCAGGAAACTGTAAGTCTGGCAGATCAAAGGACTTCAGGACTCAGCCCCAGGCTAGCTCAGGTGTTGGCTAATGGCTTGCAGGTAATAAACCTGAGGCTGCATTGTTCAATGGAGAACAAAGGCCTGAACTCCAAGGGCTAGCAGGGAGTTTCGGGAAACCCCTCCCACCCCCCCAGCCCCTCACCCCCTACACCCCCTCAAAGACTGGGGGAACACACAGAGGTCTATGAATTGTATCTTGTTTATTCTGAGCTTTTTGGCTAATATCCACTTACCAGTGAGTGCATACCCTGTGTGTTTTTTTGTTATTGGGTTACCTCACTCAGGATGACACTTTCTAGCTCCATACATTTGCTTAAGAATTTCATGAATTCATTGTTTTTAATAGCTGAGCAGTACTCCATTGTGTAAATATACTGCATTTTTCTGTACCCATTCCTCTGTTGTCTTCTAGAGTTTTCATGTGTGCCATTAAATTACTAATATGAGCTCTCTCCAATTTTTTTATTTAGGAGCTAAAGTGCTATGAACTTGCCTCTTGGAACTAATTCATTGCGTCCTGTATGTTTGGAGATGGCTATGTTTTCATTTTTATCCCATTCTAAAAAGTTTTTTCTTAATTTCTGTCTTGACCCACTTTTCATACATACAGTAATGATTTGTTCAGAACCCAGAAGTTTGTAAGCTTTCTGTTGATTCTATTTTTGTTGATATACAACTTTAATTTGTGGTGGTCAGATACGATGCAGAATGTTATTGTAATTTTCTTATATCTGTGGAGACTTGTTTTTTACACCAGCATTCAGTCAATTTTGAGTAAGTCCCATTGGTTGCTGAGAAGAAGATATATTCTCTTGTATTTAACTCTGTATTTCTCTATTTTTGTTTAGTTCTGGATGATTTGTCATTTGGCAAGAGTAGGGCATCGACATCTTTCACTAACACTGTAGAGATCAATATATGATTTTAGCTATAGAAGTGATTCTTTATAAAGTTGGGTGTCCTGTGTTTGGTGCATAGATGTCAAGAATTGTAATGTTATTTTGACCAAATTTTCATGAGTATTTAGTATCCTTCCCTATCTCTTCTGATTGGTTTTGATTGGAAGTCTATATCCTTAATATTAAGGTGTGTTTCTTGAATGAAGCTGAAGGATGAATCCTGTTTTTGAATCCAGTTTATTAGTCTTGTGCCCTTTTATTGGGGAATTGATACCACTGATGTTAAGAGTTATCAATTAACAGTGTTTTTTGATTTCCATTATTTTGTTGTGGTGGTGTGGGCCTTTCTATTCACCTTTTGATTTGCATATCTGAGATTATTTACTCCTTATATTTTCTTTGGTGTAGGTAACTTCAGGTTAAAATTTTCTTTCTAGTGTCTTTTGTAGAGCTGTGTATATAGATACTTCTTAACCTGGATCTATTAAGGAATGTCTTTCTTTCTCCAAGTATTTTGAACAAAAGTTTTGTTGTATATAATAGTATGGGCTGGCATCTGTGGTTTCTTAGAGATTATAGAACATCTTTTCAAGTGTTTATGGCTTTTAGAGACTCCATCCAAAAATCAGGTGGTATTCTAATACATCTGCCTTTACCATTTAATCTTTTATCCTTGTAGATTTTAATATTCTTTATTTGTACTTTATGTTCAGTGCTTTATTATTATATGTTGTAGGAGTTTCTTTCATGGTACAGTCTATTTGTTGTTCTGTGTGCTTCTTATGCCTTGAAAACTAACTACTATAGGTTGAGGAAATTTTCTTCTAGTCCCCTTACACAGTTGTAGCAGATGTACAGTCTGGAATTCATGTGAATCCCCTAATAATTGAACTGGGGGCTGTCTCTGACTCTAGTGCCTGCCTTTGGAGCCCCTTCCTTGACTGAGATGCCTTGTCTGAACTCAGTGGGAGAGGATGTGCTTAGTCCTGCTGCAATTTTAATTGCATGGTGGGATTCCCCTTCTCCTCAGAGAAGGGGAGGAAGTATTAAGGAGAGGAGTTTGTGAGGGTGGGACTGGGAGGAGAGGAGGGAGAGGAGCTGTGATTGGGATGTAAAGTGAATAAATAAATAAATAAATTAGTAAAAAAAAATTCTGGGCTTTTTAGTTAAGTTTCTTTTTTATCCATTCCTACTGGAGTTTTGATCTTTCCCTGGTGAACCAGACTCCCTGGATGTTTTGTGCCTGAATTTTTTTCAGATTTAATACTTTCCTTGACCAAGATAATTATTTCTATTATCTTGTCTTCAATGCCTGAGATTCTCTCTTCCATCTCTTGTATTATGTTGATGGAGCTTCCCTCTGAGTTTACTGTTCAAGTTCCTAAATTTTTCATTTCTAGATTTTCTTCATTTGAGTTTTCTTCATTGATTGTATTTCCACTTTCAAGTTTTGAGCTGTTTTATTCATTTCCTTCCTCTGTTTGTATATTCATAGATTTTGTTAATGGATTTATTCATAACCTCTATGAGATCATATTCATAATCGATATTTTGAATTCTTTGTATTGTATTTTAGCTATTTAACTATATTTCATTTCTAAAGGATACATTGGAAGGATTGTTAGATTCTAGTGAGACATATTGTCCTGGATGTTTTGGTTATGAATTTATGCTGTTGTCTAGGCATCTAGGCTTGGTACTGATATCAGATTTTGTGTTTGTTATGTGGATTTTCCATTGCTTGTTTTCTGTTGCCCTCTCTCTCTGGAAAGTGTTGTGGCTACAGGTACATGGTATGGAAAGCTTCTGCGGTCCTATAAGATGTGGCTACTAAGTGTTAGGAGCTGACACAAAAGAATGGGGATAGATTAGGAGGTGGGAGGGTGAGAGGTCCAAAGGAGGGAGAAAAGCTGTGTGTGGCCTCAGGACTTGCATATGCCTAAAAATGAGGGCGTACAAGAAGGAGAGGCCACAGTAGATTGTCTCCTACAAATTTGCAGATATGTCTGGGGGACTCATGCCAGTACCATGCTGTTTTTATTACTATACTTCTGGAATATAACTTAAATTTAAGAATGGTGTTAATTCCAGCAATGTTTTCATTATTCAAGATTGTTTTGGATTTCTTGGGTCTTTTGTGTTTCCATATGAATTTTAAGATAATTTTTCCAATTTCTGTGAAGAATTATATTTGAATTTTGATACGGGTTGTACTAAATCTGTATAGTGACATAGATGTGGAAAGAGAAACACTTATTTACTGTTTAGGGTTGAAAAATTGAGCTGGCACTGTGGAAATTGGTATTAAGGTTTCTCAAAAAGCTAGAAATACGTCTACCATATAACCAAACACCCACTCATACCACTCAGGAATATGTCCAAAGGACTCTGTATCCTACTACAGAGATACTTGCTCATCTGTGTTTACTGATGCTTTATTTACAGTAATCAGAAAGCAAAGGGGACAGCGTGGCCATTAACTGATGAACAGATAATGAAAATGTATTACATTTACACAAAGGACTATTATTCAGCTTTGAGAAAAATGAAATTTTCAGGTAAATGAATGGAAATCATTCTGAGCGGGAAAAATAAATGTCCCATGTTCTTTATGTGTGGATGCTACATTTGAAATTTCATTGGAAAGAATTTCCATATATATATTTCCATTCCAGATATCACAGGCAATCTAATAAAAGGCCCAGTGCCTGCAATGGGTTACCTCTTTTGTTTTTGCTAGTCAGTGGATCTCACAGACCTCTCCTAATTATTACAGGCTGTTACCATTTCTCCTGGTTACCCTCCAGAACTTGATGTTAAGATTCTAGTGCTGAAGACAACACATACTTGAGCCATAGGCCACTGATAAGTACAGATCCAGAAGCTGCATTCCTAGTGTCTCTCTTCTATAGTACCAGACAGTTCTACGTACACTACCACAAAAGAGTGTTCAGCCAACTTGCCCACTTGCGAACTCTGCAAACTCTGATAATAACTATCCTGGAAGGATATGCCCACTGGTGTGATCATAACACAAGTGTTAAATTAGTAGCAAACCACTTTGTGATTGAAGTTAAAGCCCACTCTGCAAGACAGAGCTCATATCTGAAATTTTTAACTATATCCAAAACTTATGACCTGTTAGGTCTTCAGACTTAGGGAAGAATCTATGACTATTAGTCTGCTAAGTTGACATAGTATTAAACTGCTCCCTTAGTTTTTATCTTTAATCCCATAGATTAATGTCTTGTTCAATCCTCAATAAAGCAACTTTTTAAAGTAGTTACCAACTAACACAAAATGGTTGCATGAAGAGAATAAAAGGCCATTGAATGCTCAACTCTAAATGAAGCATCTATATCATACCCTAGGATCAGAGATAATCTCAGAATATCTATACAGAGAGCTCTTGAGAGCCAGAAGTAGTGGACATCTGTGACAAAACATTATTTGATGGGCATAGCAGGGCTATAACACTCATGAATTTATATAATCTATGACTGCATTCGTAAGATCAAGATCAGCCAAAATTCCATTCCAGCATGGACAGAACAGAACACATGGAGGCTCATCCCTAAACATGTAATCATTTCTGAAGGGAGGAAAAGAACTACTTTGATGGCTGTAGCCCCTGGATGGCTCTCCATGTGGCAGTAGAAAGTGATATACCTATGCAAATGCAGGCAGTACTTACTGGACTCAGTGGAGCATGAAGATGAAGGTCAGAAAAAAGAGTTCATTCGGTGGAGTAGGGGAGGAATGAGAGAGGAGGAAATTGAAAATGCATGTATGAAACTCTCAATTTAAAATTTGTTTAAAACCATGATCACAATGCTACCTGACATTTTGTAATTATTATTAACAATGAATATTTGCTAAAGACATGGCATCGTTTGGTTGTCATGGCAACCTATTAATATAGGTTTTGTCATTTCTTCTTCAGATGAGGAAATGACTGGGTAAAACTGTACAATATAACACTTGCCACAACAAAGAAAAACAAATATTCTTCCTGATTTTCATGTTATCACAAATTAATTTGTACAAAGCACTATATGAGGAAAATGTAAAGGATATTATGCCTATTTATTTGTTGATGATACATTGAAACATGACCCATGCAATCTCAACACTAATTAGGCTTGCTTTGAGTAACATCCTTCAGAAATGACTTTAGTAGGAGAATAAGGTCTAAAAAAAACTTTGCTTTTAGAATTCTAAGCAAAAAGGCAAAAAGTATGGCCCACAGGCTAAGTCCAGTCTTTCATCTACTTTTGTCTTAAGAGCTAAGACTCTTTTTTCCATTGTGTGTGTGTGTGTGTATGTGTGTGTGTGTGTGTGTGTGTGTTTGTGTGTGTGTGTGTGTGTGTGTGTGTGAGAGAGAGAGAGAGAGAGAGAGAGAGAGAGAGAGAGAGAGAGAGAGAGGGGCTTTCTTGGACACGGACTGTGTGTCCATGCAGTAGAGACAAGGACAACAGTGACTTGGAGATTGAGATATGGAGATCTCCTTAGGGCCCAAGAACTATGATTTTGAAGAAGACAAGTCAGCTGTACTAGGTGCATATCCAGGTTTGACTCTCTAACAAGATTTAAGGAGAAAACATTTTGAGCTATTAATACATGAGAATCAAAAGATAAAAATATAATTATAGAAATTATTACTGCCAAGAGCTCAGTCCTACTAACTCCTGTGAGTCTCAATGTATATTTATCTCAGAATTCATCTACCCAGAGTAAGGAATTATTCTCCAATTTTCTCTTTCCATGGATGAGAGTTGCATCTGAGGGTAGCAACTACCCAACACTTCTGTGAGAAAAGCAAGCTTCTGAGGGCAGAGAAAGCATCTAGAAACCCACAGGTACAACCAGAGGAGCACATAAATAGAGAGGAGACAAAACTGGAATATGAGAGGGGCACCAAAAGTGACTGCCAAATTGGACTCTCCTCCAACCTGGAGAACTGTGGTATTGGAGACAAGAACAAATTACATGTATTAAGCTTTTAAGATGTAGAAATTGAACTGGGTGCTGATGGCACTTGCCTTTAATCTCAGCATTTGAGAGGCAGAATTAGGTGGATTTCTATGACTTCTGAGCCCTGAGTCCAGCCTGGTCTACAGAGTGAATTCTAGGACAGCCAAGGCTACACAGAGAAGCTCTGTCTTGCAAAACCTTAAAAATATTATGCACTAAGATCAAGAATTGACAAATGGGACCTCATAAAATTACAAAGTTTCTGCAAGGCAAAGGACACTGTCAGAAGGACAAAACGACAACCAACAAAGTGGGAAAAGATCTTCACCAACCCCACATCCGACAGAGGGCTAATATCTAATATATACAAAGAACTCAAGAAGTTAGACCCCAAAGAACCAAATAACCCTATCAAAAAAATGGGGTACAGAGCTAAACAAAGAATTTTCACCAGAAGAAATTCGGATGGCTGAGAAACACCTTAAGAGATGTTCAACATCATTAGTCATCAGAGAAATGCAAATCAAAACAACCCTGAGATTCCACCTCACACCAGTCAGAATGGCTAAGATTAAAAACTGAAGAGACAACAAATGCTGGCGAGGATGTGGAGAAAGAGGAACACTCCTCCACTGTTGGTGGGATTGCAAAATGGTAAAACCGCTCTGGAAGTCAGTGTGGCGGTTCCTCAGAAAATTGGGCATGTTCCTTCCAGAGGACCCTGGCATACCACTCCTGGGCATATACCCAGAGGATTCCCCTACATACAATAAAGACACATGCTCCACTATGTTTATAGCAGCCTTGTTTATAATAGCCAGAAATTGGAAGGAGCCCAAATATCCCTCAAAGGAGGAATGGATACAGAAAATGTGGTATATTTATACAATGGAATACTACTCAGCAATTAAAAATAATGAATTCATGCAATTTGTAGGTAAATGGTTAGACCTGGAAAATATCATCCTGAGTGAGCTAACCCAATCACAAAAGAATACACATGAAATGCAATCACTGATAAGTGGATATTAATGAGCCCAGAAGTCCTAAATACTCAAGGCACAATTAGCAAGTCAAATGATTCCCAAGAAGAAGAAAGGAGAGGACCCTGGGCCTGGAAAGATTGGATCCAGTTTTGTAGAGAAACTGTGGGGGGAGGGGGAATGATTGGGGAATAGTTGGGGGGGGAGAGGAACTATGGGACATAGGGAGGGGGGGAACTGGGAAAGGGGAAAGCCTTTGGAATGTAAACATAGAATATAGAAAATAAAAAAAAAAAAGAAACATAGGAGAACAGCACATTGACTTAGGGGACCTGAGACCCTACTTTGATTTAGATATTCTTGGAGAAAAAGAGGTGCATATTTGTCCTCTGGGCCCAGTATGTGTATCATCTAGCCTTGGAATCGGTAGCTACCAGGTTTTCTGCTTCTAGCCTGCATATAGCCATTGTTGGGTTGTATCTGTATCATGTAAGTCAAGTAAATCCCTTTGTAACATATATTCTCTACTGATTCTATTCTGAAGAACACTAATACAGGGTGGAAGGGTTTATCTTACTTCAGTTTCTGAGAATTTCAGTCCCTTATGGCAATAAATAAATAAATAAATAAATAAATAAAGTCAACAAAAAAATATAGAAATCGTACTTCCATATTCCAGGCTATATCCGTTATATAGGCATGTGTTTTAACTTTCCTCTGGAATAGAAGAATCCTCAGCTCCATGCACAAAGGTAAGTCTGACATCTATGATTCCATCCAAACACTAAACAATATACCTACTTCTCAGCAGTCCACGAAACACTCTTTAATATTGAACACACACTAAGAGACAATTGCGAGTCTTTTTAAAAATTTTCTATTTGCTCTTTATGAATTTCACATCATGCACCCCAATCCCACTCACTTCTCCATCCCCTCTTACCAGCTGCCCTCTATCCTTACAACTGCCCCACTGTAGTGTGACACAGTGTGTCTCACAGTTTACCCTTTTGTCCACACTCCTTTGCTTGCAAATGCTTGTTGTAAGGAGTCATTGATCTGGTCCAAGGCCTCTGCCATGGTTCAGTACTACAACCCGCTACGCTATCAATACAAGAACCTCACTGGAAGTCCTCTCAGACATTCTTTGGTTGCCCTTAGCCATGGAAATCCTGAAGTTTTGGAACTGTAGGACTGGCCCCTCTGTGTACTCTAGGAATTCATTGCTGGAGTAGATGTTGAGTTGGTAGACCAACTTAAAGCCCTAGATCTGGACCTAGGAGGTAGTTGAGCTTGTGAGTCTGCCAGCCTTTCTGTGCTCACACCAACAGGGCAATCACTCCAACGTTCTTCCAGTCAGCAAGGGCAATTGCCAGCTCTCCCACTCCCATGCCTTTGCAATAGGCCGACTCTAGCATGGCCAGCTCTAGTTTGCTGCCCAGGTAAAGTTCAGGGTCCACTTCCCCCAAGTGCTGCAGCAGGCAAAGGACTGGGCAAACTCCCCGAGTGTGAAGGACAAGACCACCCCTCCCAATCTCATGACCTCTCCTGCCTGCCATAGGTGTCTAGAGAGACAAGAGGATTGGGGAGGTCATGTCTCCTTAGCCCATGCTGCCTCAGGGCAGACAAGTTGTGGGGGTCGGCTCTCCCATGCTCACACCCTCAGGGTTGGTTCACAACAACTCTCACAGACAGGCATAGCTCTTCAGGACCTCCTGGGAAAGGTGTGGAGCCATCTCTCCTCCTCTCACTTTCAGGGCCAGCTGTTCCACAATGCCCAAATGAGAGGAGGAGCCAGTTCTCCACAGACTTCAGCCAACAGCATGGCCCTGGTTGGCAGCTCAGACCAGGGAGTTCGTCCTGGTCTACTCCTCGCATCTACTCCCATCGGGCTGTTTCTCACCATTCTCAAGTCCCAAGTTGTGCCTCTTTTCTCTGTGCACACATCTTTCTGCTTCCTTTCCTCTCCCATCTTCCCACCACTTACTTGCTCATTTTAGTGGTGGCCAGGGCCTCTAGGTGTCTGGGATCATCTCAAGAGCAGTCCCGTGAGTACTGTGCTATGCTCCTGCAGCGTGGCACTGGGAAGGGGTCATCTCAGCTATGGCCTGTTTGCCTGCACAGCTACCAGACTGGAGGTAATATTGGGCTCCAGGAGGGGATGGTCTTGACTTAGGCTTGCATTCTCCACAATGCAAGTCTTTATTTTTTTTCTACATTCATTGTTTTCATTCCAAATGATTTCCCCTTTCCTGGTTCTCCCCTCCCCATAAGTCTCATAAGCCCTCTTCCCTTCACCCATTCCCCAATCAACCCCTCCCACTTCTCTGTCCTGGTAATCCCCTACATTGCTGCATCAAGCCTTTCCAGGACCAGGGCCCTCTCCTTTCTTCTTCTTGGGAATCATTTGATATATGAATTGTGTCTTGAGTATTCAGAGCTTCTGGGCTAATATCCACTTATCAGTGACTGCATTCCATGTGTGTTATTTTGTGATTGTGTTACCTCACTTAGGATGATATTTCCAGTTCCAACAATTTGCCTAAGAATTTCATGAATTCATTGGTTTTATTTGCTGACTAGTACTCCATTATGTAAATGTACCATATTTTCTGTATCCATTACTCCATTGAGGGACATCTGGATTCTTTCCAGCTTCTGGCTATAATAAATAAGGCTGCTATGAACATAGTGGAGCATGTGTCCTTATTGCATGCTGGGGAATCCTCTGGGTATAAGCCCAGGAGTGGTATAGCAGGGTCCTCTGGAAGTGTCATGCCCAGTTTTCTGAGGAAGTGCCAGACTGATTTCCAGAGTGGTTGTACCAGCTTGCAATCCCACCAGCAGTGGAGGAGTGTTCCTCTTTCTCCACATCCTTGCCAATACCTGTTGTCTCCTGAGTTTTTAATCTTAGCCATTCTGACTGGTGTGAGGTGAAATCTCAGGATTGTTTTGATTTGCATTTCCCTAATGACTGATGATGTTAAACATTTCTTAAGCTGCTTCTCAGCCATCTGAAGTTCTTCAGGTGAAAATTCTTTGTTTAGCTCTGTACTCCATTTTTTAACAAGGTTATTTGGCTCTCTGCAGTCTAACTTCTTGAGTTTTTTGTATGTATTGGATATTAGCCCTCTCTTAGATGTAGGGTTGGTGAAGATCTTTTCCCAATTTGTTGGTTGCCATTTTGTCTGATTGACAGTGTCCTTTGCCTTACAGAAACTTTGCAATTTTATGAGGTCCCATTTGTCAATTCTTGATCTTAGAGCATAAGCTATTGGTGTTCTGTTCAGGAACTTTCCCCCAGTGCCCCTGTGCTCTCTGTTCTTCCCCAGTTTCTTTTCTATTAGTTTCAGTGTGTCTGGTTTTATGTGGAGGTCCTTGATCCACTTGGAGTTGAGCTTAGTACAAGGAGATAAGAATGTATTGATTTGCATTCTTCTGCATGCTGATCTCCAGTTGAACCAGCACCATTTGTTGGAAAAGCTAGCTTTTTTCCACTGGATGGTTGTAGCTCCTTTGTCGAAGATCAAGTGACCATAGGTGTGTGGGTTCATTTCTTGAGTCTGCAGAGTGATCAGCACTTGGAAAGGGTCCAAGTTTGGTCCAGCATCTGCCATCTTCACTCCCGGATGGAACAAACAGGCAACACCCGGTACACAGAGATATCTTGAGTTTAACACCGCTTGGGGCGCAGGCTGAAGCCTGGTGGGCTGGGCAGCTCTGTGGGTCGTCTGTTTGCCAGCCCTGTCCTAGGTCATTTGCCCTGCAGAGTGATCGGCACTTTGAAGGGGTCCCCGAAGCCTCTGCCATCTTGGCTCCCGGATGGACCAGACAGGCAACACTAGGTACACAGAGATATCGCAGGTTTAACATCGCTGGGCACATATCCCACCAGGCTTCTGCCTGCGCCCAAGGCTTGGGCAGCTCTGCGGGTCGTCTGTGTGCCACTCCTGTCGGGGCACAATGCAAGTCTTAACCAATATAGAAAAGTTGAAACTATATCCTATATTCTACAAGACAACCTTGGATAAAACTGGATATCAATAACAATGGAAATGATAGAGAGTATAGAATATCATGAGAATTAAACAACTCTATTGAATAAAAATTGGAACAAGACAGAATCAAGAACAAAATTAAAAATCTTTGGACTCAAATGGAAATGTAATTACAACATACCAAAATCTGTGGGACACAATGAAGGTTGTTCTAAGAGGAACATTGATAACACTATTTGCCTATATTAAAAATAACCAGGGATCTCATATTAATAACTTAATGATATACTTGAAAGTTTTACAAAACAAGAAGGAAGACTATATGGGAAGCAATACTCAAACTCAAGGCTTAACTTAATGAAACAAACAAAATACAAAGAATCACTAGAACATAGAGTTGGGTATTGAAAAGAAACAACAAAGTAGACAAAATTTTAGGCAAATAAAATAGAATCAAAATTAATAAAAATTAAAAATGGAAAGGAAAATATTACAAGAGACAGGAAGAAAAATCAGAAAATCATAAAGAGGTGTTTTTAAAAATCTGTATTTTACCAAACTGGAAAACCTTAAAGAAATGGGTAAATTTTTGATACATAGGACCTGAACTCCTAGTGAAATAAAATTAGTAATTAAAACTCTCCCTACTAAAAAAAAAAAGCCCCAGGATAGATGGATTCTGCTAGACCTTCAAAGAACAACTAACATCAGTACCCCTCAAGTTATCTTACAAAACAGAACCTGAAGGAATATTACGTACTTCTTTTTACAAAGCAGCTATTATCTTGATACCAAAGCCACAGTCTCAAAATAAAAGAAAATTATAGAATAATATCCCTTATGATTATAGATTCATAGATCTCAACAAAATACTTATAAACTGAATATATCAAAAAGATCATCCACCACAATTAAGTTGATTTCATCTTAAGATGAAAGTAGGGTAAACTGTACATAAATTAATGAATGTAATTTTGAATAATAAAAGAACTGCTCCATGACACTTCCAGAGGACCCTGTCATACCACTCCTGGGTATATACCCAGCGGAATCCACTGCATACAATAAAAACACATGCTCCACTATGTTCATAGCAGCCTTATTTATAATAGCCAGAAGTTGGAAGGAGCCCAGATGTCCCTCAAAGGAGGAATGGATACAGAAAATGTGGTATATTTATACAATAGAATACTACTCAGCAATTAAAAACAATGAATTCATGCAATTTGTAGGCAAATGGTTGGATCTGGAAAATATCATCCTAAATGATTTAACCCAATCACAAAAGAATACACATGAAATGCAATCACTGATAAGTGGATATTAATGAGCCCAAAAGCTCTGAATACTCAAGACACAATTAGCAAATCAAAAGATTCCCAAGAAGAAGGAAGGAAAGGACCCTAGTCCTGAAAAGACTAGATACAGATTTGTAGGAGAGCATCAGAACAGAGAAATGGGGGTGGGGGTGATTGGGGAATAGTTAGGGGGGAGAGGACTTATGGGACATATGGTGGGGGGGAACTGGGAAAGGGGAAAGCCTTTGGAATGTAAACAAAGAATATAGAAAATAAAGAAAAATAATAATAAAAGAACTGCTGGAAGTGTCAACATCCCTGATTTGAAGTCACACCAGAGAGCTCTAACAATAAAAAAGCAAAGAGATTAGCATAAAACTGGACACATTAATCAATAAAACAAAATTGAAGTCCAGGACAGAATTTATTCCATACATCTTCAGATAACTAACTTTTGACAAAGAAACCAAATATTTATGCTGGAGAAAAGACAACATCTTCAACAAATGGTGCTAGGCAAACTGGAAAGCTGCATGCAGATGAATGCAACTAGATCTAAATCTATCACCCTGCACAAAACTCAATTCCAAATGAATAAAGGATCTCACAATAAGACCAGATAACCCGAATTTGATAGAAGGCAAAGAAGAGAATATGATAGAACATGTCGGTACAGGAAAGGACTTTCTGAACAGGACCCTGATAGCTCAGGCTTTACGACCAATGGAAAGGTCCTGTGTGGCAAGGGACACCAATGTTTGAGCAAAGCAGCAGCCTTCAGAACAGGGGAAAAAAAACCCTCACATCTAATATATGATTCCTATTTAGAATATATAAACAATGACAATAAAAAACCCTGAAAATCAAGAAAAAAATTAAAAATTCAAAATAGAGTATAGAACTAAACAGAGGTCTCAACATAAATAGATACAAAACACTTAAAATTGTTTAACGCTCCTAGTGTAATGGGAATGCACATTAACACTGCTTTGAGATTTCACCTTGCCACAGCCAGAATGGTGAACACTAATAAAGCAAGTGACAGCAGGTGCTGGCCAAGATGCAGGGAAAGGAGAACAATTAATCATTGCTGGTGGGAGTGAAAACTGGCACAGCCAATCTGGACATCAGTGTGGAGGTTCCTCAGAAGGCAGCATATATGTCTACCACAAGATCCAGCTATATGACTTTGGGGTATATATTCATATACTGTAACCTTTCAGCCAAACAAGCCCTTTTCTCCCCTAGGTCCCTTTGGTCTGTACTTCATAACAGAAGCAGATACCAAAGTAAAACAAGTATCTTTCAGTATCTACCACCTGGTAGGAATTACATTGGCAGGAAATGTAAAAGTCAATAGAAATCCTGAATACTCCAAAGCAAGTTCCTTTCAGCTAATGAACATTGATCACCAAAACCCATACAAGCCCATCCACTCTAGAAATGTCCTTCTAGTTGTGAAGATTTCAGCAAATAGGACTCAACACAGAGATACAAAGGCAGGAGTCATAACATATGGCACACTCTAACAACAACAAACCCTCCGGAGGTGACTGGCTTATAATTCCTGTTTATTTTCATTTACCAGTTTTTAATACTGATGCTTGTGTTTCCAGTTGAGATGGAATCAAGCCAGATATCCAGGTTTATAATGGAAGAAACAGCCCAAAAGTGGGTCATGAGCAATTGGGCCCATTAATCATCCCAAGTCCACTAGCTAAGCATGCTGGGTGCCAAGAAAGCCACGGGGCTTTGTCTCAAAAGACAATGTGCTTTTCTAAATTTAATTCTCCTTGTGGAAGTTTAACATTTGAGCTCACTAATAGTTTTTCATTTGTTTGCAAAATGGGATCAGGGCAAAGCACACTAGACCCACCCCAAAGTAGCAAGAAATATTAATCATTAGACTCACCAGCATGTGTAGACTGTGGTGCCCCACTCACTGACCTTCACGTACTCACAGCTGTCATGGGTCTATTATAGCAATTTCAAACTCATTCTGAATGGGATTTTGTGTTGGGGGCTTGCCCGTAGTTCCAGGTTATGGTCATTAGTGTTATGATCGTCTTTCTAAAGTAGACTTAAACCTCCTAACCACTTCATCTCCTCTCCTTGGCAGAGTCACTAAAGTAAGCAGTGCCAACTCTTTCTCTAAAGTATGCCCAGCCTGTAGCCGACTGCCAGCACTGGGAGGACAGCACCCGAGTGGAGCACAGCACCCGAGTGGAGCACAGCACCTCACTTTTGCTTAGGATTGGTGGCATTCCTTCCCATCGGTGGTAGATCACTGACTATCTGGAAGGCCTTACTTAGAGACAGGGCTTGGGTGGGACTGTTTGCGTATCTAGCAAGTACTCTGGTGTTTCTGGTCATCTTATTTTGACTTCTGCAACCACCTCTTGCTTGCATTTTTATTCACTCTTGGGGACTTCAAATCCTTTCTCATATAGAGTAGCAGAAGGATTCTCCTAGAGAATAAGTCAAATTTTCTTATTCATCTTCTTGAATATCTGTAATGATCCCTCTGCATTGAGGAGAAGAAGGAGGGGAAACTGCCGTCACAATGAAAAGTAATTCACTAATAAAAAATAGAACATTCTTTGCTGCTTTATTTACTTATTTATTCATTGTTGCAAAGCTTACCACTTAAAACAACAAAAGTTTATGATTTTCCATGACCCTCTAGCAGGACTCAGCTGGCCAGCTCTTCTGCCCCAATTGGCTGAGTTCATCATAGGACTGCATTCAGTTATGTGACTTCACTTGGTTGCAAACCCAGCTGGGGCAGGAAAGTGCACCATGCCACTTATGTGTTGGCTGTAGTTGGAGTGGCTGTGTAGGCATTCCCTCTCCACATGACCTCCTAGCATTTCAAGGTCAAGTTCAAGTTTCCATTTTGGGAGGAGTGGACTGGAAGCTGAGGTATCTGAGAGACAGAAAACAGAAGGTGCTATGACCAGGCCATGCTATAATTAATGCCTATTACTTAGTGATCAAATCAACTCACAAAGTCAACCAGAAATAAAGCAAAAAAGATCTCTCAAGCTCTCTTTCCCTCTCTATCTCTACCCTCCCCACCCTCTCCCATCCCTCCCCACCTCCTCCGTCCTTCACTCTGCTCTCCCTTCTCCTTTCTGGCTCTAATGACATAAGCAGCTTGCTCTGCAACACACTCCCCACCATGATGCCATACCTGAGGCAGGGGATTGTCTAGATGTGAGCAGACTGAAAAGGATGCAGGGTGAAGGCAGAGGCAGCAGAGGCCACGTTACAGCATCTTTGAGTCTTGACATTTGTGTCCCAGCCCAGGCCAAGAAATGGAGCTGAGTAATCAGACACTTGAAAACTTCTGACCATGGGTGACACCAGTGCAACTCTAGAGCCATGAGATAGCAGAACTCCAAGAAACAGCATGGATTCTGGAGTTACTACCAGGAACAGAGGAATTCAGGAGAGAGAATCTATCATGATACCTGCACTAGTCTTTGTGTGATCAAGAAATGAAATTCTTCCATCATTCCCCTTGATTATGGGAGGGACACTAATGTAAAAGAAGGGATCTTTGGGCAACAATCTTCAGAACTGATCTTTGTATACTATAATTCTCCAATTTAACTTGAAACCAATCTGTCTCTTATTCACTCTGTTCTGGTTATACTGGGCATCTTTGTCATTTTAAAGGCTGCTGCTGAGATAGAGTTTATTAACCTCACCCTCCCCAATAGCCTTCTGCACATAGAACTGATTTGCAGCTAGTTTTGTAGATTTCTTGACTAAAGGCTAGATTTGCCAGACTCTCTAGAAATCATTTATAGCCACACGATTCTTTTCCGAGCAATGGAATATTATGGAAAGTGTCCAGTGGAAGCTTTAATGAGATTTCCTTAACAAACAGCAGCTAAACATGAAGGAGGCAGGGCTAAGAGAACTGTGAGTTTAAGGCCAGTCTGGATGACAAAGCAATACCTGCTCTAAGGAACCCAGGACTAGAGATTTAGTTCAGTGAACAATTACTTGTGTATCATGAACACAGCCTTTGGTTTTATCACCAATATTACACACACACACACACACACACACACACACACACACACACACCCCTGAAGATATCTGCCTTGATCATTCTCATTCTCTGCCTTATATTATTCTTGTGCTGGTTGAGCTAGGTTTGGGAAGCCAGGGTCTTTGGGAATGGCAGATTCACAGACAATGATCAGAAGGTGACTGATAATCTTCCTAAGCCATGCTCACTGAGTTTTACAGTTTCTCAGGGCCAACCCCAATTTTTACTGGTGAGCATTTCCAGCCAAAGTCTGAACAAGAACAACGTGTCTGAGGTAGGAGAATGGCCAGATGTGAACAGAGCAAAGAGCTTTAGGGAGGCATGGTGGCAGCGATTTCAAAGGCTACATTACAGCATCCTCTAGGCTTGGCTTTTTTTTAAGTCAAAATAAAATGGTAAAGTGAAGCAAAGTTTTGGTGAGTAAGAGCATGTCTTTGTTAGAAACACAGGTTCTTTTGCAGCACCGGGCGTGGAGCTGTTAGGATGGATGGACTCTATTGCTGTACATACCCATCTTCCCAGATCACAGTCTCTGGGTAAGGCCCACAGGATCTGACCTGACAAGTCCTCCAGGTTCCAGTGCCCTCTCAAGGCTGAGAACTGCTGCCTTAGGAGGGTTCACCGCAGGCACAATGCAGTTTGTCATGTGGAATAGCCCCCTTACACTTCTGACCTTATTTTTCAGTGCCGTTCTCCCTGATGCTTGAAAAGCCTCCACATCCATCCTCTAGGCTGGACTGGTCAGCATCTCCCTCAGAGTCTTCTGCATCTAGACTTTGGGAATGACACCCTTTTCTGCTTCCAAAGAACATTCCTTTCAACATTCTGTTAGAGCATTTACTATATTGTTTCCTGTTTGTTCCAAATTCAAAAATAAATGCCAACATTTTTAAATATCAAAAATCGTTTTAAAAACAACAAAAAAAAAACTAAATGTCTATTTTTCAACACTCTGGAGTAATTCAAAAATAAAGAAAAATGTATCCTATCCAAAATGAGACAACAATAGATGCTATTAATGAACACATCTCATTAATTGTAAGCCTCAATTTCAGTTCTTTGTTCAATCTGAATGAGTCTTGATCAATGGCCTGCTTCCTTTTCTATGGTATCAAAATTAATATTGTGTCTTATAATAATATTGAACCTTTTAATATAAAGTACAGAAAGAGACAAGGAAGGGAGAAACCAGGGAGAAGAATGGAAAGTGTAGCTGTAGGGAGACAGGAGTCTTGTTTGTGCAGGATGGATACATGAGAAGGTGGAATTTGAAGACAGACAGCAAAGGGAAGTGGTGTAGTCATAGGCCATGAAGCAGTGTGGCAAGAGCTTCCGAGGTAAAGAAAGAGCCAGGACAGTCGTGTCTAGTTGACCAACCCAGAACAACTCAAGGCAGTCACTGGGATAAGGAAAATAACTGGCACAGGAAAGACTCTTGTCAAAGCAGAAAATGGGAACACAAAAGCACAGGACAAACCTCCAATCTCCCTGGTGACTTTGTGCTTCCAACGTGTTCTAAGAAAACACCACAAAAGGGAAGAGTCAAAATGAAGAGAGTAAAATTCTTGAAAGACAGCAAAAAGAGCCACAATTAAAACCAAGGCTGGAGTAGAGGAGGAAGAATGGGTCATAGAAGAGGGAACATCTGTAAAGAAGGAAAACAAGAAGCAGGAAAAGAACCAGGTCAAGGAAGAGTCACTTTCTGCGGAAGGGCCGAGCACCATCCTTTAGTTCCTTATCAAAGGAAAAGAAATAATGACAATAAGGGCAGATAGACGGGAATCGTAAATCTGTCACAGGGACACATCATGCTTTAAGATGCATCTGGGAGCATACCAGAAATATTCTAAAATAATCCAGGGAGCTTGACTCCAACAATGATTATCTATAGACTTTCAAATCTTTTTTGCCTTGGTATCAGCTGCTAACCTTATAGTCCTTAATACACAAATCAAAATATTTTATTTTTAATTAAAAAAGACATTCTCTGATAAATACCCATAAACAGTTACATATCGAGCCCTCTTGTTAATGCACTATATACTTTTAGCAAATCAAGATCGTAGAGCATTTTAAATTCATGCCCATGCTGACTAAATATGGCTTATGGAAATAGCAAAAGGACGTAGTAGAGAAGTCTAAGTTAGTAAAACATTTTACCATTTTTGTAAACTAAGTTGCTGTATTCTAGATCTTTTCATAGCTATTAGGACTTCAGATGAACTAAATACAGTCCTTTCTCTTAAGGATTTCTTAACTATCAAGGCAACTAGAAAAATAACCACAACATAATACTACAATGGTGGTCACAGAAATGTTGTGGAATAAGCATATGCCATATTTAGTGAGACTCCAGTGAAGGTCTAGTTTAAACTTCATTCTCTTGAAGGACTCCTTTAGCAATTGAGATTGAACTCTTTTTTTTTTTTTTTTTTTTTTTTTTTTGGAGACAGGGTTTCTCTGTGTGGTCCTGGCTGTCCTGGAATTCACTCGGTAGACCAGGCTGGCCTCGAACTCAGAAATCCGCCTGCCTCTGCCTCCCAAGTGCTGGGATTACAGGCGTGCGCCACCACGCCCGGCTAGAGATTGAACTCTTTTGGGAAGAAGAAAATGTATCCTGTTGTCAGACACTAGATTTGTTTAAATATAATCCCTGATTGCCACAGTACTTTAGATTGTAGGTGATTCACAGGACATTTTAAAGAAATAAAATAAAAGACTATCCCCCAAGTAGGCATGTTTTAGTTTTAGTTAGGGTTCATGCTGAAACATGATCAAAAGAAGGACTGCTGAAGTAGAATAAGGAAGGAAAGACAAATTATTAGATATCAATTTATTGGCTTATTCAGTGATTTGCTTAAAGCACTGCTTGTACGGTCTGTTTGCCAAGCAAACTTGTGACCTGGAACAGAGTGACCTGGGGAAACAGCTGAGAGAACGGGCTGTTGCCCTTAACCTGCAGACTGCCAAGAAGGCGCCTGTAAGCTCTCACTTGCTTGTCTGCCCTGCCTTATGGTTTTAAAGTAGGAAAGGAAAGCATGCAAGGACTAAGCCCTTAAGGAACCATCTTGGCTTTGGTCCACCAGCAGTATTTCTTCTCTTCCTCTCTCATTGGTGCCAGAGTGCTTATTCCAGAAAGATTCGGCATCACTGTGAGGAAATACCATGGCCAAGAGCAGCATGAGGGAGAAGAGGTTTATTTAGCTCATCCTGAATCACAGTTTGTTGAGGAAAGACAAGGCAGGAACTCAAACTGAATAGGATCCCAGAGGCAGGAGCTGACGCAAAGGCCACAGAAGGGTACTGATTAGTGGCTTGCCTCCCATGGCTTGATCAAGCTGATTTCTCACAGAACCTAACCACAAGTCTACGGTGGCACTAGCCAGAATAGGCTGAGTCCTCCTACATCAGCCACTAATTGAGAAAATCTTCTACAGGCTTGCCAATTACAGCATCTTATGGAAGCATTTTCTCAATGGAGGTTCACTCAGTCCTCTTAGATGGCTATAGCTTGTGTCAAGTTGACATAAAAATAGCCAGTCCAGGGCTCTACCATAAATGATTTGTATTTTAGAATAGTTATTTTCAAAGCAATAATGGAGTTTAGGAATCTATCATGACGGTCAATACTGATCTGCCTTCTGCCTTTTTTGTTCTCTCTTAGTTTGAACCATCACCTCCTACCAGCTCTCGACCTCACATTCTCTCCAAGTCCCAATAAGAGTAAGAATTCCTTCTCATAAACCAAGAAACATCATATCCTCGCTCCTAACATCAGGCATGTATCCCTACATCAGGTATCAATGGCAGGTTTAACCTTACCAGAACTTCATGAAGTGAGAGTTGAGGGTAGTGGTTCTTCTGGAGGGAGAGGTCACAGTTAAAAGAAACAGCAGTGGATGCCCATGTTATAACAAGAAAAAAAAGTAAACTTTCTTGTAAAACATTAATCCAACTGATAATCATATGGTGAATTTGCATGGCCCCTGTCCCTATTACACATGTCTGATGTAACCTTAGCTGTTGTGTTCTTGAACTTCTCACATCTCCCTTACCTCCCACATGAATGTGAAAGACCATATGCTTGTAATGCCTCCCACTCAAATGAAGCCCTAGCTCCCAGTGCAATAATATGTCCATGGAGTTTTAAAGAGATAGTTCCATATAGAGGAGGCTCTGGGTATGGGGTCCTTTGAAAGAATTGGTACTCTTGTTCTTATAAAAAAGAGAGAGAGAGCTTCATCTCTGTCATGTGAGAACAAAACCAGAATGCAACCAGTGGCATCTTCAACATGGCAAGAATAATCTTTTGTAGATTATGGCCATGCAGACACTTGATCTTTGCAAAACAATTTGAAGTCTAAGTTTTTAGATATTCTAGCCTATGTGCATTTCCAGACAACTCCAAGTGGACAAGGAAACTCCATTCTATGTTCCTTCCTAGTTATAAACATTTTTGAGACCTGTTCTGTCTAATACACAAGCTATCAGACACTTGTGGCTTTTTTTCCATCTCAAATGTAGCTGAATCAGATCTTAAGGACATCAAACAAAAAAACTCATCATATTTTCTTCATTAAATGTTGAAATGTGAACTTTTAATATTTTGTGTTAAATAATGAATATTATTTGGGTCAATCTTAATCTTTTTAATTTTAAGTGTGTCTATCAGAATATTTTGAATTACATGTATAGGGTGTGTTACATCTGTATTGGGCAGTACTGTTGTTGACTAGTGTTTATTTTTAAGTTTTGTGTGTGGGGGTATAGGTACCTGTCCATGGGGGTACATGCACTTGTGTATGTTGGTGAACATGGAATCCGGAGATTGACATCCAATGTCTTCTTCAATGACTCTCCATCTTATTTTGTGAGAAAGCATGTCTCAGTGAAACTGGAGCTCACTGGATTAGTCAGCTGTCTAGCCAATGAGCTCCAGGGATTCACCTGCCTCCCTTGTCTTCCAAGCACTCTGGTTACAGTTTCACCCTGGCCCCATTCATTTGGTGTTTCTCAAGGTTTGGTCCCATCTGACCATAAGCATCTGAGTACTTGTTAGAGATGCCCATAGTCCCACGCCAAACCAGCATTCCATTCCTGATGAACAGGAATGCATCAGTCTTCAGCAAAAATGAGAGTCTGTGCTCTGGAAGGGGGCTGTTTGAATGGCAAGAATATGGGATGGAATGCTATAAAGTCTGGTTTAAAATTGATGTCTTGGCCTTTTTGTTAGAATGACCAAATGCCTGAATCTGAGTAATTAAAAAAAATAGATGTTTATATAAATCACAGTTATAAGGGTTCAAAATCATGGTGTTCAGTCTCTGCAGAGGTGCATGGCAGTTCAGCTCCTAGTGGGAAAACAGAAAGGGACGTGGATCGATGGGAAATAGTGCATATGCCAGTCAGTGCACACAACAGCGAGAGGCTTTCTAATTCCCTCATGGAAAATGCAGTAATTCCTTCGTGGGCATGAGTATCTCATGATATCAAATTCCCTTAGGTTTCCATCACCTCTCAGACCCATTCCAATGGGGTCCAAGCCTCAACCTGAGTTTGAGTGGAAACAAACCGAATCAAAATGGTGGCAGAGGGTCTGGAGAAATGGCTCTGTGGTTGAGAGTTTTTGCTCAGAAACCATGAGGGGCTCAGCTTGGATCCCAGCATGCACATGGAAGTCAGACATGGTTTCCTCCACACATCGATCTCAAGGACTTGCAAGAGGGCAAAGACAAGAGGATTGCTGTGGGTGGAGAACAGCGAGCCTAGCTGAAAAACATGGGCCTCAGGCTCAGTGAGAAATCCTGACTTAAATAAAGCCTGGAGTAATGGTTCTGAACCTGTGCTCTGCAATCCCTTTGAGGATGAACTATCCTTTTACAGGGGTCACCTAAGACCATCAGAAAGCACCGGTGTTTCCATTACAATTTGTGACAGTAGCAAAACCATAGTTGTGAAGCAATAAATTGCATAATTTTATGGCTGGGAGTCACCACAACATGAGGAACTATGTTAAAGGGTCATAGCATTAGGAAGGTTGGGAGCCACTGAACTAGAGTGATAGAGGAGGGTGTCTGGTTGCCAGTCTGGCATGGCATTGGTGGGGACAGAATGACATGGTTCCAGCCCCTGGGATATGGCCAGTGGGCGTGAGCCTCCATGAGTGTTGATGGTTGCATAGGCATAAGGCTTGTTTCTATAATAATGTACGTCTTTTACATTCCTCCTTTAAGGAATGTCCTTCCTGATGAGGTGAATGACTCCATGATAATCAGAGACAGCACAACTTGTCAGAAAGATACTAAGGAAGGAGACAAAAAGACTCGGGGAGTGGTAATCACAGAACACTAGTCCAAGCCAAGGCTGGTCCATGGCACCTGATATCTTCCTCTGGATTGTGTTCGCCCATGTAATAAGCACCCCCTGCAACACATGTACACATAGCAGAAAGACTGAGAAATGTAGCTTTTATAAACTAACATTTATAAGGTTGATTGTGTATTCCTTATGGTAGACACCATTATTGACTCCATTTTGTAAGAAATTGAAGCCAAGCAAGGTTTACTAGCTAGTTCAAGGTCATGCTGCTGTAATCAGAATGAGTCAAGTGTCAAGGGCAGTAGCTTTAAACATTGTATACATTGTCTTGAGTCAAGTCTGTCTAGTATCTCAGCTAACAACTGACTGCTATTGAGTATTTACATACTAGCAGGCCCTGGCTTCCATAAAAAACACCTGGTATGCTTAAAGACACAATCTTGCCTGAGTTTCAGTGGCTATAGGTTTCATTAATTCCACACATTGTCTTGGTTTACATAGAAGCCCCTGGGACTTTCAAAACAACTCCCACTTGACAGATGAAGACAAGCCTGGGAAACACTTGGACAAGCTAAACTCAGGCTTTGTGGGTAGAGCCAAGGCTTCTCCCACTAACATTCAGGAGTTCCCTGGGTATCATTTCAAAAGGCAGATCCTGAAGCAATCTTTTGGCTGGACCCTGCTCTTCTACAGTGTCCCAGAAAAGGTGATGTCATCAGTCTGAGAACCAGACTTTGAGCAACTTTTCACCTAGATACCCTGAACCAGATGCAGTTCTACTTTAAATGACTTGCAGCTTTGGTGGCTGTGCTAACAGGGCTGGACAACTTATTTCTGTGGTGTATCCACCTGAATTAGGGAATCCGGGAATATCCAGGCTTAATGCCCTTGGCATCTTTCAAGCTCCATTTTAGAAACAAATGCCTTGGGTTGAAGATAAAGTCCTTGTAGGAATCGGAGCTCCAGAGACCTGGAGGAAGCATATCCAAAACTGAAAGAAAACCGGCACAGGCTAAACCCACAGTTAGAGTCCAGAAACAGAAATCCCTAATGCTTTGACTCTCCTTCAGCCTAGAGCTTTCCTCTCCCTTAAGCTTAATCTTGGAGATGGCATTCATAGGAGTTACTCTTTCCAGTTCCTGGCTGAGCTGCCTGCCTGGTGCTGTGATGGGTATTAAAAGCCTTGCCCTATGTGCTGCTTCCTTGATCTTGCAGGAGAGCTGGAGAGGTCAAGCCTTCTATGTACCCATCGGTCCTGAGGCTTGGACTCACACAGGCTCCCCTGGCTGTCTTCCTTTAAATTGGATTTTGTTGCATGTGCATGGTGGCAACACTGGGTCCTTGTCCTGTCTTGACTAGGCTTAGGATGAGCCAAGTTACTTTCCTCCTGGAGATGTGGACTCAGAGTTCACCTTCTTTGTTCTACTTTAATCTTGCTGATTTCACTCGCCCTGCTCCTCTTTCCCCTGCATCAGAAGGAGCCTCCAGCAGGAAGGAACCAGCGCCCACTTTCCCTAGTGTCATCCACCACACTCTTCTTCCTTCCTAACAGACACAACGGCGCCTTACCGCTACCAAGAGAACAGAAACTGAAGCCTAGTTTTTATGGACTCCAAGATTTATCTTTAGATATGTATCTGCTCTCCCAGAGAAATTGAGCCCTCTTACGGACTGCCTCCAGCGCAGACCCAACCTCCCCAGCCAGGTTCCGGCCCATCAAATTGGGAAATGAGGTGATCCATCAACTGCATCTCCCAGGAGGGTTGCTGGCTGGGAACGCCAGGCAGGAGGCGTGCCCCATCTGTGACCGTTGGCAAAATCACCCGGGAATAACAGGGAGATAGCTGCGGGCCTCAGGACCTCCAGGTGACCTGCGTTGGTGCACGCTTAGATTGCTGCGGTTTCCTTGATCTGGAATCCAGAAGCGGTTTGGCTTTGTTTGGGACAGGCGGGCTGTAGACAGTTAACTACCAAATACACACAGAGGAGGCTTTTGACCAGAAAGGTGGCTAGCAAGGAAAATCCTCGGGGGTGGGGGTGGGGGAGGAGAGGGGGCGCGGGGAGGGAGAGAGAAAATAGATTTGGGCAGGGAGAGTCCAACGGAAGGTGCTCATCCTGGCCTGGAGGTCTGAAGAAAACCTCCAACAGACTCAGTTCTCCTGGTAGAGGCCTCCGGAATCCCTGGGGGAAAGGCCTGAGAAGTTATTAACTTTGATTTTGAATTAAGACAAAAAAAAAATCAAACAAGCAGTAAACGAATAGGGAAAAACCAAATCCAAACGAGATGTTTTCAAAGCCATGTATACAAATTAATATATAGAATTTCAAGGATATGTGGAGAATGACTCCTTGGTGTATATGAAGCGTGAGAGCCCGGAGTTCTAATCTGTTCCATCCAGTGGAGAGCGGGCGAGTCCAGATGGACAGGTCGTTCTTTGTCAGGTCAGCAGCTGCCAGGTCCTGCTGTAGCACAGGGAGGCACATCTGGAGGACTGTGCTGATACTGGACTCCGGGAGCCCTCTGGGCACTGCCTCCTCTGAGCTCCGGAGCTGCCTTTGAGCTGGAGAGTTTTTGATCAAAGGCAGGCCCCTGGTTTGTCCCTGGATAGCTCCTTAAAGCGAAGGATATTTTGTTTTTCTAGTCCTTCCGCTCCACCTCCTTCCCCCCCCCCCAGATTTCGTGAAAAGACGGGGTGAAGGAGAACAAAACCTAACCTCGGGTCACCTGACTCTGAGCCCCCACCCCCACCCTGCCTACCAGGATGCTTGTAGTCCTTCTCTGCTTTCTAAAGAGAGCAGAAGCCAGTGTCTGGTTTGAAAGCCTTACTTGGAGCCCAGGGTGTTAAAAAAAAAAGTAATCCAAGCACCACCACGGGTATCTCATGCACCCCAGGCATTGGAATTCTTACCTGGAGCTGAATGGCACTTGGGACAGTTTCCTTGAGGTGAGGACAGAGCTGGGCTTTGGGGTGGGGGAGGAAAGAAGTGAAATCTTTGCAATGTGATCTTCTCTCTCTCTCTCTCTCTCTCTCTCTCTCTCTCTCTCTCTCTCTCTCCTCTCTCCACTCTCCCTCCCTCCCTACTTCTCTTCAATACTTCAAGGCTTCCTCTGGCTCCAGTCCTCCAATTCTCCCAGCTCTATTTGTTTGGCAACTCTTCCTGGGGCACAAAGGATTGTAGAGAAGCTAATAGCACAGTGCTAGGAACCAATGTCGTTTCCAAAGCTCAGGACTCTGCACTTAGTGTAAAGGCATCAACACAGGCAAGTGTGTGTGTGTGTGTGTGTGTGTGTGTGTGTGTGTGTGTATCTTATAGTATGTATGTATGTATGTGTGTATATATATATATATATATAGTAGTACCTATATACATAAAGTACTATATTACACACACATATGATAGAGTACTTGTATCTCTCTCTCTTTATATGGGCAAAAGCTATTAGGCCTAACTACCACAGGGGCCTGCTCATAATAAGGTACAGCTTCTAGCTGAAGGACTCTGCACTCCGATCAAGACTCTCCTAGCTTTATGAGGTTCCCAGGTAATTCCATAGACAACAGTCTATGGGTCCTGAGCAGTTCATATTTAGTGCATGCTCCTAGCATATATATATATTTTTTTACATTTCTCAGTATTTTTACAGATATTGCTCAGTTTATGTCCCCACTTAAAGTCATCGATATGAGGCAGTGTGTACTAGCATCATTTCTTTGGAAAGGTTTGCTGACAGCCAGAGAGTTAAAGCTATTCTTCCCAAATGCCTTGACTACCAAAAATAATCACGAACAACCTATGTTTTCCGAGGCTGTCATTCCTGTCACCTTTCTAAAAGTGTGGTCTTCCTCCTTTTAGCCTTTGTTATTGTTGTTACTAGGACAGCTTGCAATACTTTCACAAATTCAGTCATAGTAAAGGCCCCAAACACAGAGTACCTGGGAAGGGCAGTGGCCTACTGGGGACAGCCCAGATGCTGGGCTTAAATGGTTTCTACGGGGCACAGGAGGCTCTCATCTCTGCTCTCACACTTTCTCCTAAATGCCACTGTTGACCCTAGCCTCGCTTTAAGGTAATATGAAAATAACTTCAGATAGACAAGTAAAACTGTAACTAAAACGACCAGGCTGCCTAAAGCCTGGCTAGAGACTGGCACCTCCTAAAAGAGCTTTTAAGCCCTTAAATTATCTCACAAGTCAGGTAACAAATGAATTTAAATGAATCTCAGATTGTCTAATCTTACTTATCTATAATGTAGTTATTTCTTGGAGAGACATATTAAAGGATAAAAATACCAAACTCCTGAAACTCATATTTTAAATTTGCCAAATTTATTGAAGTTCCCTTGTTCCTAAGAAAATGTTAGCTGTGCTCTATGGCCCAAGACCTGACACACTGGAAAGCCCATCCTAATTAACTACAAACCTAGCCAGATCACGGATCCAATGACTATTACTTACAAGGATGGAAATGATTTCTCTGCTGTAGTTCGCTACTAGGGTTTGCCTGCTCTTGTCTCTTCAATCCTCCATGGTGAAGCCATTTGTTTGATGTAAAGTCATACATGACATTTCTTTGGGTTCGCTATAAACATGGCCAATGAAAGAGCCACTTTCTGGTTGTTTCTTTTACTGATTACTCTCACTGTAGAAACAGCTCTTGTAGAAATAAACGTAGGAGGGATGGAATAAAAAAAATAGGATAAAGGCAAACCCAGCAAGCCCAGGCAGGCTGAGTGCATCAGAAACCGCCTCAATTTCTAGATCCTTTCTAAGCACCATGGCATTTGACAGCATAGGCGCAAAATATATTCTGATGAAAACTTATACTTCAGTCCTTACCTCCAGTTGTTTGTGATTCTAGAAAGGATTTGAGGTCTGGAATGATTGATGTAATGAGATGGCTGTTCTGTAATGAGCTAAACAAAAGAGAAAGGCTTGGGTGACAGTGTTTCTGGCTAAGTAAGTGTGTGAGCCTATTCTAGTGTAGTTTGAATTATTCTGCTTCTATGATTCGTGATGTGTCTCTCTATGCACTTGGCTGGCCTAGGATTTATGTTGTACAGCGGTATCATCTTTATACTTCACTGTAAGGTGGGTAGAAACCTCAATACCCAAATTTCAGGTGGAACAAAGCCCAGCCTTTTCTTTGTGAAGCACATGGGCATGATTTTCTAATAAGCAATGTTTCCTGATTTTCATAATTTTGTCTTGGTTCTATGAAAGTCAGTTATAAAGAGGCATCAAAGTGAAACGTTTAATTTTACTTGGGACAAGTTTTGGAGATGCCATTGTTTTGCATATGAGTGAGCATAGTTTGTCAGAGAAACAATACAAAGGCATACAGTACACAAAGCACCGTATTTTCACATGTAATCCTACTTTCTCTCACCCAAGCGGGAAGTTTTAAATAAGGCATTTCCTTTCACCACTTGTATGATAATGCCATAATCAAACAATATGATTAGTCACAAAAACCAATGCAATTGGTGAGTCCACGAATGGAGTGAGTCCATGGAATGACTCTTAGGATCTACTGGAAATCATAGCCCTACTGTGTGAGACATACTTGGCATTCAGTGTTGACCATCGGTAGCTATTATCAAATCATGATCATCTACACAAGTATACACATTTATACGATTTTCCTACCTTTTTTGCACTCCAGGTATGAGCAATGGATTAAATTTGTTCTAGAAACCTTGGTTATCTTTACTTATGCATATATATGTTTTGTCTGTATGAATGCTTGCTCTCCATGTATGTACCATGGAGGCCAGAAAATGGCATCTTGTTCCTTGGCACTGGAGACACAGATGGTTGTGAGTTGCCATGTAAGTGCTGGAAACTGAACTGGGTCCTCTAGAAGAGCAGCCAACCCTCTTAACCACTGAGCCCTCTTTCCAGCCCCATTTGTCAAAATATCTCCAAGTATGATTTATTGCTAAATTTTCTTTCCCCACAGTTCTGTTTACTGTAAAGACATAAATATATCTTCTTCAAGATGATTATTCAGTTGTTAAATTAAATATAGATGCAAATTTCAGATTTAATAATTCAGTTAGTATTCCAAAGAAGAGTCATTGCTGATAAGCTGAATGATTATATATATATATATATATATATATATATATATATATATATATAAATAAAATCTGTTTAAGAATAAGCATGCATGTGGGCAGTTGTACACACACACACACACACACACACACACACACACACACACATGGCATTGCTTGTTCTTTAAAGATGGTACTCCCAAGAAGAAAAAATTAAAACTGCTTCTACTATTTTTCCCTTTCAACTTGCTCAAATACTCTTTGGTGTCAACAAAGAATCATTTCTATCAGGAATGAAAAGGAATGGAAAGAAAACATTGTCAAAGAACCACCATTGTACAAATCATGGTGAACAGTTAAAATCATTGGTCAAGACTACTTCCCATCTACTGTTCTTATGCAAGCAGACCATTGTAAATGAATTTAGTTGATTTTTCATCAACTCACAAGGTTATGATATCTGTAATAATGCACCATCAAATAATGCACCATGAAAGAAACCACGATAATCCTTTACAGGCAACTCTTGTTGGTACTCAGTTAAAGTTTATGGATGGCTTCAATCTGTATTTGATTTTGAATATCTTTAAATTCAGTGACTTAATTGGCCTAACCAGACATCTTTTAAATCAGTGGTTCTCAACTTGTGGGTCAGAACCCCTTTTAAGGTCAAATAATCCTTTAACAGGGTCACCTGACACAAACAGAAAATATTATTATGAGCATATTTATATGATGCTCATAATAGTAGCAAAATTACAGCTATGAAGAAACAAAGATAATTGTATAGTTGGGGGCCACCACAACATGAGTAACTGTATTAAAGGGTCACAGCATTTAAAAACACTGCCTTAAATAATACAGCAAGTTTTTAAAACATGAAAAATTACATCCTTCAGAAGGTTACAGAAGTAATATATCCTAATTGGAAATCTACCTTTTATTTCCTTATTAAAGTAGGAAGAGGAGAATCTTAGAGAAGGAGAGAAGGAGAGTCAGAGACAGAATCAGAAGCATACAGAGAAAGAGAGACACACAGTGAGAGAGACACAGTGACAGACACAAAGAGAGATAGATAAATGCACACAGAGGATGAATGTGTTCTTGCTTTATAACTTTTACAGTACCTCAGGAAACATACGTGTTACATAATCATTGTTAACAGAAGATATATGTTTTATATATGTGATAAGAATTGAAATCATATCGATCACAATTCACCTCCATTTTGTGTATATAATCACACAAGATTGTTGCAATTTTATGATGAAATTCCAAAATTCAGATATATACCAAAAGATATAGTGCTGCAGTATTAATTCAAACAGTACTTTACAATTTGAATTGCTACTGATCTAATTTTTGATATGAGGAATTTTTTGAAAAAATTAAATGCAAAGAATTATGGTGGCAGTTTGAAGCAAATACTATGTCAGTATATCTTTTCTTAAATTGGCACTAATTTATATATGATAAAAATGTGAATTATTGATATTTTCAGATTTCAGTTTATCATTTAATAAAGACTTGTAATTGTAATGGCAATCATAATATGCTAAGTTTTAGAGTCGAAGTGTTATATAAAGAGAAATGATTATGATCCCTGTAAATTAAAACACGTGATTTTTTTCTATTTTAATGCTAACTGGCCATATGACTTTGAGAAGGTTACTGAATTTCTCACTTTGGGGTTGGTATAACAATAACCTCTATTTTTCTTTGCTTAGCTTCTAAAGTCATGGAGAGATTCAAACTGACAACATGGGTAAAATGCTTTGTTTTGCAGTTTGTCCTTTAACATGACATTGGCTATGACATTATATTTAAGGAGATTATTATTTATTGACCAAACGCAATATTCTCTAATAAAAGAAATATTTGGACATCATTCCAGTTAATGAGAGCACCACGTCTATTCCTCCAAAAACGTTCATTCTGATTTATTAGAGCAAGAATTTAAAAAAAAAAAAAAACAGCGAACTATCAAAATGCAAATACAGGAATTATCTAGAGATGTTTGTCTTTCTGCTCCACTAAAAGCTTTAGAGTAATACCAGCGTATTTTCATTACATAACTATAGGTCTTCATTTACACCATAGTTCTAAAATTTTTATCCTCCGAGACCCCAGATAACCCTGTATGCTCACAAGCTTCAGGTTTATTTGCAACCCTCTGAAGGGAGTGATCACAGCTTACTGCACGGGGCTAGCTCAGGCCACATGCACTCAGAGAGTAGATCTCACTGGCCACTGGGTCCAAAAGGACATGCTGCATTGTCTGGATGCCCCTTTGACGAGGCATCATTTTAACCTTATACTTAGCAGCTCTTGAGCGGGTACAGAAGATGTCTCTGAAAGCCGGAAACTGTTGCCATAGCATTTTCCTTCCCTGTTCCTGCCTACCTTCCTTCTCCAAAGCACGAACAATCTGAAACGAATCTATTGGTTTGTTTCAAGAGCAGGATTCAGGGCTCTGGTGGTGTTATATCTACACTACATACTGACTGTACCTGGTGGGAGGGTTTAGTAAGTCCGAGGGTGGCATTAAGTTTCCTAGAACAGAGTCATCTTTGCAGATACCATTGCAGAACAGAATACAGACCCAGGGAGAAATTTCCTCCCCCACACCACCCCAATCCCATTGGCCTTCTAGACAAGCCAAATTACAAGTCCTGCAACACAACCTCGTTATTTCCAGAACTCTCAGCGTGGTGGACAGCTCCTGCATCCTGGGTGCTTCCTCTGCAGTGCGCGGCTGGGAGAGCCACAGCGCCCAGAGCAGCGGGCGACTATCCCGCGCGCTCGCTCCTCCCTGTCCGCCCCCTCCCTTAGCTCACTCTACCGGCCACTTTGAGGGATTTCCTCCCGGGGCGGGCGGTCTTTGCAGCAGAAACACATCTGCCCGGTTCGCGGCTACAAGCATGGATCTACGAGGAAGAGCTCTTCTCGGTGGAGACAGACTTCGGCTTCTCCTAATGTTCTTCCGTGAGTAGCGTCTGGGGACCAGGGGTGCGGAATGCACTCTGCAGCAGAGGATGTAAGACAAGCGAATAAAGCCAGGTGATTTTACTCCGGTTTACTGGGTTTGAAACTGGTCTTTATGCTTGTGGTTATTTGCGGCTGGTGGGTGTTATGGCCCATCCGTGTCAGAGAACTCCCAGGGAGCCACACACCTGTATGGCATCACCCAGACAGAGCGCTAGACAGACCGAACTCATGGTTGTGGTGGAGGGACATAGCACTGCCAAGATTTAGCTTTAACCGCGTTCGTTCCCTCAACCCCCCAGGGCGTGTGTGTGTGTGTGTGTGTGTGTGTGTGTGTGTTTTATAAAGCCCAGTCATATTGCAAGTAAGGATTGAATTTTATTTTCGATTCTGTTTTCATCATCGGCAGTAAATCTGAGTTTGGGTAGCGTGGGACTAGAGAAATGGCTTGCGGAGCACACCGCTTTGGAGCAGGGAACTTTGCCGCTCCAAAGCCCGCAGAGAACCAACCGTCTCAGGTGCCTTCGAAGCAGAGGGCTAACTGAGCCCGAGAGCCAGGAGATTGCTTTGCTTGTTCCGCAGATGCACTGGCCCGAACCGTGGCGGAACAAGAAGTGGAAAATCTTTCGGGCCTTTCCACGAACCCGGAGAAAGACATATTTGTGGTGCGGGAAAATGGGACGACGTGTCTCATGGCAGAGTTTGCAGCCAAATTTATTGTCCCTTATGATGTGTGGGCCAGCAATTATGTGGATGTAAGGATCTTTTTTTTTTTTTTCCTCCCCAGCTTGCTCCTAGGGCGGCAGGGCCGAAGGGCACCCTCCCTCCAGGCCCTGCCAAAACCTCAGTCGCCCGCCTCTTCCCCCCCAAAACCCCTGCAGGCTGTTCCCGAATGCTGCATGGGGGTTCCGGCTTGCAACGCCTTCTGCTCGCCCTGCCTGCTTTAAAAGTAAACCCCCCTCTCTGCTCCCCTCCTGGAGGGGTGTGCACGTAAGACTCTACCCGCATGTTCCTGGACCCCGGAGCGCGCGGGCACAGGAGCGCCCAAACCTGCAAGCTAGAGTTTGGACGCGCATCCCTTCCCGGTCCGCGCCAGGGCCCGGCGCGCTGAGGGGGCGCGGGGCGTGTGTGTTCCCAGCTGATCACAGAACAGGCTGAGATCTCCTTGACCCGGGGAGCTGAGGTGAAGGGCCGCTGTGGCCTCAACGAGTCGGAGCTGCAGGTGTTCTGGGTAGATCGCGCCTACACACTCAAAATGCTCTTTGTAAAGGTAATTCGATGCGGGGAGCTTAGAGGGCTGGTGAAGACCGCGTGGGTGTGCACCGTAGTGGCCTCTGGGGTTGCCCATCATAAAGCAATTAGAAGGGTTCACAGGAGTCTCCCCCCCACCCCCCTTGGCAGGAAAGTCACAACACTTCCAAAGGACCAGAGGGGACTTGGAGGCTGAGTAAGGTGCAGTTTGTCTATGATTCCTCGGAGAAGACCCACTTTAAAGATGCTGTGAGCGGTGAGTAGTCCAGGGGTCACAGGGGCAAGAGCAAACCAGAAACACACATCCTGTTTCTGGTTCTTGGAAGCAACTCTGGGATTGTTGCTCTGAGGATAGGTAAGCCTGGGACTGCTCCAGGGTCAAAGAGGCAGGAGTACCTGTGTGTCCTCAGGATAGCCTAGGTCAACGATTCTTCAGACTCAAGCTGAATAGGGCTTTGTTCTGGAAGACGCTCCGATGAGTTTCACTATTTTTTTTCTGCATCAGATTGCTCTGCTCTCGTGTATTAAACAAAAACAAATGAAAAGTCCTCAAAAATGCTGTGACACTGTGACAGGGTTGGGTGTTCTGCAGACTCGTTCTGTGCACAGGGGTATAGCTCTGGGGTTTCAATTGCAACCTCTTCAGGGGAGGATTTGTATCTTAAGTCATTAGCTTTTCCTGCCCATTCTCACTCAGGACTTCTAAAAACATCCCAGAGCGAACACCCCAAACACACACAACTGAAATAATAATGTTCCTATCTGTGAGCATTATCAAAGAGACTAGAGACACATTTAAATGTATTTTTAAGACAAAAGCAAACTCCACTGTCACTTGCATAGAGGTCTTCCATTGCTTAGACTCTGCTATGGATTCTAAAAGAACAGCAAACTTGAGCCAGAAAAGGAGAAACATGGGATGGGAACTGTAGAGACCCGTGTCACGACTGACTGTGCCTTCGGAACCACTGGTGGAGGCCTCTTAGTCCAAGGGTCCTGTTTTCAGGCAGCACGCTGCTTCCAAAATGGAATTCCAAACTAATATCTAATGAGACAGGCTCGGGGACAATAGAGGACTTGGTCCTATCTTGGAGCTCCAGCCCCGGGATTGCAGTGCCCATAGGAGGCATAGGTTCTGAGCTGAGCAGAGCGCTCTCCCTAAGCTAGGAGCCTTGAGTGTGCATCCAACCTAACTGCTGCCCTGCTTCTCCCGCAGCGGGAAAGCACACAGCCAACTCTCATCACCTCTCCGCCTTGGTCACCCCAGCTGGGATGTCCTATGAGTGTCAGGCTCAGCAGACCATTTCTCTGGCCTCCAGCGATCCTCAGAAGACCGTCACCATGATCCTGTCTGCAGTGCACATCCAGCCCTTTGACATCATCTCTGACTTTGTCTTCAGTGAAGGTAGGTTAGGCTGGAGCTAGGAAAGGGGTAGGGGACTGATTGTAAAGAGGGCTGAGAAGAGGGGCTTACTGTGCTCCTGGGATGGTGTTACCTGTATTTCTTCTAGACTGCGGTGGCAATTTTCACATGATGGAGAGGTTATAAGGTTTCTGAAATACCCACTCCTGCCCCAACCTTTTGCCTCTTTATTCTCCCACTCACTCCTAGGGGAGAAATTACTTAAAGGCAATTTGATATTCTGTTTATTTTCCATAGGCAGATTCTAATTGCTTTATTTGTACTTTCCATGGGGTTGGGGATTACCAAGTGAATGCAATGAATTATTTAAATGTTCATAATATTGGAGAATCATCCTCTGATTCACCTACCATTTCCCAAGCTGTTCCTCTTTATCTCAATGAAGCTTGCTTTCAACCTATAACCAAGAACATGTATCCACCACCCCTGAGTAATTACTCCCAAATCGCTCTAGAATTCAGAAAGTAAATGTTCCCTTGAAAAAGAAAAGCCGGATGCTTTTGTGCTGCTCCTCCTTCTCCTCGTCCTCCCTGCTCCCCTCTCTTCCTTCTCTCTCCCCCTCTCACCCCCACCTGCTCTCTGCTTCTCTCTTCTATTCTTTCTTTCTGTGGTGCTCTAGGGTGGAATTTTCAGTCCACCATCTTAATGCTTGGCCATTGTGTTACCTTCTGGGTCGCAGAGCAGTTAATCACCTGGGCGTTGGTTATTTTTCCTCTTGGCTGTATTAACATCTAGCCCAGTACTAGATCAATACAGATGCCCAGGTAACTGACTAAATAGATGTGCTGATACTCAGTTGGCAGAGACTGACGTATGTGTATATTTTAGAAGTGGAAATTAAGCTCTAGGGGATAGAACCCTAAAGTTTTAAATATTCACTTATTTATTTATTTAAATATTCACTATATAATAATACTATATATTTATTTAAATAGTCACTATATATTAATAGTATACATACTATTTTTATATAGCATTATTATATACTATATACATAGTATATAATAGTATGCAATGAATTATTTAAATGTTCATAATATTGGAGAATCATCCTCTGATTCACCTACCATTTCCCATACCATACTATACCATATAGTATATATGCTATATATACATATAATATATATTAAGACTATATATAAATACTGCATATTTATAAAATACTATATACATTAAATATTTATAAAATATAGCACTGTCTTTCTTACACCAAAAATATTACATGTATTATGAAATATTATGGGTGTTTACCCAGAAACTATGAGAAGACTAAACCATGTAGTATCCTTCCGTGGGTATGTTGCCACAGGCACATTTAAGTTCAAATGGGAGTCTTAAGTGGTGTTTAGTGGCTTTTTGTCTGCTGGTCAGTTGTTACTGGGTCTTTATTTCCTGGCACTTCTGGTATTTTAATCACCAATTGTACTATTTCCTAACCACTATCCCACTCAAATCCATTCTGGGTTAATTCTAGGTTGTTTATAGTCACTAGGGATGGAGAAATCATATATGGTGTATGTTTACATTTGTGTACAAAGAACAAACAATTACGGAATAAAGAATGGAACTACTACATTTAAAATAAGTGAATTTCATCACATAGAGTTAGTTACATATTTTCTTTAAAAACCATTTGTATCCATTTCAAGGTTGCAAATGGGGAAGATTACTTGGCACACATTGAGACTGTAAGCATGCATAATTTCTTAAATACAGACAGAATAGGACCAGGTAAACTGCAGTATTACCCAGGCATGTCAGGCTAGTAACTGTGGTGCCCCAGGCTCCGGCTTTAGTGTTCCTGAGAGGAGGCAGGACTCATTCAGAATCGTTCTCTAGATCTTGTGCCTTTGTGTGCAAGGTGTTCTTTTGTTCCTGGCTCCTCCTGTCCATGCTTTTTAGCATCTGCCCACCAGGGTCTTGGAAGAGATTCTTGTACTCCATTAAGTGGAATTGGAAGGAGTCCTGTTGGGTTGCCTATTCATGTTCCAGCACTGGAACTTACAGGGGCTTCCAGTGTGTGGTATGTGTCTATGTGGGTGTGAGTGGACTGTACCTGCCAGCGGGGAGAATGGTTATACATCGACACAACCACGGTGCTTGTTGTATGCACTCTTGGATGTGTGTGTGTGTGTGTGTGTGTGTGTGTGTGTGTGTGTGTGTTTGAAAATGGACAGGGCCTTGTGGTGAAAAGTCCATTGCTTGTGTCAGGAGGTTTCACCTGCCATTCTTCCTAGCTGCCTACTTAGCCTGCTGTTTGAGGTAAGCCAAGAAGGAAAGTGGGTAAGTGGACAGACCGTGGGGCTGAGGGCCGCCAGGGGAGAGTTGGCATCTTTATCACACAGGTTCCCTTAGATGCGTTGGATTTGCGTAGAGAACTGATCTTAATTTCAGTGTTCAGAGGAATTTTGCATGGTGGTGAACACAGTTGTGATATTACCAATATACAGAATCTGCTTCTGTAGCCCTGAGGTGGGGCTCCCTCATGCCAAGCTCTGGGTGATGCTGTTGATTTACAGAATCCTAGAGAGGGCTTGAAGGGTCAGAGGCTGAGACATACAACAAGCCTTGGAGGGTGGGGACTGAATGGGGTTATAGGAGATGGGCAACCCCTCGCGGTACATAGCAGAATCCAGACAGAGTCATAACCTGAAGACCACCATTCATCTGGAGGGTAGAGGAAGGTGACGGCCTTCCTGGAGGAAAGAGGACCATGAATCTAGTGACTGGTCAGCAGTGTAGGGGCAGGACCCTCACAGCAGTGTGTGCCACGAGGGGGGGGGTGGATAGGCAAATACATGGTTTAGGTGAACCAGAGAAATTCTCATGAATGTCTAACCCAAAGCCAACCCCTCCTGCTATTTAAAGCAGTGAGAACAGTTTCATCTGTTTTGGGTGGTAGATGGCACAATATGAGATGATAGCAGCAATATTGGTAATGCCTCAGAAATGATGATGTCTCAAACAAGTTTTGACAGATAAATCTCTCTCTCTCTTTTTTAATAACTCAGAAAGTTTAGAATGTCACATTAAATAATTCCTGGACTTAATGTTGACAAAGTCCTGACATTTAAGCAGTTCTCAGGTTGTTTCCTGGAAATACTGGAGCTCACTGTAGCTTAGTTATATATTAAATGATGCTTCTATTTTTAATCATTGTTTATGACCTACTCGTTTCATATACTATGGTTTTGTTACTCAGACTACTCAACTATTCACAGATTGTATATGATTAAATGTACAATCATCTTCTAAAAGGGGGATTGATCATGCATTCATTGAAAGGACATTTCTGTAGGTCTGAAGAAATAATAACTATCATATGCCTTAGCAAAAAAAAAAAAAATAAATAACAGTAAGCAACTAAAAACAAGAGTGAGAGGAGTTTCTGGGTGCCTCTGTGTGACGGAGCCTGTAGAGACTGCCATGGCTTGGGGCCTTATAACTACAAGGCCCTCCCTTATCAATGGGCAGCAGCTGTGGCATGAGGTTTCAAGGGCTATTTGAAAGCATCAGGCTCTAAATGGCTAAACATTTGCCTATTATTTGGGTTGTTTTTGAAAACAATTGCATTTACAAAAATTTAAGCCTGGCACTAGCAGGCTTTTGAGCTAAAGGGTCTCAGCCTGCAGTGAAGGGATGGAGGGCTGAGGGGCACATTTGGCTCGTTTGCATACCAAACGCGCTATGCAGCACAGTCCCCTGCTGTTCAGAGCACCTTGTGTTTCTCAGCTGGGGTTAATTAACTTGTCCTTCTGCAATTAATTCCTAGTCTAACCTCTTGAGGGTCTGAGGGATTTCTGACTGGCGGGATAGGAGATTCTTGACTTGGAGGGAATGAACCATTCTGAGTACTTTAGTGGCTTGGGTGAAAGGAAAATTTGACATGTAATGCCAGAAAAACACAATAGAACATGAACTTTGTCTCTGGTCTCCTTTATTAGAAACCCCAATTTATAGATATTTAAAATAGAGCACAATTAGACCACACCCTTTTTTAATTCTCATGGGGAAACAGGCAAACAAAAGACACTAAGGTGGCCATGTTCACAGGAGTTTCAGAGGTCCAGAGAATACTCAATTCATACGCATTTACACTTTGAGTTTTGACTGTTTATGTTCTGTTTTCTGTGCGGGGAATTGAGCCTGGGTTCTTTCACTTTTTAGACAAAGGCTCTAACCTGGAATTCTACCCCAATGACCCTCAGAGCTTTTTATTATTTTCCTAACAGCTGGGTCAGGCAATGCTGCCTGTGGAAGCGAGTGCTATTTTGGGGGTGACACCCTTCACTTTTCTTTGTACCACACCCTTGAAAGGAGGCCTTGATAAGGTGCCTTGTCATAAGCACTTTGACAGTCTGTAGATCCCAGATCCTGTAGACATGTGTTTGACATATTTTTACCCCAGTGTGGTCTTGCTGTCATGAATTGCTGCCTCCAGTGTAAACAGCCAGAGAGAGGTGATTCCAGTGTACACTGCTGAGAATTGTATTGAGGGCTTCTCTGTGAAGCCTGTGCAGAGGGCTCAGTCATAGCATCCTACGTTAGGAATCAATCCTCTGGAATTTATGACCTGCCGTGTCCTTAAAGCCCATTGTAATGTGTTGGTGTGGCAAGGGACAACTGGAAAATGGATGGACCATGTGCATGCCTGCTATATTTAGGGCCTAGATGTATGCACCTTCCTGCCATTATCAAAGTTAGTAAGAAATGGTATATACAGCACAACCAGTGTTCCCAGCAGAAAGATTCAGTCAATGATCACTACTTTTATTATTTTTTATATATAACACATAAATCTTGATGAAATGGCTATTCAAACTAACACTTTCTCAGCAAACAAAACACAAGTGCAGAGACAGCCCACACAATGTAATATATATATATATACATATATACATATATATGTATCTCTCTCTCTCTCTCTCTCTCTCTCTATATATATATATATATATATATATATATATATATATATATATATGTCATACCTTGTCTCTAGTAACATGGTCAGACAACAGAGGCATAGCCAGCTACACAAAGGTGACCCTGCTATTTATTCAGAAACAGTCTGGAAGTTAGGAGAGCCCCAGGCAGAGAGTCTGGCATTTTGCCTATACTAGTAGAGCTCCAGTGGGACACAGAAGAGTATAATGTTCCCAGGCAGTGAATACAGATTTAAAACGTAATATAACAAAAGCCACGCCCGCCAGTCAGAACCTGATCCGAAGGCACACTGCTGGGGGGAGTCTAGTCGGCCGTTGCAGCTGGCGTCCGATGACCCCTATAACCTCTGATCTGTTTCCCAATTCACTGGTTTGCTCTTCCTCTTGGCCTGCCACGTG